>VXBR01000453.1:46469-252922 GCA_013400215.1 Cisticola juncidis
AAAAAAAAAAAAGGCAAAAACCCAAACCCACTTACTTGTAAAGTAGCTCCTTTATTTGTGAGAGTGATTCATTGCCTGCTGGTGCTCTCTGTAATCTTTTTGTAAATGTAGAGCACTGTTGTCTACCCATGTGTTCTGCTTTTCTAGTGCCACTGGTCTGTAGCTATTAATAGTCATTTCCAGCCTTCCCTGAATGGCACTTTTCTTTCCCTGTGGTTATTTGTCCCAGGTGTTTATGAATCTTGTAGCTTTGACTTCTGTGAGCTGTTACTAGGCCAGACACTCTCCTGTGTCAATGTTCTCTAAAACCTGAGAGGGCAGAAAGAGTGCAATTTACAGCTGTGCTCGTAAATGGCGGAAGCTGAAGCTGAGGCCTGGTAGACCGGGGACCAGAGTAACGTGAGTCCGACCACTATGGTTAATAAGCACGCACTGCGATTTATTTCCTGAGATGGTGGGTTATATACAGAGCAAGTAGTTTACGTTTAGCAGGTGCAATCTATTGGCAGAGAGTGTCATAAAATATGCAAACAATATAGAATTAAAGCGGCTATGGCAGTGCCAGTGCAATTACCCCGTTGTCCCAGTGCCTGTGCTTTAACACATTCCTAACATGAGATAACGTTATTTTCTACTGCGTATGTGGAACGTCTGAGGCCTACTAGGCCCAGGCCTGAGGCCTAGTTTGGCCTAGTTTGGAATAGCTCAAATCCCATCTTCTAGCATATCATGCCCACGGCTTCTGAGGAACTCAGCTACAAGAAGCAAATATACTAATGAACCTGACATATGGCTTGACATGAGGAAATTCTCAGTGGCACTGCCCTTACCTGTAGCCCTTTAAAGCTGCCCAAGCTGCATGAATGTATCACAAATATGGTTCATGCCTCTAAGTAAGTGAGGCATTTTATATGTGCCATTTGAGGTGTTGGTCTTTAATGCTACGAGTAAAAGTGAACGTAAGTCCAGAGTAAGTCAGTTACTGAAAGGTTACGACAGGGACACATAAAATCTGCTTGTCTTTTACTATGCATATATGTACCACGTATCTCAAATTAAGACCATCAAAAGCTGAAACTCCTTATGGTGGGGGTACAAAATTGTAGATCAGCCTGATTTGCTTCAGAGACTTGAAACCCAAGCACAGATGTCCTAGTTGTCATATGGGGAGATGAATGAGATTATTTTAAAAATGGAGGCTCAGCTTAACATGACTATTTGTATTCCTTCCTCCATGTGAGACATATTGTGCTTTTCTGTGATGGACAACAAGATTTAGTTAGTGAATAGTCAGAGTTGTGAGCTGATCAACTTGAAAGGCTTCTCAGCTTCATGTACTTCTAAATATTGAAGGGAGGTGCTTAAGTGTCCAGAGCTGTGAGACAAGCCTGACCTATTTACTATTCAGTTTAAATTGTGGTGTGCCTAATTGCCCTACTTTGCTATTTAGTGCTCTAAACCAGCCATCCAGCTTGTTGTATTTTTGTCATTGACAGAATCTTGCCAATCTTTCATCTGAGAGTAAAATCAGCATGTTTAGAGACAGCTGCTTTCAACTCATGCTGTAATTGTTGCTGTAATTTTTTCTCAGTCATTGATACTTTTCCCTGTAGTATGTTTTCCATTTAGTGTACATTTCTCGAATATCAGAAGACCCTCAGGAAATTGACATAGCATACTTCTGCTCCTAAACTCGGGTTTTGGCATACAGATTTATTATACAACTATGAATGACTCTAATAAATATTAACTTGGATGCTTTTTTCCCCCTTCAGGTTATTTTTGTTAGTATAGTGAGACAGCTACTATCTACTCGCTGTTTTAGCACACATAACTGAATTAAATCCTTACATGAGGTCCCAAATTAGTTTTGAAGGACAGCAACCAGACTAGAGGAAAGAGAGGAATAGTCAATATGTTAGAGGAATGATTAATGTAGATATCTGTCACGATATCAGAATCATCATCACCTGATCATCTGTTGATAAAGAGCTATCAAAAGGAACATTAAATGAGTTTTCCAGCTGTCCTCATCCTCTTTTCGATATTCACTTTGGCAAACTGTGGCCACATGTGGCTTGTTTAATAAAAATTCTGAAATGTGTATTATTCATCGCTACTTCTGCACCAGCACAGCATAGCTGAGTACAGTCCAAATTCCTTGATTATAAGTTCTCCAGACCAAGAGCTGTAATTTCTTGTGTTTATGATGCTTAACATAATGAGACTTTGATCTTAGGTGAACAGCTAATTGAAAACAAACAATACATTATCATTAATCTTGGAAAATAGTGCCTCGTGACTTAGACACCTAGCTCGGTATGATTTTAAATAGGATGTGATTATGAAACAGTGGATAAAAAGTAAAAACTAATCACTCATGTTAAATCTCAGCTTCTAACTGATGCCCACACCCAGGGTCAGTAATATTTTGCTTCTCCTAAAGAAATTTTTGCTGTGCAGATTAAAAAGATGTCAAAATGTTCTCACAATTTAGTGCATATTCAGTGTAACATCTTTTTTATTGTTTTAAAATTCTCTAGATGTCTTACAAGATTTTGATGCAGTAAACACTTTCCTTTCACTTCTTCTAATCAATATTGACTTCATTATGACATCTTATTTCAAGGTTAATGTTCCTGTATTGTGTAAGGTTGTAGTTTTAATGAACTATCTGAAATAACCTGTAATTGCTTGTTTTTAAAAATCTGATAATTATTTTGCTCCACAGCAGACAATTTTGTTCCCATTATATTGAAAAATACATTATTATTTTCTTTTCCTGTTACTATTAAGATGGATATTTTTCAACATATTAGAAGATCATTACTAACACAAAATAGACTTTTGAAACTGGTAATTTGTCAAAAGCAGGCCACAGACGTAGCTGAATGAGGTCCACTAATGGAATGGCACTAATGCAATTTCGCAAATAACTTAATGAAGCATGTAAAGCATATTTCTTCCATTAAGCACACATAGTATGGAGTCACATCTTGCTTACTGGGTGTGAAAAATATTTTTAATTAACTTAAACATGAAGAGACTCTTCAAGGTTATGCTACTGAAAACCATTTCAAAAAGTGAAAAAAATCAGAGAAGGCAGCAGAAAAAGCAAAACAACAGTATCAGATGATCAGAGCAGTGACTGATAACAGATGAAAGCAAGGCAAAGGAAATGAATAAGGGAGTCCCACCATGAATTTATCTAGTCATCATGTCTTGACAAGAATGCATTTAGAGGAGTTAAATAGCAGACCCAGGACTATTCCCATAAGCCTTCCAAGCCTTTCCTTTCCTAAAGGTCAGTGTGATGGAGCAGGTAGTCGGCTTCCCACAGACAGAGTGTGCATTGCTGAAAATCTGTAGTCCCCATTACATTTTTTTCCAGTGTTCAGCATGAGCTCAGCCCACTCTGATGGGCAGGTTCTGTTTGTGTCCTGGTCTGATGCCATCAGTGATAAATGCCCTGAATGCCAATACAGTGTTTGGCTGTGCCACTCAGAGTGACCTGTTTAGTTTAAAAAAGAATTTCAAAATGCTTTAAATGTTTTCTTTCAAGTTGGAATATTTTTGTTGAAATGCAAAGACAATTGCTACTATTTCCTATGGTAGATGATAGTAAATTATTATATGTGGGATCTTGTTTAAAATGCCAGATATCAAGGAAGCAATGTCTGTAGTCCAACCGTCCAGTACGGACAAAAGATTCAGTTAGGATTTTATTTAGGATTTTATACTAATTCAGTTAGGATTTTATTTTTAAAGCTTTGAGTTAGCAGAGAATTAAGGAATATATTTTATTCATCCAAGTATTTCAGTATATACTCATGTTCTTAACTAATGACAACAAGTAGTGGAACAGGATTTCTGTTTTAAGTCACTTGGTGGATGGTCACTTGCAATTCAATTGCCTTTAAGAAGGATTATGATTTCTTATTGATTTCAGAGCAAGGAGTTTTCCAGCTTTATGTTCTTTGGGATCAGGGTTAGTAGCCAAAGAGTTTTGAATTACAGTTTTGATGGGAGAAATAAGAAACTGTCAGAAGCAAGAACAAACCTAATAAGAAATTCTTAAACTGCATAAAATGCATAAAATATGACTCTTGAGAGAGTGAGATGCACAAATCACTTATGTATTTTGCTATTGATTTTATTGATCCAGATAATGCAGAAGCTTTATTTGCTATCAAAGCACATCTCTGTGTTGTGCTCTGTTCTACTGTCCCGGTGTTTAGCATTTTGAATTTGTTAGTTTGGAGAGTGAGACAGGGTGATTCAGCTAAGCCTTACTGAAGGCAGAGGGAAAGCTTGACATGGAGCCACCACCACCCCACCAAGAGCTGCTTGGGAGAGGTGATCCTGCCTTCCTTGGAGCCTCACCCCACTGCAGGATTAGAAACTAATTCTTTTTTGGGGGGGTGGGAAAAAAGACAAAGTGCAGCTGGGTTAGATTTCTTTCCAAAGAGAGCATATGCTCCCCTGACTAAGGATGTGGCTGGTAAACTCACTGTCATGGCAACCAGGAAACCTCCTGGGCCCACTGCTCAAGGATTCTGCTCAAGAAGTTCCCCAAAATAAAGCACAACAGCAGCCTGCAGGAAACTGCAAAGGAGGCAGGTGGTGAGGATTTAATGTTCAGGGAAGGTGAATGAAAAAGGTGGCACCTTGGAGAATTTTTGATTTTGTACCTCTGTGCTTTTGTCAGTGAGACTTGAAAGACATGTGGGTTACTTGGACAAACAGGGACAGGATTTAGGATGTGCGCTGCACTAGTTAGGGTTTCATAGGTGGTCTTAACCTTGATTTACTCAATATGCAAAGAAACAGATCAATACAATGCCAGTTGTAGTAGGAGAAAGCTTGACATGCAGGAGGACCAAATCCAAGACAAGTTGTTTAGCTGTGTAAGGGCTTTGTACACTGTGCACTGTCTATCCTAATCCTGTACTGAATCCTTTTGACTTTAGCACTTGAAAAGGCAGAGTGAAGCAGCAGCCTCCCCTCAGCTCTGTGCTGCAGTGATCAAGTTGCTTCTCTGGCACACAACTAGTTAAATTACAGGCTGCTTGGGTGTGTCTGTGCTCAAGTGAAGGTTTATGGTTTCCTCTGTGTTAATCCCTTAAATGCTTCATTTGCCTGTGTCCCGCTGTAACTGTTACCTGCATATGAAAGTGTGCCTCAGGAATGCAGGTTTTGGCTCATGCTGTTGCCGAGGCTGTTACTAAGTGATAATTTTTTTTTTTTTTCCTTAAACCGGAGCTAGCAGTTTGATCATAATAAGGGTCAACTTTCTTTAACTAGTTTTTGATCTATACCATGAGTGTTTGGCAGTTTGTAGTTATTGAGTCACCTTAACAACTTCATGCAGCTTGTGCTGCTCCTCTGTGCCGTTCCCCACTTCTTCAGAAAAGTCAAGTGCCTCACGCATCACAGAAAACACTGTGAAAGGCTTTAATGTGCAATTTCATCCTGAGTGCTCAAATGCAACTGATTTAACTTGCTTGACCTTGGTATTACTCTGATTGATATTCAATCCGTAATTTCACACTTAATCTTTCAAAAAATTCAAAAGAGGGAACCAATTTTGTTCAACTTCTACAATAACTGTTGCATCTCGTGTAGACAAGGTCAGTCAAAATAGAGTAACTGAGCTGAATCATGGGATTAAATTCTCAGGGAAAATTGGACATAATCAATTACAATTAAAGAGTTTAGCAACAGAATTGTGAAATTACTTTGGAGATAAGTGCAAAATTTTGTCATTTGTTTATAGATTTCAGGAGGCACTTTTCTCTAAAATGTTTGTGACAATTCTTGAAATGAAAAGGTAGGACATTTAGTAGCAATAACAGGTTGTATTCTCTACTCAAAATGTAGTTTGCCTGGGGTATTCATGATTGCAGGTATTTTTGTTGCATTTTAAAAAAAAAGGCTATAGAATTAAGAGGCAAAATGAATCATAGATGGAAAAAGGGATAATATCCTTTGAAGCTGCACCAAAAGCCCTGGAACACAGTTTATTATTAAACAATCACATATTTAAAGAAATAGATTTCTGAATTTGAAGGTCAGCTGTGCACCTAGTCCAGTCTCACATACAACATGGCCTACTAGGTTCCTGTAGGTTGGCAGCACTTGTGGTCAGCTGGAATGGAGGGCTGGGCTGAAGTCCTGCACAAGTTTTTGTTGTGTTATGACTGAGGGAGAGGGTTTAACAAATCTGTAGGAACTGGTTCATGAGACCACACTGTATTTGCTTTTGCTGTCAGTGGGAGCTGTGTGTGTCCAGGTGCACGAAGGGCATTCGGGTCCCCAGAGCAGGTAACACCACGATATGAATAACACAAAACTTGCCAGGATCATGGCACTGAAATCCATTAGATGCTGAGTTCCATCCTCACTCACAACTGGAAAATGGACAGATACATCCTGAAGGTAAGTGCCTTCAGAACATTGTTCTGCAGTGACACAAAGACAGACAGTCTACAGTCACAGAAGGACTGGGAGGCACTGAGAGGAGTTGCAGGACTTCCATAAGAGTAAGTGACAGGTGCTCAAGCAGCCTTACTTCAAAAGTGGTTTTGGACTGGGTAAAAAAGTCGCTGGGCTGAAACAAATTGGGTTAGACAATTTGATGAACTGAGAGGAGTCTATTTTCAGAGTGGAGATGCAGACTGATAACGTCCAGGATAAGGAGGATAAGAATGTTATCAATCATAGCTACTTATAGAGTACCCATCTCTTTACTGTATTCTATAAACAATATTTCCATTTGCAGAGGCACGCATGAGAAATGTCACATTTTAGAAAAATCTGCTGATAGAAATGGACTAGGTTAGGGTGCTTTTCTGTCCACATGGATGCCTAAGGATACTCTGAGAGCCACTGCTCAGTTCTCCAGCCATTCTCTGAAGAGAGGGAAAGGCTGGCTCCAGATTTGACATTAACTTTGACCTTGTAGCTTGTCCACAAACCACATTTTGATAAAAACTGCCCATTTCAAATGTGAACTTCAGGATGTCAGCTAAAGATTTATGACTTTTCTATCAGTTTTGATTCCATCATGTACTAGTTAATCACACCTTAGTGTGCTGCCATGTAACAATTCTGACTGACCACAGATACTATAAATGATCCCCTTTGATACATCAGTTAATTATGAAGAAAACCATCCTTCTCCTGGCCAATTCAAATCCATCTTAGAAATTTATGGAGAGTCAATTCATAATGAAGAAAGTTATTTATGAATTTACTAAAAAATGGATATGTTCTCATTAAAATAAGCTTAAAGGTAAAAAATGATAAAATGTCAGTTGTCTACTTAACTCCTTTGATGCATTTCCCTAATGAGCTGAGAGACTAAGATTTCTCAGCACTTACAATTAAATTCAGTTAATGCAAAGCAAAAAGAGACTTGGAAAAACTTGCTTTATAGGTGTAAAAAATTAAAGAAGGAGGAAAGAACAGATATAATGTATATGTACAGATTTGGTTAAAGAACTTTTAAATGCTGTTCAATTATTGTCTTTGTCTTCCTGTCAAAACATATCAAGTTCTGCCAGTTTTCATTACTTTCTCCAAAAAGACCTTAGGATCTAAATTCAGACTTTGCACAGTTACTGCCATTTTGTCCAGCGAGACATGACAGAATTGGATATGAGCTTTGCAAAATTACTTTCCCTCTTTGATTAGTTTCTGCATTTCTATATAGGATAAGATTTGGCTAGTATGATTAAGTGCTATCAGTTCCTCAGACGAGGTGTGCCATATGAAGGTAAAGATACTAAGTTTTCTTTCCCCAGATTTCCCTCTTGACATATCAAGGCCTTGCTTAGGGGTGTGGACTGAGACATCAGTCAATGAGACATTGATCACTGTACCCACGTGCCCATCTGTATGCAAAGGACGAGATGTGTTCTAAAGCCATTCTCTCACCATCACCACCAAATCATCTCCAAGATGTCTTTTGAAGAGCATGGGGAATGCACAGTAAATTTGTACAGAGAAATGTGTAAAGGGGGATTCAGGGCACCTTTTCAAGGGATGTGAAGTCAAGAAGATGAAATTTACCAAATTATATGGTAAATTTTTAGGATGTGGTCAGCACTAGTCTGAGAGGTGTAGCTGTCTCTGCTGTGTTGCAGAAATAGTGGTTCTGCCCATCCAACTGCAGTGGCTGTCACTGCCTGACCTCCTGCTGGAACTTTTCATCTGCGATTTTGCTGGATGGCAAAACAACTTTGTTTGAATGTGCAATCACACTTGCATTTGTTTTCGCAGGTGTTTCTTTTACTACATACTCTAAGATCAGAAGAATGAAAAGGAAAAAGATGACAAGTGTTCTTGTGTTTACCAAATGACTGGAGAGTAGTTATCATGGGATCCATGTAATACGTTTTCTTCTGCTTTCTTTCTGGCTTCCAAAAATGTGTAATTTTCCCCATCAAAATTACAGCTTGTAGAAGAATTTTCAGTGGAAAAGATGACTGCATGTTTTCTCTCTGTTGTTTCTGTGATACTGAAAGGTTACTGTTGGGCAGCAGTCTATGTTACACACTGCTTGGATCCAAAGCTAATGAATTCCAAAAGGACTTGTCTCTCCAGCCTGCAGGTCAGGAGTTATTTGTGAGTGTAGCTAAACTGCTCTATAACAGTTAAGTCTTGTGACTCCTTGTAAACATTCTTACAGATTTCTAAACGAAATATGGATATGACCCTCTTCAGTCACCTTCTTAATGTTCCTAGATAGGTTCCTGCTCCGTGTCCTGTGGCAGGCAGAAGGCAGCAGCCAGCACGTCTGCATAGTCGGGTCAGGCAGTGCTGCTGCCCCTGCTCTGCCTCTCACAGAAAGAAATTCTACCCCAGCTGGAGCTGTCTGTCACCAGTGCTGTCACCTTCCATACTTAAGTTTTTTGTAGGGTTTGCAGATCATCAGCTGGGCTGGGATGGGTTAACAGCTTAAAGGGAAAACTGAGGAAAGGAAGTTAAAATGCTCACTGTCTTTTGAGACATTTTTTCATTATTATTTTTAGAAGTGATGATAGATGTAATTTATTTTGCCTTTTTGTTTTTTTTTTTTCCATCACCGATTCACACCACATTTCTCATGGATCTCTTTGTAATGTAAACTTAGACATGGTCTACCAATATACTCCAGTGTGCATCAGGAATTCTTTGTCAGCCTCTAAAGACACTTGGGATAGCAGTGGATCAGACTGTGATTCCTATGAAACCTGGAGCAATGTATTCCTATGTGGAAAGTATATGGAAAGTGAAAAAAGGCAAAATTTTTAATTTAGAGATATTGGCTAAATCAGTTTTAGGTGACAAAGTTGAACATATGATGACAAAAATATTTATTTATTATTTATATTTTCTTAAGCTTGTTTTTACTCAGCATCAGGTTCACCAAATATCCCTTGTATATCCTAAATACTGTCATCTCTGTTTTTTGAAAAATAGTTTTGTCTTTTGCTTTGCTGTATTACAAGACAATGTATTCTCCCCCTGGCTGCCCACATTCGATTTTTTTTTTGTTCAAATCAGAGTCATCATAGACTGGATAGATATCCCACTACAGTTTGATTAGAAAATAGGTCAGCTATATTATAGACTTCTTTTATTTTGCTCTAAAAGTGGATGCTCAGGTTAAAGAGGAAAAAATATATGGTTTAAAATTAAAGCTGCTGCACTTGTGGTTTCGGTAGCCACTATTTTACCCATGGGAAATCTCTATGATCTGTCAAACTTTCAGTGCATTGTGTAGGCTGGCATGAATTATCTGCAATTAAATACTGTGTAGAGCCTTAAAATTGACGGCATGCAAATTTTCTGAGATGAATTAAAATTAATAAAAATGTTTGCCATCCTATTTCCTGACTTCTGATTCTTAAAAAAACTACTTGATGAAGCCTTGTGATCTGTGAATGCACTTCTGTTGTTCCTTCACTGTCAGAAAATTAATTACTAGAAGATCCTTTCTAATCCTGCCTAACCCTGCTTCCCAGTTTGAAAGAGAAGTGGCCTCTGGAAACACCTGAGAGAACTTTGAAAGTGTTCCAGAGTTCTTTTAAGACTTCAAAATGTTCTTCCCCATGGATAGCTGGAGGATAGAAAGAAGTATAAAAGTGACAGATCTTCTATTTCCTCTCTTGGCACCAGCTACAGCTCCAGTTTTTCTTGTTTAGAAGAACACTTGTAGCACTTGGCAATAATCAATTCCAGAAACTACACATTATTAAATATCTTTGACAAAGTGCTTATCTAACAACATGGGGCAGAGCCTTCCAGCCAGGTAGTAGAAAGAAAAGGCTTGGTAGTGGAAAAAGGTTGTGGTCTATCTAATGAATTTCATTTTCTACCTCAGCAAAGAATATAAGATGGCTGCAAGGCCAAAGGCTGTTCCTGAAATGCTATTTAGACTTCATTGGTAATTGGTTTTGTCTCAACTCATTTTCAGCTGCAGTGTTAGGGCAAAATGGAACATAGTTTTCTAAAATAGTCACTGCTGCTTAAGCAGGGTTTTGTGGAGGGAGGTGGTTGTAAACCCTTTTCCCCCTAGAGCTTAAAGAACATTGCTCACACTAGTGAGCTGGATGCTGAATGTATCTAACAGGGTTTTCCTCTATTGAATCCAACAGCATGAGCTTCATTTAGGCCCTTTGATAATCCAGCATAATGTACAAGCTAAATCTAGCTGAGAAACTTTCCTGCTCTCAATTTAATAAATCATCAGTGAGAATTTAAACTAATAAACCCCATTCACGGTGGAAGCCTATTTCCCAGAAGTTCTTGTGGGGCTTCTGAAGCCCTCTTTGTGTGTGAATGATCTGTAAAAGGGCCTTAACCATATTCATTAATTTAAAATCATTCAGTGAATGCCTATGTAATTACAACTGAGCCTGTGAGTTGCTTATAAATGATCAGCTTTGCAGTCTGTAGCAGAGATTGGCTCTGTGTAGTTTGCTGATCATATGATGCAATCAGCAATATGATAGTTTTGCATCTGTCTCTCAGTGGCTCTTAAGCTTCCAAATAACTTTCTCAATGTGAATAGCCATGGGCTAAGCAATGGGGAGGATCTGGGAGTGAATTTTAACTCCCTTCTCCAGGTGGGGCCTGGCTGTGGGTGCAGAGACCCACCTGCTGTGCACCTGCACTGGCATTTGAAGGAAGCCTGGGCCTGCTGAAAAAGAGGAAGATGATGGCTTCTGGTAGTGAGCCTGGATAGTGAAATAATTGCTCCTATAGGATGGACGGGAGACCGCAGCTCTTTTCCCCCTCTTCCTCCCTCAAAAGAAAGAGGAAAAAGAGAGATGAACACATGTCCAGTCAGCATTTGTATTAACTGGCCTAGTATCATATTTTTCACAAATATTGCCTGATATTACTGAATTATTCAGTAAGTTTTAGTCCATAAATGAAAATGATTAACTGTCCTATATATTTAAGTGGGAAAGAATTGGCAAAAAGTTTCCATAAATTACACAAAGGACTGTCTGCTGCATTTTGACCTGGGATCAACAGGAGCTTTGGGGCAAAATAATAACCCTTATAAAGTGCATCTGCAGCCCCGTATTTACTTCCTTCTCTGAGATGATGCCTTGCAGAAGAGACTGTGGAAGTCTTAGTTCCACTGGTGCCTCTCCCAGCCTGGTTCAGAAGTGTTTGTGGGTCCTGACTTGAAACCACCCTGATGCTGTGCCCACCAAGATATGTTTGTAAGCTCTCCTCTCCAGCATTTCCTTATGACCTTGATGCCGATGTTCCTCACGTAACACATTCACCGTATGGAGAACTGTTCTCTCAAGATGTAGGCTGCCACTGACATGATTCATCAAATTAATTTTCCCTCTCTCCCTTTCAAGACCTCTTCCTATGGTCCTTGTGAAGAATCTAGCTCAGAGCCTGTTGTCTACACAAGGAGATGCTGTTGTTGAACTGATGGCACCCAACACGTACCTCTCTTCTTGCAGTGACATTTTCCTAATCTGTAGTGGTTGCTGTTAAGGTTATATCAATTATTTTAGATATTAGAAGGCAGAAAGATCAAACTTTAGTTTAATATACAACGCAGGATAACTTTCTTTATCACTCCTCATTCCCAGAGCATTAATTAATGGCAACCAGAGATTTTTAGTGACTCTGTTTGTCTGATATTTAGCAGCAACATAAAAAATAATTTACTATACCCTTACTAACAGTTGATTTAATATCTAATTATTTAATATGATACCTCTTTATGTTTTCTATTATAATTTTTATGTCTTGGCCAGTGAATTTTTAAAGAGTAATGAAAGACAAAGCCTTCAGTTTAGAAAGTGAATATGGTTTAAGTATAGTGGTCAAACTTAACAAATAAGGTGAGTGAAGATGAAGCAGATAGTATTTATGATAGGATTATGTGGTGATTTAGAGCACATTCTGGTAGTTATGTCACTATCTTAAAGCTCCGTTGTTTGACAGAGCTGCAATATAATTGAAATCGTACTGTGTGCTACATTTATGTTTATGCACTGTGTTTAGAAGGAGGAGAATGTGTTTAGGTGCCATAAAATACAAAATGGATTTCTTATTTCTTCCCCCTCTGTATAGTGAAAAAATTACTATATAGTTTTTTAGTTTGGAATGATACAGTGTTGAGAGAGCAGTGTCTGTGTCTTGACAATTGAACCTTAGCTCTATTTTTACAAGTAAAAATTTTTGTAAATTCTATGTTTGTTTAATTTGTACTTTATGTATGCCTCCAGAAAATAAACCCATCAAAATCCTGAGGGTTTTTGTTCTGAAAATGGTTGTTAATGTGGGATTTAAAAAAATAATAACATTTTTCACTTTGAATAGTATCTGAGATTCCTTCTTGTGTGCATGAAACATTTTCATACTTTGCAGGGCTTGCAGATTATTTGCTATTCAAGGTTTCAAAAGAAAAAGGAAGCTGGGAAAAAATTAAACCTTTGGGGACAGCTTGCTAAAAGAAGTGATAAATGAGCTATGCCTTGCTCAGCAAGGTCTCCTGTGTAACTCTGCTGACACCCCCTTGCCTCGGGGCTCATTCTGCCAGTGCCAGCCTCACCTGTGAGCCCTGTTCTGGAGGTGCATCTGCACTGGCAGCCTCTGAGACGAGGAGAAGTTGTAGGTTTAGTTCTATAGGGAACAGGAAAACCAGGGTGCAAACACAGGTGTTTCCAAAAGTCCAGGTGCTGCACACTGAGAGCTGCTTTGTGATGAGGCTGCGTGGCTGCTCACAAATCATCGCTACAAAGCAATTGCAGACATTGTTTGTTAACACCACACAAAGTATCTGAAACGCTGCTCTTCCCAACACAGGGAATGGGTCATCATGCAGAGACCATTGCTTGGTAAGAGTTAAATGTTCTGTCTCAAAGAATAAAAACTAGATGGTCTAGTACAGATCAGTAAATTCTCCAACAGAGTAAACTTTCTTTGAGAAAATAAAATTCTTCCTCTTATTGCTTCTATGAATATAGAAGCATCAATATTCATGGGCATCAATATTGCCACATGATTACAAACATTACTTTTAAAGTTACTACCAATTTATACTGAATCTTTCTGCAAGTTGGAAGTCGGCATTGGAATCTTTAAGTGGTGACAGTTTTGGAATTTTTTCTTTTATGCTGTTATTTGTACGGAAATTGATTTTGGGTAGCAAGCAATGCTAGCATAAAGAGAAGTAAAAGGCTGGTTAATATTTGCACTATCAAAATGAGCTTGAAGCACTGATGATTCATAAGTGCTGTTGTAAATAGGCTTTATTGATGTTGCAGTTCTTCCCTTCTTATGAGATGTTTCAGTTTACTGAGAGCCCTTAGGACTTCGGTTTATAAAGAGGGAGGAAAAATTTTGCAATGATTTTGCAATGTAACCTTCTGAGTGTTACACAATTTCTTTTGGAAGTAGGTAATGTTAAAACTTCCCCAAAGGCGGAGGATCTATTCACAGCAATCAGAGGCTACTGCTCACTCTTGTCGTGTCATGTCGAGAGCAGGGGGCTGTGCTCTGTCTCACGGGGAGATGCTCTGCCACCATCAGTCCACCCCCAAGCATTTCAGACCCGGTTCTGTTCTGATGGGTTCATCCTGCCCACCGGTTTTCTTAATGAGCCTGGAGCAGAGCCCATTGCCCGGGGGAGCTGCCAGGTGCTCCTCTGGCATGGCCAGCGTCCTTGAGCCGGAGGGGAAAGGGCAGAACTCTCTGTCCGTTCCTGGCACGTGTGTGAGGATCAGCTGCAGCCTGACCCTGAGCTCTGCCTGTGCTACCTGCCCTGCAGAAACGCCTGGGTCCAGCAGCATTCGAGCAAGAAAAGCCCCTTTGAAACTAGCCACAGGTTCATGCCCAAAAGATGTGGAGGGACAAAACAGACCTGGAGATGCCAAGTAACACCAAAAAACACAAGGCATTTTTGCTCTCAAATATGAGAGCTGGCCATCCAAATCTCCAGTCTGTCTTACCCTGCTTTTATCCCCATCTCTTATTCATTTTTTCTCTTTCAAAACAGAAGTATAAGAGGTAAGAATTTAAAAGGCAAAACAAAAATTAGTGAGCCTGAGACTAATTTGGAAAGTTTCCAAATCTTGGGAAGTCTGTGTTATTGAAAACAATTTAGATGTCAAGGTCTTATAGTCAGAAGATTGATTTGTGTGAGAGGTAGTTATATAAATATCTTTGAAATATGGGTATATGAAATTGTAAGTTTTGGAGCTGGGATTTAATATTCTAAGTTGCTTTGAGGGTTCTTTTTGGCAAATATTACAATCTAACCCGCTACAGAGATTTTCTGATTGGGACTTGATTTCAAGATATTAATTATTACATATTGTTATAAATAGCCATAATTATAAAATCATATTATTATTCAGGCTGGCCCTTGTGACCTCCAAAGTATGCCTGAACTTATAATTGCAGGGTTTTTTTCCCCAATAATATTCAAATAGTACTTAATACTTATTCTCCTAGACTGTTTCTGTTCAACATCTCAGCTGATTGATAGTCAGTTCAAATCTACACATTACACAGGCCTTTTTTTCCCTGGTGAAACTGAAACTGGAAGTTATGTTACAACTTAGCATTTTTCAAGGAGGTTCTTTAAAAGATAGTCTCTGAGCAGGGGCTGCCCATAAATCCCACAATTTATTACATTCATTAGTATCTAGACAAAGGTTATTAGGCAATCAATCAGGGCCATGTCTCATTACCCTTTGGTAGTTGGGATGTTTTGGAGGTTTTCATTAGGTAGTCAAGTTATTTTCTTTCCTGCTGCTGAGCAAAGAACTTCTCCAAGTGGATATTGTCTAAATTGGAGTATTGAAACTTTGAGACCAGACCATGTGAAAATCAGTGATGATTCAGACTGTTTATTAGCCCTCCTCAAAAGAATCAAAGAAGGAGATGTTTGTTCCTGATGCAGAAGTGGATGAGCCATTTAAAGGCATTTAAATATGCAAGCACTATGGGAGAGGACATGATATGGCAGACAGAGGTAGTAGTGACCAGCGCCGATTTGGCTGTGGAGATGAAGTGGAATGTGAGGGTTTCTGGTGTATCATTTATCTCATTCTAGTTATGAGCTTATAAAAGCAACCGCAAGCTACTGTCAAGCCTCTTCTGCAATGGCCTGCAGAACGGATTCAGTTTGGATGAGTTGCAGGACCAGACTCCACCCAGTGGAGCTGCATTTGTGCATTTGGGCAAGGAATTACCTCTGGGTCCTAATCAGCTTCTCCAGCCCTTTTCCTTCTTCAGCCTGGGGCTGGAAACCTTTTGGTAGTTGCTTTTTTCTAGGTATTTCAATCCAATCCCTGCTTATCTGAACTCTTTAGGTACAGATGCAAGAGTAATTGCCAAGTTATTAAAAAAACCCCAAAAGAGTTGAATTTTTTTAAATGTCAGCAGAGGTTCTATTCCAGCTATAAGAAAAAGTTTGATTGCTTATTGAAGTTCCTTGTTTCACCACTAGAAGATGGCCTGCCAAAATGAGTGAAAGCTAATATCATGTTCTCTGACATCAGTTTAGAGTTGTATAGTCCACAGAATGAAGTTCCCTTGTCAGTAAACCTTTAAAAATATTTGCACATATCAAACTCAAAACTCTGGAAGTCTGTAATGCCCTTTCAATATATGCTATACATCCTAGGAACAAAATGACAGCTGTATATCTGTGGAGTGGATTGTTCATTTTCAGCTGAAGACAAGAGTAAAATGTCACTGTGCATTTACTATGTGAATGCAAGGACAAAGAGAAATGGAGATAAAAAATGGATAATACTTTTCAGAGATTCTAATTTTGCTATGATGACAACTTACAAAATAAGATTCAGATGTTTTCATGTGTAGGAATCTCTCTTTGTCATTTCTTAGGAGCTCAAGATTAGAGTGACCCCAGCAGGTTTTCATATATTTCTTAATTAAGTCAAGCCAAGTAAATGTATGGAACTCTGACATTACAAGGAAAAGATACAAAAACATAACTTGACCACACTTGTCTCGGAAGTAAAATTCGCTAGACACAAATATCTAAAAAACATCCAAGTAACCAGAATTTTCTCCTGTATGCCCAGCAATGCATAGTTTCACCTGGATGCCTCCCCTCTGAGGCCACACATTTGCATGGACCACACAACCTGACTGCATCTTGACAGGATCCTTTCTCAGGACCCCCGCATGGATCCTCTGGTGGGGCACCTCTGGAGGGTTTTTAGTTACTTTTGCTGCTGTACAAGAGCAGTGACTCATTTCAGCAATCCCTAGAGCTGCTTTGTAAAGGAGCAAAAACCAGAACAGTGAAAGAAACAGCCTTCAGCATGAGTGTCTGAGGTGTATTTGGAGAGAAAGGTCTCCTGTAGTGTTGTATGCACAATATCTGATCCCATGTGTTGACCACAGCACTGCTGCTGACCAGCAGAAAGAGAGAGCACCTATTTCATCTTCATCGACCCCAACTAGCAAAGCAGCACTCCCAGTAAGCTGCGGCTGGCTCAGGGCTCTCCTTACCTGCAATCCTGTAGGACTAAGCGCTCTGGGGAAAGCAAAGCACTGAGCACTCCCCTGGTACTTTGTAGCAATTATGCTGTTATATCCCCTGAGAAGACTCCACTCATTTGTGAAGAACTTCTGAGACATTCCTCTTATCTGACTTCCACTCTGTCTTCAGTAGCAGGAGCAGCTGGATAGGAGCTGCTGGATAGCAGTAGCAGGCCTTTACGTTGAGGGGATGAATCCACATGTACACAAAGGAGATGAGAATAGAGAGGTACTAGTCCCATTTAAGGTTTAAGTAGTCACAGTCCCAGAAACTGGTTTGTAGCCTTTATTATCACTATATTATTATGACTTTCTGTGCTGGAGCTAGAAAGCCAAGAGCTACTCCTCCAGATATGGTGGTTCTTTTATCTTGTGCAGTTTATGCTTCTGACAAAGAATTTCAAGTGAAGCAGGAGACAGTAGCCCTAGTTTTACTTAAACTGTTTATTATTAAGTGTTTGAAAGGGAAGGAGCAACAAACTTCAGACTCTGTTTCTTAATACCGTGTTTCTGTTGCAAGGGTGCTGTGTATCAATCCCACTCCACTGGGGAGCTGTGGGGGACCGACCATGAGACTATGCTTAAACATGAAAGCCCATCCAGAGCTGTAGCTGCTACATTGGTATTTGCAGTTCTTTGTGCCAAACCACAGCTTCTTGTGTGCTGGCTCTGGCATCCCATGCTCTGGGATGCTCCTTGTCTTTTGACTGTGTTCTTTACGTTGGCCAAGCAGGGAGATGAGGTCTTAATCTGTGCAGAAGTAAGTCAAACTAGGAAGTTAATGAAAAAAAAAAGCATGAAAGAGGGTGCAAAATAATGACTTAGTACATGGTTTAATAAGGTCTTAAACTATCCCAGGCTTCTAGAGGAGACAGAGCCCCTGAAAAGGAGCAGAATGAAGAGCTGAGAAATAAAGAGTGGTTGACTTTGAGCTGAAAAAAGGGAGGAAAAGAACAGAGAAGATGCCAGACTTAGAAAAACTGGGATGCTATTCCAGGTTGGGTAGGTGGAGTGAAAGAAGCCCAGTGACAAGGAGCTGAGAAGCGTTCACATAACATTTCTGCAGTGAGCACACCTTCTCTGCTCCCTGTGTCGATAGACACACATATATTAAAAAACTGTGTGTGGGAGCAACACATGGTGCTTTCCTATATATTTTGAAAATTCCACATGAAAGATTTCACGATTTACAACCTGTCAGCTCCTCTGGATTTTTTTTTTTTTCCTTTACGTTTTCAGTTGTTGAAAACTAATACTCTCTGTCATTTGTTGCTATCTCTCTCTGCCCTCGGCCTCCCCCAGCGCAGTGAACGGGCACGGCCTGGGGTAGCCCTTCCTGACAGAAATCCCCCTTGCACAGAACACGTTTGTCTGCTGTGCTGAGCAGTGGGATGGGGACAGGAGTGACAGAACTTGGCTTTTTGGTGCTTGTGAGAACAATCTGTGAAGAAGAACGTGGGCAGGAAAAAAGGGGAGGTAGGAACTGTCTGCTGATTCTCAGGCTTGAGAGACTTGGGAGATGGCTCAGTCTGCCCAGAGAAAACTTCCCATGACACCTAGATGGAAAAGATCTCTCCTGAGCAGAATTCATAGCTTGTGCCTGAACTGCCCTCTGTTCCCTGATCATACATTAAACAGAATTCTGAAGCTGAGAAACACACATGGTGAGACATGACAGCAAGGGATGGTCTTCTCTAGAGGTGGTGAGGGAGAAGCTGGGGGAGGAAATGGGGATTCCAAGGTGATGGAGAATAACACTGGAATCTGGATAGACTCAGGTGTGTTCTTACACATAGCTTATGACTGCTGCTTTCAAATTATTTTCTTTATTTCCTACAGCAGTTCTACTTCTTACAAGAAAAAGGCAATGTATACATCTGTCAGGCTGGAGGGTACCATAATAAATCTAACACGTGTGGCATATTTCCAGTTTTATATTTGCCATTGTTGATGAATCTGGACAAGCAGCATGCTAATTGCTGTTCTCCAGAGGAGTTAGGAGAAGAATCTTCAAAGAAGAGCTCCTTGGCATAATAAAAAAACTGCCACAGTTTTGTTCAGCCTTCTCCTATGTGTCCATGGAGGGTGGAGTGGGTTATCTGATTTTTTAAAAAAGCTTTTTTTGATAGGTTTCTATAATATCAATATGTGAGAACTATTTTCAAGAAGAAAAATATTTATAAGGCAGGTATCAGCCCTGACAAGGACGAACAACTCTGGAATTAAAATGCAAAATGAGTTATGTTTATTTGAATTTTCTGTTATTTAGTAGAGGTTCTTTAATTTGTTTATCTCTCCCTAAAATTGTCTATTGAATTTAATTAAGTGCATCATAGATTTATGAGTCAGGGCAATATGAATTTTTTTGGGGTTTTTTTAAGCAGGCTTATTTGTTTCTCAGATGAGCTTTTGCAAAGATGTTGTAATTATATGCCTGGGTTACTGCTGGTGCAGCAGAAAGTTCACTCAAATACAGCAATACAGATAGGCAAGAGACATGTCAAGAGCTCAGTGAAATCTGTCAGCCCCCATGGGGTTGAGTCATCACATGTTTCCTATAATCCTGGCCTGTTTACTTTGCATGTTTATCTAGAATCTTCTGCAATTATCTTAATCTTTTCTTTCAAGAAATGTAGAAGCTCACTTGTCTGAATTTGTACTCATACAAAAGGAGTATGAGATTTTGCCCATCAACAGCAACAAAAATGTTTGAGTCACTACATTTAACACAATATTAAAGACTGCTTATAAAAACTAACCTGTGAAACTTTAGATTATTTCTGTAAATCAGAAGATGATCAGGGCAGCGAGGAGGTCTGTTCCATGTGTCTAGCTCACTTGAGGGGAGAGCTGTCATTCCTATGAGTAAGGGGCCAGTTATTTGTGTCCTGTATGTCTGTATGAATATATGTTAAATATACCTATAACTGAGTGAACAGAGTCTGCAGCTGCAGCAAATTCATTGGAAAGCCCCTGACTGAATCAAATTAAGGGGGAGGAAGAATAGCTTTGCTTTTGGGCCTTCTCTGTTCCTCCAGTGACTGTAACTCACTGAAATAATTACTAATTGATAGGCTCTGAACTTTAGAGTAATGTGGCTACAAATTATATGTAAAAAGATGGTTTGCTGTTCTCAGGATAAAGTAATGCCTTTGAGTTTTTACTTCAGAAATGCTTAACAGGTTGTTTTAAATACACATATACAGAGATTTACCCACATAAATTTAAAAAATGCTTTTTTAATTGTAAAAAATATGAAACTTTTGGTGTAATATCACCAAAAGGATGAAACTTCAAATGGGCTGAAGTTTCAACTGCAGTAAGTAGTTGACCAGCTATAAATTCTAGTTTTTCACACTGGTGTCACACCACGCTGAGGGTTAGGGATCAGTCCAAAGAAGTGCTGTGTTAGTTTGGACTTCAAATTGGTCACTATTTGTTCTAAAGCTTTGTGAGCATTTAATGAAATCTGGAAAATTTGAGGTTGATTTATTTCATCTCAGTAAAATAGGGTAGAAGTAAAAGAAGGAATTTCTAAGTTTTGAAAAGGCCAGGTTGTTTGAGATTTTGGTTGGAAACCATGAGATACATAATGACTTTGATCAAAATGGGAGGATCTTGATGGCTTCAGCTGAATTTCTTGTTCCAATCTGAGACTGATTAAAGCTACAAAGGATAGCTGTCAGCTGATACTGAATGAAATTTTACCTGAATATTTTCAAGCTGAGACATCTCAATGCAGTAAATCCCATGCTGTTGCTATTGTGGTGGTCCTAATTTTATGCTCAGGCTTCTGCAGCAGAAGGGATCACATCCATCCCTGGCAGCCAAGGCTGGGGCTGCTGTGCAGGCCATGAGCAAGGGACTGCAGGAATTCTTCCTCTCAGGGAGAGATCCCCTGGGTAACAGGGCTGCCCCCAGTGTCTGAGCCTGGAAACTTCGGCGGTTTAGCTGCAGCTCCAGTAACAGCTGTCAAAGTCCCCAGGAGACTACTGTGTTTCGGAATCCACATCCATCAAAAATTAGTTTTATCCTCTACCCTAAGATTTCCACTTTATGGGGATCCTGAAATGTCAGAATTTCCTCTGTTGCTGTCTCTGAGTGCTGGAGAGTTTGGATCACTCTTGCTGCAGTTCTCAGTACCTTCTCTGGTCTTTGTTGCTTTCCAAGATGGGGAAATTTGATTTCATGCAGCAGCAGTCTCGCTTTGGAGCTATAAAATGGCATAATCATGTTTTCTCTCTCATTTTCTCTTCCTTTCTAAAGATTACAAATGTTTTATTTGCCTTTTAAAATGTTTCTGAGTATCAAGATGATGTTATCATGGTTCTATCTGTTATAACTCTGAGATAGCTTTCCTGAAAGATAATAGCTACTTTAGGCTCAGTCACTGAATACCTACAGTTACTTTTCCATGTGTGTTCTTTTACATTTATTTACACTGAGTTTTCTTCTGTACGTTTATGGCCTAATCTTTCTGAATCATGAAATTCCTATGCAAGTCTTTGCAGTGTGCTTGCCTTCTTATTGCCCTGAATAATTTGTCACCAGTAGCAAATGTTGCTTCCCCTGCCACCCCTTTTCCAGATCATTTGCAAAAATACTAAATAGCATAAGCGTCAGCCCAGATGCTTCATTTGAAGTCCTACTATTTATACCTACTTTACTTTCCTATCCTTTATCTGTTATTAATCCACAGCAAGACATTCCCATGGCATTTTATGGACTTTTGGTTAAGAAATCTTCCTGTAAGCCTTTAGAAAATTCAAGCACAGCCGATAAACTGCCCTGTCCTTGCCCTACAGATAATTCTAACAAGTCACAGTTCTGTGACTTACCTGTGTGAGAACTGTGCTCGCTCATTTTTATTATGACAGGTTTGTTCCTGTACCTTATGCTTTCCTTTCCTCATTATTTTATGATTTGGTTGTGTGCAGAAGCACTTGCCTTTGAAAGCAAATATCCTGAATTAGGTAACAGATACCTTTCGCACAAAGTCAAGAGTTAGGATTTTTCTTTTTGTACCGAACAAATTTTTCCAAAAAACAAATGTTTATGTTTCGCAAACACTTTCCCTCAGTATCATCTACACCTACCCAGGGTATGTGAGTGCTGTTGAAATCTTCCATTACTGTAACATTTTTGTCCTTAAAGATGCAATTACAGTTGCATCCTAAAGTCCTTGTTACAGTTATTGTCATCTTTCTGATAAATCAGTAATATATACTGCATATAAAAGTCAATTTTGTTACCAATGACTGGAGTTGCAATCTATAGTGATTCTGTTCCTCCTTGACATATTTTATTTTTTAATCAAGTTTTATTCTGGACTTTCTTTGGTAAACTGCTTGTGTATATATTTGGTTTTATTGCTTATTTTTAGGCTCAAACTTAGGACTTTGTTGCAACTTTTATTTTATGCTTCTACTTGAATTTTGTTTATTTTTGTCCTATGCTTTTTTGGAGAATACAGAGCTGTTCTAACTTTCCTCCGGGGGAATTGTTATCTTAAACTCTATGTTCTACTCCTGCCAGCTTCCTTTGATATTTTGTTGACTCAGAAACATTCCAGTAGAACCATTTTTAATGCCAGCACTGAAATAGATTTCCTTAAGAATTAATGTCATATTCATCTCTGGACATCCTAAACAACGATCTGTCAGGAGAAATAAGAGGCATTTGGCTTCTAGGAGGCAAGGAGAAGGACTTTATGACCTCCAAGCATCCCTTCTAACCCCATCATTTCTTTTAAATTGATAACTAGGTAAACAGATGCAACTTCTCTGGCTTTCACAAAGTATCAGATCCATACCTATTTTTTTTCCTGCAGATGAGAATTGGAGCTCCTCAGAGATAAAGGTAGTGGGTATTCTATTGAAGTGGTGCAGAGACAGGGATTCTAGTGTATGCTGACTTTTTATTACTGTTACAATTGAAGAAAGGTCCTTTCTTCTCCTCAAAATCCTAAAAATATTGCGAGGGACAATTTCATCAAAGTAGACAGTATTTGATTTTAAGAAATGTAGTAATTTTTTTGTTGTTGATGATGACAGTACATTCCCAGTCCTTTCAAATATCCTGTCTTTTAGTGAAATTAGTTACTGTGACGTCTTGCAACTTGGCAGAATTCTTTTAACCACATTACTATTGTTAGCTCTCTTGCAAAACACAGAAGAAAAAACTCAAACATGAAAAAAGCTGCAATCAAGAGCTGAAAAATAGATTTTTTTTTCCATACCTTTTTTGTTGGTAAAAATGTGCATCAATGAACAGAAGACCTCTGGTTATTGCAGTTGTTAGGTAACTATGCAGCCTAGGTTAAGTGGAGTACTTATGAATCCTAATGTAACACCCTTCTGCCAAAGGTCTGGGAGAACACTTTGGTTCTCACTCTGTGTTTGAAACAGAACAAGGGGCAGTCATGCTATACTTTATTCCACTTGTGTTCAACGCAACACTTGCAAAGGACAGGCAGATATCATATTGTACAAAAAGCAGCACAACGCACGTGACTTTATTTCCAATGAGGGTGGCAGTGTGTGACTGCACTGCCTATGAGAAGCTGCCTCACACTTTGTTCTGCTTTCATGACATCAAACCCTGCGTGACTCATCGAAACCACTCAAACGTTGTCAGCGTGTATCTTCATTGCACAAAACAGTGTTTAAGACTTTCTAATCACATTGCAAATAATGTTGATAATTCTACTGAGAATGGCTGAGACTGAGCCATAGACTTCAGAAAATATTTTTAAAATATCTGTTATATAAAGACATGGATTCTCTCTCTCTCTCACCATATATCTCGATCTATATCTTTATAGAACAAAACTCTCATCAGAAGCTGTAGAGGGATGTGGATGAAAACACTGACAATGTTATTAAATGTTTAAATAGGAAAACATACAAAATTAATTTAACTTTAAGTATATCTTATTAGAGTTGATTCAACATTTTCCTTTACAATGTCAAACAAGTTTCACTGTTATGATCTACTTTATATTGCTGGTAAAACGTAAAGATGCAAGTCACAAGGACATAAAGTTAAGGCTAAATACTTTGGAATTTGAAATACAGAGAAGATTTATGAGATGAAGATGTTAAAAATGGGGGAGTGGAAGGAAGAGGGAAATAATAACAGAAATCTAATACTGACTGGTGATATATGATATAAAGTTTAGTGTTTCAAAAATCAGTGCACCAGGGAAAAATAAACAGCTATAGATTTAAAAAATGGACTCTAAATCCTCCATTATTGTTCAGGGAGGAGATCTTAGTCATCATGGACATCTCTAAAGTATTAATCTGTTTCATAGCAATAAAATAGAATCTGAAGCATTATTAGTAAAGGAATGAGAACAGATCTATGAACATTTTTTTGCCATTTTTTTACTTTTTACCTGTTTGCCCACATGCTGAATGTGCAGTTCTGGCTCTGCCCTCTCAGGGAGGATATACCCAGCATTGGAAATGCATGGAAAAAAGTAACCTGACAGAGAAATAATCAAAAAAGAAATTTTAAAGTTATATTGTTTCCAACACTCTGACCATCCTGGTCACATGTGTTCATCTCCAGTATGTGCATATGGAATGATCACATCACCTCTGGTCCTCTTGCCATTTCTCTCACTAATGTTCCTCATTCCTCTGGTTTCTTTTCTTGGCTGGAAAGCTACTTGGAGGAAAAAGACAAACAAACCCAAAAGAACAAAATATCATTCTGGGAATATTACCTGATTTTTGGCTGAAACCTGCGGACACCAGTGTAGTAACACGACGGCTGATGTAAAGCTGTGCTGAGAACTCTCGATGGATTTGCATGAGTGGAGCACAGACCCACCTCCCCTCTGGGCTCTGCAGCCTCTCTGTAATCCCCCAAATGTTGTATGCTGTGCCACCCACCTTGCCAGCCACATACACAGCAATACACTGGCTTTTTCTCTTCTTTTAGCTTTGATTTTTGATAAAATATGCCAAAATATCTGTATCTGAGACCTTTAGTCTTCTGTCAAATTGGCTGAAATTGTTCAACAGGTTCAAATCGTGCTTCAGGAAAAACCACAAGCTGACAGATGGCCAGGCAATGCAGTCACATAAGCCTCATTTCTTGAATATACAGGTTAAAAACACCTAATTCTACTACACTTCAAAAAGGATGGCAAAGTATGACAGGAAAAAAAATAGGTTAGAAAGTGAAGAACTGGATATTTGATATCCAGCTCTGCTCCTGCATGTGCTTCACCTTCAGCAGGACGTGCCTCATGTTTTACTCATCCTATGGAGCTGCACATTTTCACTGAAGTGGCTGATTCCATCCCTTAGCTATGACGTGTTGTATCTTTCTGTCTTGCTCTGACAAGGTTCCCAGCCATGCTGGGGTTCATCTGTAGTAGCTGCAAGCAGGGAATGAGTAAAATTAGAAGTTATTCATGGTACATAGCTGTAAATAATTTATGGTATCCAGTGCTATGGCATGTTATCTTCCATTATAAATACAGGGTTAAAGGTCTCCTTGTAGAAAGCTAAAAAGGGAGGTGGGTTGTATATTGTTTAAATCCTGGGTTGCATATTGTTTAAATTCCCTTTCACTAAGCAGTTTTCTCTTTAATTTGTGCTCTTGAAAATGAGAGATTAATTATGTCGGTTACAGCTGTGTGACAGTGGGCTTTGCAAGCTTCCAGGAGCAAGCACACCACCTTCTTCTGGATTTGACTTTTAAAAACCTACTTAGTTGAAATCCTAGACCATTTAAAAAATAATTTCCTAACCATGACTTTGACCAGACATGACTTTGCAATGCTAAATGTTTGAAATTAGTTGGGAGTTTTCTATAACTGGGAATGTGCAGGATCACTTCTGAATGTTTTAGAGATATAGATGAACAGATTAAATAATTTCATAGAGCTATTTTTCACTTTGAAATTGGCTCTGTGCCCATTCTCTGAAGTCAGTACATGAACATAGTGCGTGATGTATTTTTCACTCTTCCACTTACCTCAGGTACATGGTCATATCAAGATGGACAATGTATTTTCTCTTCCTCTGCTTTTCCCTGTTGCACAGTGACTACAGCTTTTGTTCTATTTTAACTGAAAGAAAGCAATGGTCTGAACATTTCTGTTTGTTTTGCTGCATTGAATTTATTTATGGGACTGAGTTTTTGGAAAAGCTGTCTGCTTATATTAAAGGATTATAACTATCTTTCTCTGGGCAAAGAATACATATTAAATATGGAAATCAAGAAGAATTCTTCTACTAACAAGAAAAAAAATTATCTTACACCTACTTGCAGATGTGGAATTACTATTCCCAGATTTTTAGTAGCAGCATGTTAATTAAAATTAAATCACCCCTCCCTTTTTAATTTTGGGAAACTGTTTTATCCTGCAAGATAACATGTTATGGAATATGTTAACTACAGCACTTCAGGATAAGAACGCCCTGCACACAGTAGAAATAAGCAAGAACCGTCTCCTTTCTCTGTCATTCACAGTATTAGTATTAAGCAAAACTTTGTCTGACATTTTAATTATTCTATACAGTAAAAGTATATTATATGGAGTTCTAGTCCTAGTTTCCTTTAGTATACAAGTGCTTCATAACCGAGGAAGATAGTTGTTAATTACTAGTAAAGGACATTTCAAGAGAAGGGAATGCATGGTAGGGGTACATACATGCCCTGTGTTTGCACTCCCGCATACAGAGAAAAGATGTTTCTTATTACTTTAAAAATAAGAAAATGGTTTTGTTGAATTCTCTGAAGTAGACAAAATATTGTTCTCTAGCAAAGTCTGCTAATGGAGACTATCAGATGCTACCTTAAAAGATGTAAGGTAGATCTAATTAAACATCTGTGCATTTAGATTCAGTCATTGTTTTTGACACTTTGTACAATCAATTTAAAAGTTGCATTTTTTTAATTTACTGTGTTAAATTTTGTAAAGTTGCTTTAGTATAAGATTTTGGAAGAAATTTAACAAACAAACATCTCTAGAGCCCTGGAGGATGTAATCACTCTTCTTGGCAAGGCTTCCTCATTGCACACTGGGTTACAGTTAATGCTACTCCGCTGTCAAACGAGCCTGCCAGCACAGTAACTTCAGTGTAGTGATTTCATCAAACTGGTGTATCAGAGGCAGATCCTTCCTCCCCTGTTCTTTTTCCAAATGAATCTGTCTGCCTGTTTATCACCTTCCAGTCCTCCTGCCCACCTCCAAGAGCTCTGTGGTTGAAGTTTTCACCCACCATACTGTAATGGGTATCATCTAATCCATTGTGTACCAGATGATACATGTTAGAAATACTCCACTGTGAGACACTGAGAGAATAATAGTAGTTAAAGAGAACCAAGGGTTCTCTATATGTTTTTTCTTCCTTCTGATCTTTAATGAAAGCAACATTAATATCAAGCTTTATGCTGGTGCTACTTTTAACTTCATGTGTTCATATTTCTGTATTAATTATATCGTTCATTTCAAGGGTCAACTACTATGTATACTAGTAACTTCAGCATCTACTTCACTTAGAGCTGAACATCAAAACATCTAATATTGTGGGATTATAGTCTCTCTCTTACAGCCCTTTTTGATACTGTCAGCTTCTGAAAACAAAGGCTAGTCAGCTAAATTGACTCTTTTATTTCTTCCTGGGGGAACTCAACAGAGAAGAGAATTAGTGCTGTTAGCATTTAGATTGTGAAGGCTTTAATAAAATATTTTGAATCCCTAGAAATTTCAATCTGGAAAACATGCCTCTGACAGAGTGTTAATTGTCTAGAGGTGGAATTAATGTTGTGTTGGCAGGAGATAAGAATGCTCCCATCAGGTGAGGAGTAGCTGTGTGTAATTGGGATAGTGCATCAGGTCAGCAGATTGTGTAACAGATACTGATTTACTAATACTAAGAAGACTAAAATGAAAATTCTGTTAAACTTGTGAGTTTAGGAGTTTAAGGGTGCCTCAGCTTGCATGATGGATGTGTTTTCAGCATGTAGCCTACACTGGTGTGCCTCTGTTCTTAACAGAAGTCTTAACAAATGTGGACTGGTGGTTCAACAACCCAGATGTCACTGCAGATGCCCACAGAACAAAATTCTGAGGAATGGATGTTCATAGTAATAAATCCATTATTTTGAAATTGTCTTTTAGAATTTAGGGCTGCTAAAAACAGGGCCGGGAGCTTTCTCCTTTTTTGCAAGGCCTTTATTGAGGACAGCTTTGGGGTGGGGGCTAGAGGGGCTGCCGCTGCTCCCACGGGGACACGGCAGAGGAGGAGGTGAAGTCGACCCTGCTGCTCACGCTGCAGAGTCGGGGATTCCTTCTCCACGGGGTTCCCCGGCATTCCTGCTTTTCCTCGCAGAGTCTGGGGGTGTCTTTGGCGGTGCTGAGGTCGTGGTGAGGAAGCAGGAGGCTNCATTATGGGAGCTTTATGGATTTTGCACTGGGGTGGATCATCAGAACGTGACGGGCAGGCGGGGAGCAGCGGAGGCGGCACCCGGCAGGGATGAGGGGAACCGGGTACACCGGGAACCGGGGACACCGGGGACACTGAGAACCCGGGACACCGGGAACCGGGNACAGCTTTGGGGTGGGGGCTAGAGGGGCTGCCGCTGCTCCCACGGGGACACGGCAGAGGAGGAGGTGAAGTCGACCCTGCTGCTCACGCTGCAGAGTCGGGGATTCCTTCTCCACGGGGTTCCCCGGCATTCCTGCTTTTCCTCGCAGAGTCTGGGGGTGTCTTTGGCGGTGCTGAGGTCGTGGTGAGGAAGCAGGAGGCTCCAGCGGGTAGCTCGCCGGCCCGCCAGTCCGGTGGTGTCCTCTGTGGGCTCGGATTCGGTGTTGGCTCGCTGTTTTGGGGTGTTTTGGGGGCTAACTGGACTTCTGGGAAAGCAGGACATTATGGGAGCTTTATGGATTTTGCACTGGGGTGGATCATCAGAACGTGACGGGCAGGCGGGGAGCAGCGGAGGCGGCACCCGGCAGGGATGAGGGGAACCGGGGACACCGGGAACCGGGGACACCGGGGACACTGAGAACCCGGGACACCGGGAACCGGGGACACGGGGAACCGGGGACACCGGGAACCCAGGACACGGGGAACCGGGGACACCGGGAACCGGGGACACCGGGAACCCGGGACACCGGGAACCCGGGACACGGGGAACCCGGAACTGGGGACACAGCTTGTGGTAAAGAAAGTACAATGGCTCGGGAAACTGAGAACTGGGAATACAACTATAACCAGGTAGGTATAATTTAACAACCTTAACAGTCTTAACACATTTAAACATGTTTTGTAACATCTAACTCTGGATTCATTTATCTCAGGGTGAAGACAGATGTATTTTTAGATTAGCAGTCAGTGCACACTGAGATAATTCCCATTGCAGTTTTGAATCTGTGAGTGGAACTTTTAGTACCTAGCCAATAAAGTATGTCTAAGCAATAAGAAAGTTGAAATATGTTTGACTGTGGAGGCCCAGGGGCCTGGCACCAGGGTGGCCAAGGCTCAGCCCTGGAGGGGCAGAGGCAAATGGGGAGAGGCTCCTCTCTAGGACAGAGTGAGAAAGGCCTCCCTCCCTTGGCCCTTTGCAGTCAGCTGTTAATATAGTGTAAGTTCTGTTCCCTCACTGGTTTGTAAGTGATAACACCCCTGTTCAGCCCCATTTACCATATATGTACCCTTCCCAGAATGTTCTTCCCCCCTCAGTCCCCAGCTGGCTCGTTTTTGTGGCAGTTCGCCACCCCTGTTGCCCCATTGCTTCTCCTAATTTTTAGCCAGTCCCCTGCACCACTTTTCTTTGCCCCTGTTTGCCATCAACCCTCAGATCTGCCCCTTTTGCCCCTTATTTAAGCCTTATTTGAGCCCTCAGATCAGTTCTCCTCCCTGAACCCAGTCGAAGCCACTCTTGTGCCTGGGCTCGTTCACTGTCCCCGAATAAACAATAAACAATCTTTGCATATTCAGATGAGAACCTGCCCCTTCACCTTGTCAGTGATTTTACAGCAGCTCTGGCCTCAGAGATGCAGATCGGTCTCTGGGACCATGTTATGGCTCACGCTGTAATATTTGACTGGTCTGTCTTGGGGTTTATTTTGGTATGTCATTACTGATCCTGACAAGAAGAGTGTTTGCAAAGGGTTCTGTTAAGAGAATATTACTGCTCTTATACAATGCCTGCATTTATGGCTACCCTACAGCTCATGGCTGGAGCTTAAAGATGTTGCACCAGATACATCTGGGAGGCAAAAACTGGGGGCTTATGAATGGGAAGAAGGAACAAGTCCAAACAACCTGAGGTAAAAAATTGTGGTTTTCACAGGAAGCTGATTGTAGCTAAGCTTGGTAAAGATTTTGAGAGGTATTGCATATACAACAAGAACGACTATCTATTTGGTACAGCTGAAATACAGAGTAAACATAAAAAGGTATATAATTCTGCTCTTGATTAATGCTAGCATATCATGCAAGCATTTGTCTGTGGGCCAGATAAAGTCACCAATGTGTCTCTTTCTATTCAGGTGTGTCTACCCTGTCCCATTTATTAGGCAGTGCTACATGCCTCCATTGCTCAGCTTTTCTGACCGTCAGGGAGAATATTTCAACTGGAGAACCAACTTCATCATCTTTGCTGCCTTTTGCTTCAGGCTGTAAGCATGGCTACCTGCTGTAAGCAGGTACCAAAAAAACCCCAAAAAACCATATTCGTAGCTCTCTGTATCAACAGGTTGAGGGGAAACAAGCTGCTAGAGGCAGAAAACAAGAACTACTTGGGAATATTTTTGAAATAAGAAAGAACAGTACTTGCCTTTCATACCTATTATGAAATAGCTGAACAGTCTTGCCCGAAAGATCTCCAGAACCATGTGCTAATGTTCCTTTTTTACAGAACTCAGTAACACCAGGTTTTTCTACATTTTTTTTCTTAGATAGGTACAATGTGAAAATGTAACCTTATTCTTAGCAGGAAGAGACTGGTAGAGTTTTAGTTAAGCTTAGGGTTCAGCCCCTGTGGGAATGTGGAGAAAACTCTGTGGTTCCCTAATAAAATGTCACAAGAGAGTCAAAATACAAATTTCTGAGAACACACTGAAAATACTGTGAAACTACTAGAATGGCACAAATATAAAAGGGGAGCTGATTATCTTCCCAACAAATTCATTATTAAAATACATTATTCAGTCTTACTGTACTGGATAAATGCAAACGACTAATTTATGTATAAGAAAGATAGAGATTTTGCACTGTTTAGTACATGAGATCATTCATCTGAAATAAGTACTCATACAGATCTGCACATTGCACATCACTGGGTTATTTACTTTTTTTTCACAAGGACATCAAATGATTTATCTTTCTGAATTATGTTTGTATAGCTGAAGCTTCTTTCAGTGTCTTCAAAAGCCTCAGGCTCTTCTCCCTGAGCACAATGGTTCTAACCTACAAATGTGATGTGTGAAATCCAGGCTCCTGGAAGAATATCCTCAGCTCCCTCCAGAGTCTAAACAAGTGCAGAGCAAAACCCAAAATGTAAAATCTTCTGCTCTTTTGCAATCATTTATCCTTTGGAAAAGCAGCATTTGATGAGGACATCATTTGAAATTTGACTTTGGTTTTTGTGCTCCTGTAATGCTCCTACTGTTAATTGCCTATAGAGTAATTTAGTTTCTTCCTTCAATCCAGATCTGTCTGTTTACCTTCTCTGTATTGCGCAGAAGCTAAAAAGACCATCAGTATACCAGCAATAAAGGCAACTTTCTTTGGGTTTGGTCTCCACAAAATTCTGCTATCATGGTTGATTACTTATGGATGGTGGCTCTCAGGGAATTTAAATGTGAGTGACATTCTCAGTCTTAGGCTTTCCCTAGGTTATAAATTTGCCAATTTTGCCACACAGTCACTGTAACTAGTTAAAGCTGTTAAAGTATTTTTTGTAAGCCTATGTGTATATCAGTGTAGTTCTCTTTTAAGGACTGGTCAGAATTACGGTCTTCCAGGACAGTCTGCAAAAATATCCTAGACCTCAAATCGAGTATAAAATTCCCTAACCAAAAGATCTCAACAGCTCCCAATTTTGTGCAGAGATTACACTACGCTTCCTTAGCAAAACAAATATTCATTGCAAAAAAAGAAAAATCACAGTTGCTTTGTAAGACCTACAAAATTAATTTTTAAAGAAAATATTTTCATTCAAAAAGAAACTATTTATGTCATTGCTCCAGACATTTTTTAGGTGAGTGACTATAATATAATAAGGGTAGATTTGAGAAAGCTTGGGATTCTAGATAACATCGCAGAACTTCGCAGCGTCGCCTAGTAACCCACCCATGTACAGAATATTTGATGTCACTGTTTTCAACACAGCACTCAGACTGGGCTTGGTTTGCAGGACCAGAAATAGATGAAACTTGTTCAGAAGAGCTATGATTGGGTAAAGCAATGATTCGGTCTCTAGTGAAAAACAGAGCTTTGCAATTACAAATTGTTTCTTCAGAGAGGCCTTTAAACTTTTTCACACTGGAAAGTTTATTTTAAAATGATGAAAAAGTAAATGAATCACCATAAATGACTCATATTAAAAGATCTTTGCAAAGTGGTTGTCACGAGTAACTTGTCTGAATCATCTGGAACAGTTTCTGTCAGGAAGGCGAGGTTGTCAGATTTCCCTAAACAACGAGAGATAGTGGAGCAGCAGTGCAATTAGAGATCTCTTTAAAGTCATCAGGATGCCTATGATATTACTGATTTCAGACTACTGCATGGTCTGATATTTGTTGCAGCCAAATGACAACATTAAATTGAAAAGACATTTCCAAAGTGAAATGTTCAAGTTTTAGGTTATTTCTGCATCCAGATGTGGTCTTAATTTACCATTTCTAATTACTCTGTCACATTCTATTATTCCACCTGTGTGTACACAGTGAATGGAGAGGAACACATTTCTTCTGGACTCTTCACTTAGGAAGCAGCAATAAGATTAATTTAATGCAAATCAATCAAAATAGAACTGGTAATGTAGGGCTTTTTCTGAAGATTTCTGTGACTTTCCCAGGCAAAATTCCATTGTGAAAAGTGATTTAGCGACTTTCAAACCTGGTTACTGAGAATTACAGAGAGGGCTTATGCATAAATATGTCAAAGTCAAAAGTCTGTGTCCTTGATAAAGATGAATTGCTCTTACCAGACCACCCTGATGTTCAGAGGTATCATCATCACTGGAGGGAGGATCCCCTGACTGGAGTGTCAGTCCAGTGGGGAATGGCCGAAGGCTGAAACACTTTAAGCTGCATTTCCTCTCAAAATCAGTTTTAGGCCATTTCTGAGAAGTTTCAGCTCAAATAATTACACAAAGTTGTAGTCAAGTTTCAAGGAGATTGAGAGAGACCTGGGTTCTCTTAGTGGCACTGCAGTCCCCAAAACACAGAGAGCACTGGGGAGCTGCTGGCCATGAGCATCTGCACTGTGTCTGCTTAAAAAAATTAAAGACAGTTTTCTCTTGCAAAGTACCTAAAACCCCACCCTTGACTGTTCCTTTTGGCATATGCCTTTAACCCCATATCTCTCTGAACACTTAGATCTACATTTGTTGCACCATAATGACTTTCCATAAACTTTTGAACAAAGTGTGGCTTTCCACAATACATCAAAGACTTATTATGATTTTAATTCTTCGTTGATTTTGACCACTGGTCAATTTTCATGTTCTTTCTCTAAATAATTCTTTTTTCCATGGATTTCCACTAGCTTTTCTTTTGCTCAGAAAACAAGCCCAGCTTATAGATACTTATAATTCTTTCATTTTGCTAAATAAAATCTTCTTTAAGTGTCTGGTCTTTTTTAGATGTTGACACATAAAGCTAATTTTCTTCTTTTCTTCCCATCCCCTCTGTTGTTTTCTTTCCCCTTAAAACTGCCTTTATTTTATTTTTTCCCTTTTCCCCTTGTAGATTGTTGCTGAGATGTCCTCCCCCTGTTCTCGCTAGTGCTCTGGAGCAGTAGCTGCACAAAAAATTCTGTTTCAGTGTTGCTATTTCTGGATGCTGCCATCTGCCAGGTTTTACTTCCATTTCAAACAAACTTTCAGTTCAGTTTCATCTTTCATTTGGAGGCACAGCTGCTCCTAAATGCTTGGTAATCACTGGTGAGCAGCACACACCTGTAGCCAAATATATAAAGGAAATAGGAGAAAAAATCCATATATTCCCAGCTTGTTAGCCATTAAACAGGTTAGTTAGGAAACAGGGACTCTTATCTTTGCTTGTGCAGATCTTTATTTTATAAGCAATATTTTCTCAAAGGGCTAATAAAAAAGAGCAAACACAGAAAAAGGATTACCAAGCTCCTCTTAGTGAACCTTTGCTTACAACAAGTTTATCAGGGCAGTACATGTGCAGGGGGCTTGGCTCAGTGTTAATTTGTCACTACCACCAGATTAACTATGCTGTATTTTGTTTTCTTTCCAATTTTACATCCTTGATTATATATTCATAAAACTGTCCTTCCTTCCAAGCATAAATACAACTGCTTTGAAAATATAATTGTCTGTGTTTATCAAGCACCTAATTTGTTTTACTTGCCAGCTACTAATTACATAGGAAATATAAATGAGTTGCAGGTCATATATTCCATTTGAAGCACTAAAAGAAAAACTTTCTGAATCACAGAATTAAGTTGCAGCATGGAATATACACAATGTGCAGTGCTGTCTCCAGCAGTACTAGTCAAAGAAAACAAACATTTTGGCTGATTTTGCATTCAGATTTATCAAAATATACTGAGTGATGTGCTTGTTCTGTTTAAAGCCAATTGTTTCTGTAGCCTCTGAGAGCTTTCCCTGTCTTTGATTTCTAAATATTCTAATCTATTACTGCTAAAACTTGCTTGTGGTAGAGCAGAGAAAATCAAATGCAAAGCAGACTGAGAACACGCCAGGATTTGGTTTTATCCACCATGTCGTTCACTTTATGTCTCATCCATTTTCTGAAAGAGATATGCAAATTCTGTCTTGCTTCCGAGCTGGATTATTGTACCATCTCCATCCATTCAAAGCAATAAAATGAGATTTAATAGACTGTGTTCGTTAATTGTTTAGGAAACATGGAGTTTTAATCACTGTGACAACCAGAGATCTGGGACTGAAGAGCAGCAGCTCTTTTGCATATATAGCAACTCTTGCAGAAATGTGGTATTAGCCAGCAAATTCTAGCTTTCACAACACTCTTATAGCTACTGTCCAGAATTTATAAAACACAGAAAAAACTACTGACTATTTAAGCTTAGTAAATCAATTGTTTGGTAGGTCACTAAACATATATACAAATCTGGATATCTGGAATTTTGGCAGTGAGAAAGAAGAGCACTGAATTTTAAAAAGGAAGCTGACGCTGATAGAGCACATCATACCATCCATCAGGAATAGATTGTAGTTTTTAGGTCCACAGCAGACACAGGGCTGAACTCGTTGTATTATATGCTTGTAAATGAACTCTGGGGGTTTTTTTCAAACCCACATTACAGAGTTATGGCACAGCTGTCTAGAGAGGTACTTGGGAGCCATTAAAGCATTAGTTCTGGGATTTTCCCTATGGTTTGCTGTAGATGAATATTTATGTTCTTACTAGAAAAGTATATTTACTTCCCCTTTGCTATGAAAACTTAGGGGGTTAAGGTTTCTGCCCTGTGGTGTATGCTGAGGTTCCCAGCCCTTGGTTACTTTCCCGTACACAAACTGCAGAGGCGCAGTGAGCTGGGAGCGTGGTGCCCACGGGTGCTGCCCTGTGCCACCCCTCAGTAACACAGGCACCTTTGGACTGGGCATTGTGTTCAGCCCTGGACTGGGACTGGAGCTGGTGTGACAACATCTGACCTCAAAGCACGTTTGAAAGAGAGGTGTTGATTTCCATGTGCTTCAGTTTAGATCTTTTAATTTTTCATGTGGTTTTCCTTCATTATCTTAACTGGAGATTGGGAGCCTTTGACTTGGTTTTGCTTGTTCCATTTTCCCTCTCTCATTACTTTTCATGATTTTTATTTGTAATGAGTTGTACTGCCTGTCACTGGAGGGAGTGCTTGTTGGAGAAAATCACAGTTTCTAATGGTGACTGCAGGTAGTTTAGGATAATTATTGTTAATAGACAAGAAAGGTAGCTGAAAACAGAAAATCTGGAAGTAAAGCTACTATCTAGAAACCAAGAGTAGTAGGGAACCAGGGTGCTAGAAATGGAGAAATCAAGTGCTTGCTTCCATGATGGTGGACTCCAGTACATTAATGAAATTTTTTTTGCTTACATGGGCTTTTAGCACAAATTGCTTGGAAATCCAGAAGAGCAGTTGGATGAATTAAAATGTAAGAACCCATTATTACTATATTATAAATTATAATTATATTATATTAAGAATGAGGTAAGCAGAATGGTATTGGCTTTTTCCCATCATAGAATATTTAAACATAGAGAGTAGCAGCTAAAGTGAGTTTTGTGAATAGGATTTCCTGAGTATTTTTAGAACATATGCAGTTCCCATGTCTGACATTCTCTGTTTCCCTCCTTTTGTTCTGCTTGAGTTAGGAAGATACACCTTAATTTTTAATCTTTAGGCTGCAGTGGCTTCAGGGGAGTCATCTGAGATTTGGGGTAAGGATTACTGCACTTATTTAGCCATGCAAACTAAAATAGCTTTTGGCCCAGGTTGTCAAATGCTGCACACATCTCAATGATCTACTGCACTGTGTCTTCTCTTTCCTTTTTAATCTGGTGAAAGGAGAGGGTAAAAGATCATCCTAAACTTGTTTGAAAAGTCAGTTTAAGGAATGTAATTCCTAGCAATTTGTGTTACACAAGATTATTTTAGTAACTCCTTTGAGTTGTAGAAATGTCCTTGGTTTCATCAACTTACATTTTGTCAAACACAGTAATTTGCTGAAAATGCATCATTAGAGCATTTCAGTGGTGGTGCTGACAAAATGCTCATTCTCATGGCATTTCTAGTAAGGCTCACAGCTGTAAAGCTGTGAGCTTTATATCTTTGAACAAACCTTCAGTGCTGTCTGTGGGCATCCTTAGTTTGCAGCTTCAGAGCAGAAAGGTTTTTTTTACCCCCTTCCTCCCTTTTTTTCTTCCTTTAAATGTCGTGGTTTCCTTGCATTTCACCAAAGAATGCTTGGATTGACCTTGGGGCCTTGGTTAATTTGAGCATTTTGTTTTTCAGCTTGTGTATACTGAAAGAAGAAATTAGAGAGAGTTGTCCCCAGAACACAAACTCTGTTCCCTGGTAAGGACTTTATGGGGGGAAATTTGTCTAAATAATTGTAGAAGCCAAAGTTGCAGAATAGGCTAATCCCCGCCCCCTGCCCTAACAAACCCAAAGCAGGTGCTGAGGTAAAGTAATGAGGTAAAGTCTCTCTCTGCTGAGGCTGAATGCCTGACTTCAGCACTGCTGGGCACTTCAGCCTTGAAAGAGAAAGACTGGTGCACCATGTTACAGCACTGAGTAACTTCACAGGCAGTCTTTGCTTTGGCTCTGGATGATGTTTGAAATTTCAGAACTTGGAATGAAAAATAAATTAATCAGAATCTGACTGATTCCATATAGGACTGTTAGGGGGAAGAACAGAAATAATCCTTATAATTTACGGAGGGTCTGCATTGGCTTTATAATATTTTAATAGGTGAGACACCCTCATGCAAAGCTGCAGAAACTGAAGTCAGTGACAGGGCAAGGTATTTCCTCCAGGATATTGGCAGTGAGTCTTGTGCAGCCCTTCAAATGATGTATAGTTTAAAGAACATATTTTTAAAAGTGTTTCATCCACTTTTAAAAGCTTACGTTGAAAGAAGTCTATCACCTTCAGTGAAAAACTGAGTGTTTAATTAGCCTTTGTGATGGTAAATTATTTCTTATTCCAGACTGAATTTGTATGACTTCAGCTCCCATCCACTGGTTCTTGTTTTTCTTTGTCAATAACTTTGAAAAGCTGCCACCACAGCTCTGTCTTTCACCTGTATGTACAGTGATCAAGCTGCAGCTGAAGCTTTTCTTGAAAGCCAGGTATATTTAATGCCTTAAGCCCTGCATTGTAAGGCTTGATTCCCAGCTGTTGAATCACATTGGTGGCTCTACTTTAAGTTGCTCATTGTTTTTTCAAATCTTCTTTGAATTGGACTGGGAGCAACAGCCTAATAAGAGCTTCACCAAGGCTGGGTTTAGAGGTGATACTGCCTTTGTTCTTCTTCAGTTATCTTCTTTTTAAGCGCTCAGGGATAGTATTAGTCTTTTCTGTCACTGAACACTATCGGGAAATCATTTTGAGGCAATTGCCTGTGATGGTCCCTAAGCTTTTCCCTGTATTTCTGTTTTTGAATTAACACTATGATGTGTCTCCGAATTTATTACATGATATCAAGTCACGTATTGATGTATTTTACTTAACTGTAGCTAACTGGCAATATATATCAGGTTCATATCATCTGTTCATCTGCGAAATGCCTAGTTACTGCTGCCCTTTCTGCATTGCCCTTGCCCTTTGAAATACACAACCTAAGCTGGCAGTCCTACCTTCCTTTAAAAAATTCCTCCTTTTTGAGACATTCTAGAAGTTAAACCTCAGTGGTTCAAAGAGATCTTTGGCTCTCTGCTCAGTATTTGGGGTGGTTAATTTGTAAAGAGCGCTAGTTTAGGCTTGTTCTTGGCATCTAAAGGAAGTTTTTCAGATTTTTTCATTCACAATTTATCCGTAAAATACAAAAATATATAAAATACAATGCTCAACCTTTGCACATTGATTGAAGAAAAAACAAAACCTAATGCAAGTAATGGATTTTTTTCCTCATCTAGAATTCTCTCTTCCTCCTATGATTCTCATCACTGCAAATATTTTGGGAAGCAGATTGGAGTAAATCAGTAGCAAAACGAAGTGCCATATTTGTGCCTACAGTTGAAGGCTGCTATGTGTTTTTATGAACCATCTCAGGAGCAGCAGCTGCAGCTTCTTTGGGAGAATATTTACTCTGATATTAAGGGAATGGAAAGTGGAGAACAATGAGCTTGTATTTGGCTAGGATTTACTAGGCTCTATTACAGTTGGTATGACATATATTAAATAGATCCAACTTGCTGATATAGGTTTGTCCCTCTAGTAATAGAAATTTAATGCCCGTGTTTATGGTTGTTGCTTCATCCTTCTACACTATGTGGAAGAATACCTGTATGTATTAGGAATCTAATTCAAATTCTTCCCCTGCTTGCAGTGGAATAGGCTTTTGGTGAAGCCCAGGGTTAATTACAGCCAGAGCAGTACCAGTTCCTGGTAGGCTTATAAAGAGCTCTGGTGAGAATAAAACTGTGGGAAAAGAAGTTTTTCTCAGCAGTAGAAATTAAAATTCTGCTTCACTGATTTTTGCCCATTCCCAGCAGTAAAACGAGGCCTTGAGAATTGTAGAACTTTCTGCTGAGCAATATCTGAAGCTGGGTCGCCTGCTGGTCTGGGAGACTGTAGAGTCCGAGGCCCTTTAAAGGCCACTGCATTGCCTTTTTATTTATTATTCATTCAGTGAATAAATCAAATAGCTGCAGGCATCCATCTGTCATTTTGAGGCCTGTCCCATCAATTCAAATACACAGCTGCACAAAGGGACGGCCTTTCAATATACTCACCTCTGTCCCCAGCTTCCTCGCCCGTCTGGAAAATAAAAATAAAGGCTGATGGATGAGTTACCCGCGCAACCAGCTATTTTGGTTCTTTCCTCTGGGTTTTGGGATGATCTTTTACCCTCTCCTTTCTCTGGGAGAGGTAACAAACAACTGACAAGTGCCTTCCAGGGTGTTCAGTGAAATGAAGCTCCTGATGAGTCCATATATGCTCCATCACCTTTGAACCCTGAGTGCCTTGATGTCCCAGCTCCTGGTACCCGAGGGTTCCTGCGTGAGCACAGTAACCAGACCCCAAGGCCAGATGCTGGCTAGGGCAGAGTTGCACAGCTGTCATCAGATGTTGCATTCAGTTTCTGAGTCTGAAAAGAAGTGGCCTGAGTTTCCAGTGTTGTTGAAAGCTGCATATCTCTCTCTCTCTCTCTCTCTCTTTTTTTTTTTTTTTTCCCAATTAGTGAAAACTCCCTTGACTGGTCTCTGTCTCAGACAACTGTTTAGTTAACCTGGGAGTTTTCAATCTATTTGCATTTTTTCCCTCAGGTTTTATCATAGCATGCTTTCAGCTGAAGCTCTCAATGGTTTTTTGGCACTGTAAATGAGCAGAGTTCAGGGGAGAAGCCTTTAGTGTCATATTCGTGCTGTTAAGAATATATTTTTATTCAGAGCTCAGTATATAAAAGCAGAGTTCTCTTAGTCCATCTCTCTCCCTCCTTCTCTCCCACTCAAATGTGCAAGTGCACATGAGAACAGCTTCACTGCAAACTGCCAACTGTTAAAATCTTCTTTTAAGTTTTAAAATAATTAATCCAGATTTCAGTCTTGTTGAGCTTGTTTGAGGGCACAGGAGGAAAGCATGAGCCATGGACAAAGATACAATTTCATGTGCTTTTTAAGTGCATATTCACAGTTAAAATTGACTTTGTGATTCTCCTTGCCTTTCTAATCTTTGCCTAAAGAAATAAGTTTGCAAATACATACAGTCTAACCAATATCTCTGTTTAATCTGAAAACCTATTCTGGGGAGAATTTTTTCCAGTTGCTTGGTCCTGTTACCCAGAATCATATCTCTTTTGGAGTACCCTATTATTTATGACAACAAGCATGATGATGATCAGCATAAACCATAGAACCAATACAAATGCCTCCTACCAAATACATCCTGAACGTATCCCCAGGCATTAAAGAAGTCAAGTGGATCAAGGAATAGCTACTACTTTGCAGACACGTGGTAAAAGCCCAGATTGTTACTGAATGTCCCCCAGCAATGAAGTAGTGCTACAGAGAAATAACTAGTACTGTGAAAACATCTGTTAATTTTCATGTTCACTGGGGAATTCACACCACAGAAAAATGCCGCTCCTTCATTTCCAGCTACCTGGATTGTTTTTTAATTAGGACTAGGTGGTGCAACTTGGATATTAGCAAAATTGTTTTCAATTGACACAGTTGTAAAAAATATTCATCTAATTTTATTGATTGTGAGAACCGGTGTGAAATGTCTGACTGTGTACTTCCTGATGGCAGCCCACAGGGGTTTGTAACTCATTTGTCTCTTCGTTGTGCAGTTCTGCTTTGCTGGGTGAACAGTTTGTTTCTGCAGCATTAGGGATCTCTAGTGTGGCTGGATCAGGCTGCATTTGCAGGAGAAAATTCCCTGGCTTTCCTGCTGGTCTCATCTTCAAAGGAAAAAGAGGGAGAAGATTGCAGAGTTACGTAGCTAGGTCAGGATATGGAAATGATACAGAGGAATGGCTGTGTAATGTTTGGAGCCCAGGCCTCAAGGAACAGGGTGCCCATAGAGTAACACCCCTGTGCTCTGAACTCCCTTTTCCAAAAGTTATTCTTGGGCCGCTCCTGCAGAGCTTGCAGACTCTGCACTCTGGCTTCTCCTAAACTTCACTGAGCAGCAAAAGACAAATTATGCTGCTTCTCTTTGGTATGAAATATAAATTCAGAACAGCTCAGTTTGGTGCCATCACTGGTGGCTCGGGCCTCTTGGGTGTCCTTGGCTGTGCTCCTGGGGCTGGTTGTACCTGAAGGGGAACCAAACCTCCTCAGGTGTGGAGGGGCCACCGCTGCTCCCTCTGCCATTTCTGCTCTGTGCTCTGGTGAAGGGAGCATGCAGTCCATCGTTCTGGGCTATACTCAGGATGAAAATATCTCCTGCTTTTTGTTGGAGGCTGGGCTGTGTCTTGCAGAGAGTACAGGAATTGTAAAGCCTTTGGAGGGAGCAGAAAAGTGAAGGTTTGTACTGCTGGATAGGGGGACCTTCTGTGAATAACAATGCGTTTGCAAAAGATTTGAGATTTTCAGTGGGGAACTGCGGGGTTTTTTTCTTTCAAGTGGAAGTCAGCTTTCAGCTTATATAGATTTATCCACTTTGGGGTACAAAATCCTGCTTTCTGCTCTCTGCTGTTTTTCCTGAATGCCACAGGAGGCCTGATTTTTCCCTGACTGCTAGCTAAAAGGCACATTTATTTGACAACTCCTTCATCAGTGAAAAAGCAGAAAAGACATTAATCTAAGGCCATGTGTGGCACAGTGTAGTACCAAGGAGCTTAATTTTACTTCAAAAATCTCGGAAATCAAATCTCTGTAGGTGAGTTCTAGCATGTGATCTGTGTATGGAGAGAACTGCTTTCCAGAAATAAATAAAGTGACAGAGGATAGGAGGGCTGGTAGGAGGAGAGTGGGGAAACCCTACATGTGAAAGAAATATGAGAAGTTGGGGTGTTCTTGGACCACACAAAATTAGCTCTATTTGCTGAGAATAGCAGAACTGTACTAATTCGCTTTGCATAGATTTTTAAATTATTTCTGCTGTAGCATCATGTAGAGGCCTGGCTCAGGGTGTTATGCACACACAATTGAAAACAGTCCTTGCAATGAAGAACTTCGTGGGGAAGGGAAACCAGACTTTTTCTGTGTGCTGTTTGTCACTGGCCCTTGTGAGTGTTTTTGTGGTCTCAGTGGGATATTGTGTGAATGTATGGTGGGTGAGATGTGGATTTGAGGGGACAGCAGTCCTCAAGTGAGCAAAATACACATGTGCCTGCTGTAGTTAAACAGGTGAATGGCCCCCTGGAAGCCATGATATTGTGAGTATGCCGGAGTGCAGGCACGTGGCTTAGGCTGCTGTGAAACAGGAAAGTCAGCAGAGGAGAGAAGGGCAGAGAGCAGAGGATTGTGAACTTCCTGTGTACACTGACTCTGGGCGCAGCCCTAAGTACCAGGAATGAACTCATTGCTCCTCTGAGGATTTTGTAGTTCTTTTACTGACTTTAGCTGAGACAAGATTTCCCAAGTCTTTGTTTCCATTTTATAGCCTTCTGTTATGATCCTGAGCAACTGAAAAGGTTTGGGCTTCTGCAGATGAACCATTTTCAGACACTAAGTTTTCTTGACAGTTTTAAATGTCAGTCTGTTCTTAGTTGATGGATTAATGAAGCATATTACGGGCTATGTTAATTTAGTCTGTATATGTAGAGCTGCATTTATAAGTAGCACGGAAACATGTTTTAACAGTTTTACATTATGACAGGTAAAACACTTGACAGTTTTCAGCTATCGATGAGAGGAGTGGAAAATGTGTCCACAAATTCTTTCCTGAGTAGACAGAGCTTCCCTGCTTTGTTAGGGGATTTAGAAAGACCTTTCCTTGTGAACAGAGGAATGAAAAAAAGGTAAATTGCCAAGACATCCAGTGGGCGTTCTGTATGTAATGTTGTCAAGTGCCACCTAGGATGAGACCAGTCTTAATTTGATTCCCATTAAAATGCAGTATTTGGGGTTTTATTCATTCTTGTCTGCATTTGAGGCTGACTGACATTACTACGAGAAACGGCTTTAGTGTTTAAAGAATCCAAACAACCCACAGACCAATCCCCAGACTTTAATTACACAGAATGCTAGAAATGAACCTTGAGAGAGAGAAATCTGTGCCAGCTGTGGGGGACAAAAAGTTAAAATTATAATCCTTTAATGACACGCATAAGGACATTTTTAAAAACTGGATTCCTTTGTCAGATTTATTTTATATTAGGAAGAAACTGTACCTTTTAGAGCTGAGCCGGAACTGGTCTGTGTAAGATGATATTTCTGTTATTCACAAGAAAGCAGACTAAACAGAAAATGTGAGTTATTAATTTCTGCAAGCTAAAGAGGAACAATCCCTTTTAATACTTAATTAGATTAAGTGGAGTCTTTACAATTTGCAATATGCATGAGGTGAAAACTGTGTATTATAAATATTTCTATATTTGCTTTGTGTAGTTGTCTTATAAAAGACTTGGTTGCAAATAAATTTATACTAATTTTAGACAATAAAAAGACTGGCAGGCAGATAAACTGAGTTCTAGACCCCTCTTGTTTTGCATATTATTGGGAAATAGTGAAGTGCCTCATTGTTAGGTGAATGCAATAAATAGCTGAGCATCTCTTGCTTATGGAAGAGCCAGGGAAGAATCCATATTTCACTCCTGTGACTTTGAGATAACAGGAGTGAAATGCTGAAATGTTTGTTTAACTTTGGACACACGAAGAGAACAAATCTGAGTAATGCAGTGCATGTGGAACTTTTTTTTTTCCAAAGTCACATTGAAAATGACATTCTTATTTCAGGCTGGGAATTAAAGGCAAAATGTTTTTACTAAGTCTGTTTTGTATGGGATAGGCAGCTGAAATCCCTGTCCCACTTTGTGTGTGACAGTGCTAAGGTATAACTCCTTTTGGTGTAACACCCAGCAGCTCATACCAATAAGGCCCATGGCAACATTTTAAAGTCACTTCCTCTGCTCCACTTGGGATTCCCAGGACTGGGGTCTTTTTCTGCTGCTCTGGCAATCTGTGCTAGCATTTTAAAGAAATAATACACATAGTGGCTTTAAAGAAGAAATCCAGTAACGGTTGTTTTTTTTTGTTTAGATGCTGCTCTGCACATTGCAAGGGAAGTTACTGAAGTCAGTGTTTCATCCTTATAACCTGTTATAAAATTGTAGTACTTGTGGCTGGGTTGAAGGGGTTGTTTGCCTTTAATAAAAAGCTTGGATTATTTCTGTAACTTTGGCTTCATGTTAGGGTGGAATCTCTGTGTTAAACACCTATGACTTGCCCTTATGAGATAGAGAAGTGTAATGGGGGTATGTTTAAAGTGCAATAGGATCAAGCATTTGTGGCCTTTGTCAGTGGCAGGGTGGCAGAGAGTGACACCAGGTCTGCAGGGTTGTATAGAGCTCTGAACTGTGTTTAGTACTTTTTGTCAAGGACAGGTAGAGAAAGAGGAGAGCACAGGCTTTGCTTAAGCAGAAAAGAAGCCCTATCCAGCACCTCTGGAGGAAACCCTGGTGACTTCCACATACCCATATGTGTGGCCATGTACCAGGGCCAGTCTGTGGCAGGTCAGAGGCAATGGGAGCAATCTCAGATGCAGCAGTTCCACTATTGGGATCTGTTTTTTCAGATAGGATCATCAGCTCAAAGCAGGGAACAGGTCTGCTGCCTTTCACCCTCTTAAATGAGGTTTCCAGCATGCCTTACTTTTGGTGTCAGGGCTGATGACAGTATCTCATTGTGGGTTGTGTCTGCTGCCTTCACCAGTTGTGGACCAGAACACCCCCTATTCCTACTGAGATCGAGCTCTTCTAACTTTATAATGCTTAATTTATCTGATAGGATGTAGTTTGTTTTGATGTTTCTTTTTACAGCAGTCAGTCCCCTTAATAAAGAAGCAGAGTTGCTCCAGTGCTAGTGGTGCACAGTGATGATGCATCACTGTGTGTACAGGGTAGCAGAGGAGCAGCATGCTAAATGCAGACCTTCAGAAAACACATCTTGGTGGCCATCTAAACTTTGCATTCACAACCCAGCAGTATGAAAATGACCCAGGATCGTGTAATGGAATAGCATGGGGTGCACCACAAAACACAGTCTGAGAGGTGAGTAGCTGAGTCGGAAATCTGGCTGCTGAATTCAAGCTGCCAAATTAGTTTAGTGGAGGGAGATGTAAACCATTTTTCACAGATTGAAAGGAATTGCTGTAGGTTGTGATGCGCCTGACCTTTAAATATTTTTGACAGTAGAGCATAACCTGTTCTCATGAGAAGAAAATCCCCATCACAAAAGGACACCTTACATTATTCAATTCTTTGGTGTGTGCGGATAAGTAATTTTATTTGGAAAAGTTGGTATGATTTCATCACGAGGATGCCCTCTGCTTTAATTTAATCTCCCTGACCTAAGTTCAAACCCATCACACATTGTATCACCTGCAAATAATTCCTTTGTAAAGATTGTCAGAAGTGAAATAAGGTTAAGTCAAAACCCTACAGCTCTGCAGAATGCATGACTAGTGCATCTGAAGGGGTGATTGGCAATTCCTGGCCTAAGGGTCAGTTTTAAATTGTCCTTGCAAGAGTTGTCATCCTCAATCAAAGCTTCAGCTCAAAGACAAGGAAATTAGAGAAGTGTCTATATGATTTGATCTCAACTTGAAAATTCTCAACAAGAGGGTAAAAGTTGGAAGCGATGATTTAAGAAATACTAGAAATGTAACTTTCTCTCCACGTGAATGTTAATGACAACAAACAAACCCCAATGTACAGAGCTCAGTTTCTCTAATGTAACAGTTGTGGAAACTTGACTCTTCAGAAAGGGGAAACTAAGGGATAGAAATTAATAAGGACTACATTTCTCTCTCTCTCTCTCTCACTCTCTCTGTTTTTGAATAATAAAACATGAAATCAAGTGGGAAAAAATATTCTTCACCATATTCTTTCTGCATATATGTAAGATCATTGGAAGTATCTTGTGCAGTATATCCAGCTGCTTTTATGAGCTTTGCTTCAATGTCTCTTTCAAAGTTAAATCTAACTTGACACCTTTCTCAGTGACCATTAACTTAGTTTGTGAGAGTCTAGAAGCCTTTGATACTGATATTGTGTTGCTGCAATTACTGCCCATGGTCCTGAGGCCATTCTAAAATAGAAAGGGCTGCATGCTTTTCTTTTAAGTTAATCCCTTAGAGGCTCAATCAGTTTGATTTCTGAAACCTGTGCTTGGCAGTGAAGCTGATTAAATTCTGCCTGTATCAAGGCTGTGCACACTGGGTTCAAAACCTAGGTGCAATGTCATGTTCTTACAGTGAAATTTCAAAAAACCCAAAAAGAGGTCCTTCAAGAGCCTGAGAAGATATGTGTGGAGCTGGGCAGTAAGCTAGGTCATAAAAAACCAGCTCCAGAGGCACAGACCTTTAGGTGACATCAGGTTACTTCTTTAAGCATGTTTTTGTATAGAAACAGAGGTTGTGTCTAGGAAAATGATCCAGACAGCAAGGGGACATCAAGTTGAAGCAGGTGTAGAGTGCACTAGCAAATTATTTTGATGCACATTTCTGTTCCTTTTTTTGCAATATAAGTAAATGCAGGGAATTACTCCCAAATTAATTCCTTGTAATTAGAACATTTGCTGACGTTTCGCTGGGTGGGAAGTATTTGGGAAGTATTGCTGACTGTCCTGTAGGTTACCAGTAGCCAACGCTTAGAGTAATAATATTGCATCCAGTTTTCAAGATGAATGATAGAAAAATCTGCAGACCTTTCTCATCAATTCAGCATAAGTTTCCAGGACTCTCATAATCTTTCTTGCTTTGAGATTATCTGCATTAGCTTTTATATGACATTTTCAGGCTTGTCTAATATCCTCCATTTCCAGTACCACAGACTCATATGATCCACCCTCCTGTTATATCAGAAGTGTCTAGAATGTCTAGAAGTGCCCTGGATTGCTGTTATTATTTTGGTTTAGGAAAGAAACATGCTGTTTTCCTCCCAATTGCTCTCATAAATTATATTAGGAAATGTCAATCAAGTAATAGGAAGCAATGTATCCTTAGAAATGAAAGGGACGGAACTGTTAAAAATAATCCACTCCTCAGTAATTGTGGTGTACATCTCCAAGCCTTGCAGTCAGGGCCTTGAGCCAAACAAGAATAAGAGGTGGGTAAATGGGAAAGAGGAATTTAACCACTTTGTTAGTTAAGGTAATATCTGTGGAAAATGACAAACCCATACTAATTTACCCTAAAGGACTCTGTCTAACCTTAGGAAAGATTTTAATGATTCTCAGTAATTCTTGAGTCTTGAGAAACACTTAGTCCAGTGAGTGATCATGGAATTCAGTAAACATCTTCTTGAGGAGTTGCTCAGTAGTGCAGTGATCTTACTTGCCCCAAAACAGACATACTGAATTAATACCCAAAGATTTTCTTGAGTGAATTCTGAGCAGCTCTGAGCGTGAAGGACACTGAGCTATCTTTCCGGAGTAAATCCTTGCACTAGTCACTGTATATCTGGTTTCTGTTTTTCATTAACTTTGTAACAGAAAAATTCTTGGCTGAGGTATTTTCATCACTGAAGTGATTTTAAACATGTATGAAGGGCTATCTGTAGCAAAAAAGAATGGCTTTCTTAAAGGTAATACCATACCTGAAGATAACTAGTTGAAAGCTTTTATTGCTGTCAGTGGAAAAGACAAAATGCTTCCCAATCATTAAAAAAAAGTAACCATTTGGTATTCAGTATGGGTATGAATGGAATTAATTGATATATATTTCTTCACTCAGGTAATTGAAGAAAACATGAACAGGACAGGCTTTTAGAAAAGGCAGGGGAACTGCACATTATTGCTATAGACGAACTGTCCTGGGTGACCAAAACTGTGACTGTAGCTGTGCAATACTTAAGAAGTAACTACATCCCTTGCAATAGTTTCAATATCTAGGGCTGCCCTGATGAAGGTTTTTGCTTCTGTTTTTCTGCAGTGTAAATGGGTGCCCAGATTTATCCAGAACACTAGCTCTGAGCTCTGTTATGCAAATTGTTGGTTCCTACTAAGCGTACAATTACTTTCTGTGAAATTAGTGAAACAGCCTTACGGACGCCACAGTTAGAATATCTAAAACAGCTCCTGGAATCCTGAAACTCACTGGAGAAGGAATTTTTCTCCACTAGAGGAATTTTTATTTAGTAACTGTAATTATTTGAATTACTTTTTCTTGAGATTGTAAGCAAACACAACATGATTCTTTCTGCATGAAGTTGATGTAAATACTAACTAAGCAGGGTAATACAAAACAAATGTTAACCACATGACTGCATGCAGCTGATGAAAGAGGTGCCCCTGATTTCCCTGAATTAATCTTGAAGATGGAATAAAGAAGTGCAAGGCATTATTCTGAGCAGGAGAAAATGCATCACTGAAATGATTTTATTATGGGAAAACAGATTTGCATTTCATGCCACTGCTTTTCAGGAATAAAACTAAAAGGCAGTTCTTGTATAATTATGTATTTGCTTTCCAAATAAATGGAATCCTATTCATTCTCAGTTCTCTTCTAATTCTCTCTCTTGCTGATGCAGATGCAGATTGACCTTGTGCTCCAAAATTTAAAATCAAAATGCAGCTCCTCTCTGTGGACACAGATGGATCCTGAATGGATGGTAAGGTACTTGGAAATAATAGCATAGTTTACATGAGATTGTACATAACAGATATAAGGTCAAAGCAGCATCTAAATTCAGTTTCTGATTCGGGGCAAGATTTTACTTTTTCAGACATCTGAAAAATACAGCGTTGGAAGTTGATTTTTCATGTTGCTTCACTTTTTTCATTCCCCAGTGTAAAATGATTTTGAAACATAAATAACTAAAAATACAGCAAGCAATTGTTCAGTGAAACACAGTATGTCTGGGTTTCTAAGGACAGGCAACAAGCAGCCATGTTCACAAAGTGCTGCACGAAGGTCTTTCATTGGGTGTCCACAACACATCCAAGCCCCCCTAATTTCTTAATAATTCCAAGTAATGACTCACAGTGATGTCAGGGCTAAACTTACAAAAATGTTTTCAAGCCTGTGGGGGTGTGTGAGGGTTTTAGTGTCTCTTCCTCATGTTTTGACAGCTCTGACAATTGCTTATACTGCTTTCATGACCTCGTGTGTTGGTTTGGGTACCGCACTGCATGACCATCACCACAACTATAGTACTCAATTTTAGGGATTTGAAGGATTTTGTGTTCATATAGTCTTCAAATGTGAAGTCTCATATTCCGCACTAAACCTGGAACTTCTATTCTTTGAATTCTGTGCTCTCTGGATGTATAAATGAAAAGATTTCTGCCCCTGAGCTGATTAATGTCTTTCCATCTGTTTTCTTTTTCCTGTAAGAATGCACTGAGTATTTTCTACATCAAACATTTTAGTTTCATTGTTATTAAAGCAGGAGTGAATAAATACTCTTTGCTAACATTAATCTGAGCCTTACACTTTTCCATTACCTTATATAGGTAATATTTCATATGTCTTATATCCTTTCTACCACTACCCCTGGACAGTACAGATGGATGAGCATTGTGGATGGTCATCATTATTTCTCTCTGGCTTTGCTGCCAAGCGTTGGAGGAATGTGTAGGATGTCTCAGCAATGAGGTAGCAGATAGTGAGCCAGAGAATATAACAGATCTGCAACCAACTACCATTGAATGGATGTGGGAGGAACCTTTCATCCTTTGAAAAGTGGCTGAACTTTTTTATTTTGCGGGGTGTTTTTTCTCCCTCCTACATATTCCTCTCCCCTTCTTTCCTGTAACAAATGTTGAAGCTTCGTAATGTGTGTATGAATTTTTGGGGAGGGTTTTTTGTTGTAAACACATTTTCTAGGCTTTAACTACTTGTATTTAATGGTTTCAGGCTGTAGCGTTTTACTGCTGTGTCCTCTATGCAACTTATTTTGATGCTTTTTTCCTCAGTGTTTTTAGTGCTTATTTATGAGTTGATGGACTGACCAGTCCAACAAGTGAGGTGTTGTTCAGCCTTGTCCTCAGCTATTGCCAGGATTCATGTTCTTGTTCTCTCATGCTCTTCCTGTGGGTCAAGCAGGCTGGTCTGTGCTTTGGATGAGCAGAGGAGTCGGCCAAGGGAAGAGATCCAAGCCTTTGGTGATACCTCTGCTTCCTTCTGCTGTGTTGCTGACACTGGGCAGTAGGAAATAGCTCCTGGTTCAAACATGTAGGCTGGCTTCTGGAGATCAAATACAGACAGAAGTCCCATGTTGGAGTGAATTATATTTAACTGGTGATTGTTCTGTAGGTTTTAAATACATCAGCAAAAAGCTTAAGAATTTCTTATAGTATGCTGAATTGGGTCTGTGCAAAAGATCACTTCTAGACGTTGTGCTTCTTAATGGAAGTAATTTAACTCTTGGTTGTTGAAGGAAGCCTCAGTTTTTGCTGAATTAAGATGTTTTTACATCTGGTGTTTCTGGACCAATTGTATGAAAGCATTTCAGACATAGCCTTGAATTATAACATTCTCTTTTTCATTAAGGTATTTAGCTTTTGGCTTAAAAATAGTTAAGTGTGGATTACATCTCTAAACTCACAAGGAGAAAAAAAGTATGAGAGAAGATATTGCAAAATCAAATGTTTACTGTAAGCATTAAGTATTTCAGTGCCTATCAGGACTTCAGAACTGGAGACGTTTTTAAGATATTTTATGAGCTCTTAATAGAGCAAAGTCCTTCCTACTATTATATGCTTCTTTTCAGTTTTGTCTTTGCTTTAAGTTAGTTTGCAGCATTTGTTTGCTTGTTTGTTTTTTGGTTGGGTTTTTTTTTTCCTATTTACTGTATTGTTCAGAATTCTGTTTATAAAATTATTCCTTAAAACAGCACATTTGTGTAAGTGCCACATGAAAAATTTCACATGGAATTAGCCTCAGTATGTTTTGTTCAAGATGATGACCAGTTATTTCATGGATGATCTGATTAGAGTGAAGGTGTTAGAAATGTACTTTTTCAGAAATACTATTTTGGGTTGTAGAGCAAAGCAGATTTTGATTTGGTAAAACAGTAGTGTCTCATTTACAGAGTGTGGCTAAGCAGAGTAAAACCTTAGCTTAATCCTTCTACGCAATACTGTGAGAGCCACCCCTGTCTGCAGTTTGCAGTAAAGCAGGATGTGAGTACCAGAGCACCTGGCACAGGCAGGAAGCAAAGTGGGGATTGCAGTTTGAGAGCTCCTGGCTCTCCAGCCCGCACTCAGCCCAGCAGACATCGCCGACTCTTCCAATCAAACTCTGAAACTACAATATCTTACCATCTGTTCTGCAAACTTCCTCGGGGAACTTCAAGAGTCTCTTGTACAATTCAGGCTCTCTGAAAACTGTATTTAAAGAAAAAAAGATAGAAGTGAACAAAAAAAAGGCATATAAGTCATCCATTTATTTTTAGGGTGCTGGTTTGAGTGTTAGAACTGGCTTAGTATTGAGGAAAACAGAAGATGTCTCCTGCAGAGCACTTCAAATTGCATGTTAGGCAAAATGTTTCTTTTTCATCATGAAAAGAAAAGGGAAAAAACCCAGCTTAATTATTTACATTTTCCAATCACCTCTGTCACACTCCTCTTGATTCAGTGGCTTGCCAGAATTTACCCATTGGCACAACATTTATTTTTAGACATGTTGCTAGATTTCAAGCAAAGCTCACTGGTGCATACAAATTATTCATTTAAGCATTGATTTGAAAATAATAATAATTATTATTATTAGCAATGTACAGTTCTTTAACAATTTGTCAGGAAAGCATTCAATGCAGCCATTCTGGAAGAAGCAATTGTAAGCAACGTTTTATTGTTGACCATTCAGATTTGAATGACAGCAGACAATGCAAGCCACTAATAAAGAAAAGCAAGAATTGAAGTGCTTGCTCTGCCCTGGCATGCAGAGGTTCCCTCAAACACAGCCACAGCCCTGGAGCTAGCTGTTGGTTCCCACGGCTGTATGTGCCTGACAGTAATATTCAAGTCCCTTAGAAATGGCACAAGTGCAACTGAGAGGTGGAACAATTCTGCCATGCTACAAGTCTGCCATGCTAGGTGCCATTGTTGCTCAAATTTTAGCCTACAGGATAGTACAAGAATGCTGGTAGAGCAAATATTTCAGCAGTTCACATTACCAGTGACGTTATTTTCACTTATTCATATTTAAGCGATGGAACTTAGCATCAGCTCTCTATTTCCTCAGTTACTACTGGCTTCACCGAAAGGCTCCTCTTGAAGGGCTGCCAGTAACTCTCACTGCCATTTTATCAAGTTAGTCTACTAGGATAGAGGGGAAATTTTCTTATTTCTAGAGAGGCAAAGCAAAAAAAATCTGACTTAAATTTCATTGCATAATTATGATAGAAGTGTTGTTTTGCTTCATAGCTTTTTGTTGGAGATAGTTCAACGAATCCACTGTAAGGATTTAAATAGGAGAAAGCTTTGCAGAACAACTTGTGGCAAACCTTGTTAAACATACTATCTGGCAACCATTCTTATACTGAAAGACCTGGAGGGAACCAAATATACATAATGCATTGGATTATTTGCATTTACTGACAACTCTACTGCCTAGTACAGTTTTTTAAAGAAAAACTCAAATGTAATGTTAAACTACATTAAAGAAACATCATTAAGGTTCCAAAATTAAGCAATCAAACATAAAGTTTTCACTGCAACCCTGATTCAGACCCCTTGTGTGTATACATCATGACATAGTCTTTAATTACAGGATCATATACTATTTTTTTGCTCTTCCCTCATTCAGTGAGCAGGATGAATAGCGCTCACTAAATGAACGGCTATTCCGTATTGTGTTTTCTCCATTGTTCAGTGTGTGGTCCCATGCTTTATTTATGGCATACTATTGAAACTCTGCTCTGAAAAGGAAATCTAAATCTCCTCAGTCTTTTTAACAGCAGTCACCACTGCAGTGTCTGGGAGCTTCACAATCACTAATGATGACTTTATCTTCACAACAAGCCTATGAGATGAAGCAGTGACAGCAACCCAGGGAAGCTGAAGCTAAAGAGAAAAGGTCAAAAGTATTTTGCCAGCTTGTGGCGTTCAATTCAAGATCTGTAACATCTGATATTGTAGTGGCAGCATTGCACTGTAACTGTTTGAGAGTAGTTTCTGTAAAGGGAACACCTCTGTCTGTGTTCCCGCCAATCTCTCGGCCTGCTAACACCATTCAGTTGCCTTTCTTTTCCTCTTCTCTTGGGTCTCATTTAGTATGGACTCCTCCACTGCTCTCTCAGATGAGGTTCAGTGCTGGCACAGGTGTCATAGTTCTGTAGAGCTGTGTGTGTCATGGTTATATGTAGGAGAAGACGGAGCACACTTAGCGAGAATGAGATTATGCAGTGTTTTAGACTAAAATTTGGGGCTTTTGTTGAATGTATTCCATTTATAGTTCTTCCATTTATAGTTCTTCCATTTATAGTTTCTCCATCAAGAAGAAAATATGCCCTAACTGTCCCTTATCTGCTGCTAAGTACCTCTGCAAAAGCTGCTCCTTTTCTCACTGAGATGGGGGAACTTTGGTAACACTTTGGTTTTTAACACATCTCTCTGAGGGGTTCCCATCTAGCCACAAATGCAAACCACCTCTTGCACTCAGCTTAATTTTAGTTAGTGCTGCCAGTCAAGAAATTTGCAGCAGGCAAAGAAGGGTCTTCTTTGATAGAAGTAATCTTCAAAGTTAGGTGGTCAGAAAAGATATAGAAGAGCTGCTGCCCTCAAAATGTCACTGCGTGCCCTATGAACAATAAAATCAGAAACCTCTTTGAGTTGTGCAAGACTAACAGCACCACTGGCAAAATTAATGGCTGTGCTAGTAGCAGCAGCAGAGAAGGCTGGTGTGGAGGAATTTGTAGGTGTACAGTAGGAATTTGTCTCCTGAGAGGCAGTGATGTACCTTTATTGACTTGAGAGCTTTCTCCCATGGTTCTGCAGCAAAACCTCTCCTTTAGCATTGGGGGTGGCTGGGGAGGTGCTGGCAGGACTGGAACAGAGCTGAGATACAGTTTTGCTGAGCAGCCTTCTCAAAACCTTCTTGGCACCTGCTCAATTTCTGCCTCAGCTCTTCTGCTTATATCCTTTCTTTTGGGGTTCCCCAGAGCCTAAAAATGTGTGCAAGTCGCCTTCAAAGAGCAAAGAAGAGTCAAAAGTGTTTAAAGTGTGTATGTGTGTGGTGTTTCAGAACCTTCTTCACAAGTTTATTTTTTATTCAGAAGGTGGCTCCAAATGGTCTCTTTTAAGGAAAATGTTTGCTATCATACTTTTTAATTTAAGGTTTATAAAAAGAGCAAACTTCTGCAGGAACCATATTGGGACAGCTTTTCATATGTCTTTTGAAATATCTTCTCTTATTAGCTGTCGAGTTTCTCCTGCTGGGATCATAGTAGCTTAAGCAATTTTAAAGCACTCTTAGGTGATGTTAGGTTATGTCAGCCCTGTTAGAGGGCTGTATCTGAAATATACTGGAATTACATCTTGTAACTGATACTTTCAAAAGTTTAAATAATTTGATTCAGCTGCACTTTCATGCTCTAAATATTTCTAAAAGAGCTTTACTGTTTTTCGTCTGTTTAGTGACAAATAATTATGGAAGTCATATCAATGCTTCCAGGATTTGAAGTATTAGGAGCCAGAGAGGGGTAAAATGTTTACTTCTCAGCCAAGTCTATAAATGTTTTCTCATTTAAAAAAGTAACTGATGTATTACTGGCAGTGTACAAAGATTTTGTTTTACTGCAATGTATTATTTTTGTTCTTTTGTGGAGAAGGGAGGTCTATTTAATTTGCTGTCTCAGTTAAGGGATCTGTATGAATAACTGTAGATGATACTGTGGTACACTTTGGCTGTTTCTGTAGCAACCACCTATGGGATTCTGTCTGCATTTTCACATCTCTTTCCAGGAAATGCTTTTTTTCCCCCCTGCAACAGTTTTGTTCTCAGCAGCGTTGCTTGAATTATTTTTATGTTCTTCATTTGCACGCTGTCTTATACGTGACAGTCCGCCATGAAAAACCGAGAAATTGTTGTATAAATTAGAGAAAGCACTATGGCAGTCATGGTGATCTTTAGTGATCCTTACACTTTATGTAATGAGTGGAAAATTGATTTTTGTAATCCATCTTCTTTCTTTTGAAGATGGTAAGCTTATCTGATGAAATGTTACTTTTGCAGCCCCTGTAACAACTGTGATTTGTGCAGTGGTACAGCTCAGCCAACTCTAAATATAAGTGAAATTTAAATTGTGGTTGCTGTTTATGTGCGCTGGGATAACACTTCCCAGATACTTTAGTGGTTGATAAATACTTGATATCAGAATGGTTTTTTTCTAGTGACAAAGGCTGAAGAATTCAATATGAATTTGGATCTGTTGTCTGTACACATTATAGGTTGTGGGGTTTGTTTGTTTTCTTTGAAAAACACCCTAGGTGCCTGAGTGTGTGTGTGAGTGGTTTAGCATAGGTTCTGAAGCTGTAGTTTCATTTTATCAAACTTTTGAAATAGGCCTGAAGTCCCTCTCTGGATGATGGCGAATAATCAGAACATGTGCTTCCCTCCCTCCCAGTTCTCTCCTGCTTGTGACAGGTTTCCACAAAGGCCAGGTATATTATATCATACATTAGATATGAGGTATTAGGAGAAGGGGGTCTATTTAATTTGCAGGGGAAGCTGAGGCTTGCAGATAAAATGACAGAGCAAGTGTGCAGCTGGAATAGGTGCTATCCTGTATTAAACTTGATCTGCTTAGTACTTTCATGTTAATGAAGTTAGGAGCTTTTTGGTTTTCTCCTTAAATCTAACAAAGCATCAATATTTTCAGTGACAAATGGGTGGTGATTACCTGGTGAAGATTGATTACAGGCTTTAAATTTGCTGGATTGAAGCTTATGTTCATGTCCCCCCTCTGATAATCATTCCATTTACTCAAATCTACTCTAACTTTAGGCCTACAATACCAGTGTTTCCACTTGCTGGTGACAGTTAAATCCTCATTGATTAAGCCATTTGGACAATGTGGTGCAAGAAGAATGATGGATGGCTTTAATTTGATATTCGTAGACTGTCTTTGATGTTGCTCCTGCACCACTGAAAACTTGCAACAGAATTAAATTAACACTGCATCTGCTTTTGTGTTTCTATTTCAATAGCCAGGGGCCATGTAAGCCAGCATTTAAAAAATAAGCAGGAGCGTCTCTCTACTGTGGTATAGGGGGACTGGGGTGGATTTGGAAGTCTCGATTAGAATGACAATGCTGATAGACAAGATCTCACTTCTTCTCTTTTAGCTGCATCAGTTGTATGTTTTGCTAAGAGGTAAGAATATTTGTGTATTTGTGCACACAGATACATTTATATTGCTGAGAAACTAAATAATCCTTTGAGGGAAATTTTTCCTCTTTTGTGCAGAGGGTCCTAAAATTTTCTCGTATTACAAGAAAGATGAAATAAAAGGGGGGGGGCAGGGAGTATACACACATAATTACATTTTCTTTACTTTGTAGTGGTTTTGCCTTTCATAGCAGCAACTTGAACTTCATCAGTCCTAAACTCTGAATTCTTAAATAACACCTTTATTGATCTGAAAGAATGCATTAACATTTTTCACATGACTGCTTCTGTGAGCAAGGGCTACATCCCTGTGTAAACAAACAAGGCAAGATGTCCACATCTCTTGTGGCCTTTTGGCCCAGATGAGGGGAATGTTACCAAGTGCATGAGAAGTTCCAGTAACTTACTAGAACAGGACCCCAACTTGTTAAAAACGGTGGTTTGTTATCACAACAGTCAGGAATGACTTTAGTGTTTGTTTGTTTTTGTTGTTGTTTTTTGTTTGTTGTTTTGTTGGGGTTTTTTTTTGGTATATGTGAACTTCAACAGCTAAAATCAATGGGGAAGACTATTCATGTCTTTAATGCACACAGAGATCCTTAATTTGTTAATGCTAGAGTTCTCACAAACTTGCATGAATGAACCTATTGTGAGGATTCCTAAGAAGAGAGCTGGAACCTCTGCTATTTTTGGTTTAAAATAAGTGACTGTGTATGGGTACTCTGATTGGATTAATACGCTATTGCATGCTTTACTTATACATTTATTTTAAAATTTTATATGAACTTGAAATAATGCACTCGTTCCTGGCAACCAGTATGATTTGCCCTACTTAATCTATTTTACCTCTCTTGCTTTCCCCCATCTATTTTCAGATTGACTTTGTCCATTTTTTTAATAGCTATTTTTAGAGATGAATGTCCTTTGTGGTGTATTTTTAATCATGCTGAGTTGCTATATTATGGTAAGGTCTTATTAACAACTGACATGAACTGAGAATAGTTCATTGGACTGGGCAGTACAGTGCAATAACTTATGAATTCTTAAAATAACTGGCTTTTTGATTTCTCATTTTCTTCTGAGAGAGATTGGAATAAAAAAAATTAGGACTTTAAATCCTTCCTGTTATAACATCATAAAATCCTTAGGTTATCTGAACTTCATAATTAGCATGGTGTGATAAAGGAAAGGAAGGGGAAAATTCCTGTTACTTGTCCTGACCCTCTTCCACTTTCATTTGTGAGTCAATTGCACTTATGGTTTGAATCTTTTGGAATCAGGATGGTTGTCTAATGGATACCAGGTACTCTGTAGCAGATGCATCAGTGAATCCTGTACCCAGAGAAGTGCACAGGAGACCTTCTTGTGTTGTCCCTGCTGCTTGCTGGCCAGGAGAGAGGACAGGGATGACCTTTCTGAGGAAGCTGAGTGCTCCCCATAAGCTGCTGGCTGACTGCAGCCTGCACAGGGCAGACAGGAGTCAGAACCTCACTACTGCATTATGTCACTCCCAAATACCTCACGTTTTCTAGCACAAATGTCAGTGAGGAAGAAAACAAACTAAACCAAACTATCCTCTGTTTCAGGACTATCTAGAGGTTTATGACTATGAGAAAGCATCAAAATTAACCTTCACTTTCATTCCATACTCTCCTAGTCATTATGGCAATCATGTTGGCTACTTGAGCTGGACAATGAAACTTAAAGCGTCTCACAAAACACACTGGAAACTTGTTTTTGCAGTCGTGACTTCAGGGAGCTGATTTTCCTGGGCAAGGAAGAGTTATTAGTGATGCTTTCTAGGTAGAGTAGCTCTCTTGTGGGTAATGGTGCTAAACTGAAAGAAAGGCCTCTAGCTCTTTTGTCAGTACTGCATGGGGACTTTCCAGCCTGGCCATCACATATGAAATGCCATGGGATTTGGTCTAGTGTCACAGACTGTACAGACCAGCATTCCAGACAGCTGTTGTCACTATTGCACCTTCATTTCCAAGAGATTTTCAAAATCATGTGTCTGAAGAAAAGTATCTGGCAAAAAACATTCTTTATCCCTTTTCCATTCCTGTTTCTATACCAGAGAGGCTGGTTTTATCTTGCTCTGTTAGCTGTGCTATTAGCTTGGTCTAATCCCTCTCTGTTATCAAGCTGCCCTTTTCTGTACAGACTGGCTTGATTAGTTTTCAACTTAAGAGGAATTACAGGTATGGGTATGAAGGAAAACTGGAGCCTGTGAGAAGGATTAAGGAACTGAGAAGGCTGTGTCCTCCTCCTCAGTCCCAGAGTGATGGGGAAGATGAATGCTCTGCTCACTGGACCTTTGCAGCAAGCTTCACTGTTATTTTCACTAAGACAAAATGTTAAGATTTTATATTCTTATAAAAGTTTATCTACCACACAGCATGCTTACTCATGGTGTGGTGAGATAAGTGCCATAGTGAGGAAGGTGTATAGATTTTGAATTTGGAACCTGAAGAACTATGCTGTGATATGAAACTGGACAGAGTTTATTTGCATAAATACTTCTTTTTTATTGCCTTAGAGTTTGAGTCAAGTAAGAAATTTACAGGTTGTGGCCGAGAGGGTAAATATCAGAAACCAGCCAGTGATTTAATACTCAAAATGAAAGGATCATACTTAGATATGATTTTCTATTCTTATCAAAAAATATTCAGTGTGATTAATTTGCATTTAGTGATGAAAAAAGCTTAAACCAAAGTATCTACAAGTGATATTCTTCTTAATTTTAACATTTTATCCTTCCACCTTCATTCCTGTGGTGAGTGGAGCTTGCTGTGGAATGGCTTGGTGAATGTTCTCTTGCACTGATTCACAGATAACTCTAGCAGCTGAGCCTGTTCATCCAGCTCCACATCACTGTGTGGTTGTCTCAGGGCAGTTCAGAATGAGTGTGCAGATAATCAGTCAATTAGATCCATGTATTTAACCACACTGGTTACCTTCAGCAGTTTTGTTTGCCTATTTGCTCCACAGATACAAAGCAGTTGAAGCCTGCTGGTGAAAGATTTTCTGATAAAATGTGCTTGTGCTTTTCTAAGACATTTGGTTGAAAACTGTCCGAAGACCTTTCTTTGCTACTCTAATTTATAATTTCTCAGTAACTCTCCCAAAGAGTATTGCCACTTTATGGATCTGAAATAAAAACAGCTGAGCTCTGTGCTTTCAGTTCTACTGGAGGGATGTTTGCAAAAATAGCTGGAGTAACTCAGTGCAACAACTGGCAAAGCCAAGTCCAGGAATGACCCCGGTAGGGTTCTTTAACTGGCTCCTGCTACTGCATGTAAATTATTCACCAGCTTATACTCATGAATAAAATACGTGCCTCGGGGAATCCAGCTGCTGTGTGCCATTATGCTGTCTTCTCTTCTTTTCTTCTCGTCTCCTCCCCCAACATTAAGTCTACTTTCATGTTTTCTGCATTTCCAGGCTAGGACAAGTTTTGTGATTTAGTCATAAGATTCCAGGGAACATCTGCTATACTCAAGCCTATTTGGAAATACAGCCATGCTTATTCAGCTTTTCACTAACAACATCTTCTAAGTAAGGATTTTCTGCACTTGCTTTCTGCATGTTACAGAGCACACTTGACATAAGCTGCCTGTGCCCTTTCACCACAATGGTGGGCACTGCTGCTGCAGAACAAGTGAACTTTTTGCTTTTTTGCCTTTTAATGCGTTGTCAACTTCGATTCTCAGTACACAGTGTGTTTGGAAATTTTTTGGTAATCTGTTAAAATACTATTAATTCTCTTACAATGTTGCATGAAACACTACTGCCATCACCCAAACCCATAACCTCCCAAAATGAAATTCAAATAAAAGGTACAATCCCATACCTGCAGCTGTCCCTGCCTTTCCTTTGTCCTTGATTTCAGTGTCTCCCTTGTCACTGGTTTGACTGATTGACTGAAATATTTTTGGTTACTTGTTTGTCATAAAGGATTAAAACTGTATCACAAAACTCTTTTTTCCCCATTTAATGGTTTTAATTTTTATAGATGGGGAAAAACAGTGCATTTGTAATGAAAATTTATTTCTTTCCTCTCCCTACAAGAAATACAGCTGATTCATTTTATAAAACTTTCATTGGATTTTACAAATGTCATTATCACTGGATTCTAAACAGGTGCTGGTTCAGTAATTGTCTGGTGCTGCATTCATTTGGCTCCACAGGAGCCAGATATGGAAGAGTTGCAACAGCCTGAAAACAACTGTAAACCTTCATTAGGCTTTTGAGTCTGGGTGAAAGGTCTTGGGTGATCCACGCTTTAGGAGTGGGCCTTATAAGAGTATTATAGTACTAATAATCATAATTATATAATTACAGTTGCTAATGACAATCAAAGCGTTACTCTGGCATGCTCAAATTCAAGATTTGTTCAAGGCTTTGTTGTGAGTGAGTGCATTGGTTTGGCACAGCAGGAGGGCCACAAAGATGGTCCTGTGAAAGCTCCTGAAAGCTTTCACCGTGTCCAGCAGAGCCAAGGGCTGGTGGCCTTGAAGATGGACACGCTGCTGGCCAGAGATACTTTTCCTCATTCTATTCCCTGTTTGATTTTGGACTTTTCATGCATCTTTTATAGTAAGGAGTTCATAAAGAATGGAATAATGGTGAAGAAGCACCCTCTAATTTACAAAGGGGTCCAATATCATTGCAATGTACCCTTCATGTTTTGTCTCACAGTAGAGCACAGTAGTGCAATGGGAGATTTTCATGTGGAAAAGAGAAACTTGAATGATCAGCTATGTATTTTTGTTTTTCTTAAAATGGTTTCCTCTCCTTACTATCCATAGAGAGTTTTTTCAATCAAATATTATCGACAGCAGAAACATTATCTAGTATATAGACAGATGGCAGGATGATAATTGTTTTTAGAGACAGATGGTAGTTTCTTGTACCCACTTTCTAATTTCTGTGTTTTTAAAGCTCAGCAGTTGCATTGTGCAGCATTCATGGTGTCATAAAATACCAGCCACTTTAAATAACTCTGAACCAGGCTTTTTGAGTGATTTGTTTAAAAGGAGCCAGCCCTATTTAAAACATGATCAGCTGAGGATGCCTAGATATTTGACAAAGCAGATTGTAATTTAGAGAAATTGTGCCTAGCTTGATGCTTATATTCTCAGCAAATGCAGAACCCTTCTGCCTCCTTTCTGTCAGAAATAAGAAGTCTGAAATAGTAATGAGGAATACTTCTCTCTTATTTTTAATAAAGAAGTCTAACTTGGCACTAAGGAGAGGGCACCATAAGAATAAAAATAATGTATGAGTTGGAGTGAGCTGCCAGAGATATTTGTAGAGATATGCCTGGAATTCCAAGTTAGTTTCTCCCACGGACTACTGTAAAAGTGATTAAATCCACAACATAAAGAATCCTATACATAAATAGCTTACCGTGAAAAAGCAAATATTTAGTAGCCCCATGAATCTGAGGATTACATGAAACACCTTTATTCTTGTCTACAAAGACTAAGATGTTTTGTATAGCAATAAATTACTCAAAGCCTTTATTTTTAAAATCTTGTGTTTGACTAACCAGCTGACATTTTTAAAGCTTTTACAAAACAGCTTTTTTAGGGATTGTGACATTCAAGCCACTTGTGCTTTGCTGCTTCTTAGCCATTTTGTAATTATGCTCAACACAGGTCATACAACCAGGTAGGAAAGCTTGTTAGCTGAGTGGGTGAACTGCACTGACACAGAATGAAGAGCTGACATTTGGTCTGATGTAAAATATTAAACCAGTGGGATAGGCAGGGGTGAAATGCCTTATTAAGCACAGTCTTGGTGCAGAAGAATTCAACCAGCAAGTAGTTTAATTTTTTCAGGTAAACAGAAGTTATATGTAACCAAAAAAGCTTATCATAAATTGAACACTTCATTAACTTAAAGCCTAAATTAAATTGTAGGTGAGAGTGAAAATTTCTAGGAAAATTAACAAAACTACAACAATGAAAAAATAAATTGATGGGAGAGAAAGGAAGCAGCTACACAAAAGCCTGAGCTGTACATATTATAACTAACACTCTAGAGATGGTATTAACTATAAAAGAGGTGGATGGAACAACAGTCACTCAGAAGAGCTTATTCTGTGCTAACCACAGAAGATTGTAAAAGAAGATGGTGAAGATAGGCAGAGCCATGGTGGGAGAATGCATCACAAGCAGGAGCCTGCAGTCTGCACACTCAGAACTGACACTCAGAAGGATGCGGAGGGACCATGATACCCTGCAGAGAGTAGGGTCAGCAGCACTCTAAAAGTTTTCTCTACCATCCTCTTGCCTCTCATCATTATTTGCTTCACTTTTGTTCTGTTTCTCGGTGAATCTCGAGATATCAAGATATTTGATAGTGATTTCTTTGTCAGAACAAAGAAAGAACATATTCTGGTGTTGGTAGTGCATTGCAGTGCACTAGATGAAACTATTAATTTCATGGGTATTTTACTTTGTATTACTTTAGACCTTCAGCTTGCTTTATGATATTAAAAGGTTAAGAGATACACTAACACCATGTCAGTGCTGGAAAACCTCTGGAGAGACATCATCCAATTAGTGCAGACTCTCTAGTAACTGTTGCTTTTTAAAATAGCACTGCTTTGAAAATCCTGTCCTTTGAAAATGAAGGAGACTAAAGGGCAGGAGAGAAGGCCCACATAGATGCATCCCTCTTTCCCTCTGCTATCTGTCCCTCCATTTAGGATTATTTATTGTCGCTACTTTTGTTGCTGAGTTTGGGCTGGGGACCCTGGTGGCCTCCTACCATTCTTTGTTGGTAGCATGATATGATCAGCAAGGGGAGTCTCTGAGCCTGTCAGCATTCGCACCCCACATGAACAACCCGCCCTGCGCCCCCAGCAGAGCCGTCCCAGCAGTGTTTCCAGTGATGTGCACACTCAGTCACATTCTCCTCAAGGGAGAACATCTGCTCTTGTCCCTCTACCAGCTCACTCCTCCTTACAGCTCTGCCTTCCTCTTGGGCATGCAATCACACAGCTGCCTTGTTTCCTGGTGTTCTGTGTGATACATCCTCAGGGGTTTGAAAAGATCTGAACCTTCACCGACCTGCTTTTGCTTAGGATGTTTCTGTATCCATCTGCCATCTCTTCTCATGTTCTATTTTGCTCAGTAGTCTTGCTTTTTCCTCTCTGCTACATGACCACCCTATTTTGTGCTGTCTCACAGTTCAGACATGAGATCTGATGATTTCCCATCTCCTTATCTCCCTGCCCCTTTTTGTTTTCCCTGCAGACTTTTGCAGACTCACTTCGGTTAATTGTGCTTGTGTTTGGCAAGAGCTGCTGGCACGGGCTCTAACACAGCTTCTTGAAGATTCACAGCTTCTTGAAGAAGCTTTCATCTTTCAGTTCTCTGGCTGCTTTGTGCTTTTAATTAATTTATCACCATCACCTCAGAAGAACAGAGCTTGTCATGAAGAACAAATATCTATGACTTCTTGAAGGGATACCTCACATCTTGTGTAAACCTTTATAAACAGGTTTGCTTGGTCTTTGCTAATGCCAACCTAAACTTTGAATGGAGCCCGATGTTTATTGATTGTACAAATCCTAAGGCTTCCCTGTTGTATGAACTTGCTCAGCATGCCTCTCTCTCAACATGCATTTCTAAATAACATTAATAGTTATTTTTTACAAAATTGTATGAAAAATTGCATAAGCAAGTATTTTTCTTGGTTTTCATCACATACATTTTGCCATCTTTCTTGCTTTGGTTTCTGAGGTTTTGGTTGTTTGTTTTAAAAAAATAAATACAAAGAGTGAAAACCTGAGAGGTGAGGTCAGTTATTCCAGGATTTAGTTCTTATATGCAGACTCAGTTATGGAAGGAGAAGTGTTGCCGTCCATTCTTGCAAGGGGATGTAAGATGTAGAGGATTTGCTTTTGCCTGGAAGCACATATTTTAAAACAAATAAAATCTGCAATTGATACTTGCTTCCAACATAAGCAGTACCATTTTTGGTACTATACCTGATCTCAGTGCTGCCAAAAATGCTGTAAATTAAACATCTTAGATAACAACCTGCTATAATGAAAAAATAATTAATGTTGGCTAATGTTATATGCTGCTTATAAATTTGGTCAAATTCCCAATTAAAAATATGCTAATAAATCCTTTCCCACTTTTTTTCTTGCAGAATACCGTCAGGTATTAACTTTTTTGTGAAATACTGTAGTACCACTAGAACGATTTTACTTTCCTTTCCAATGTCACTGAGAGGCTCAGAAATTTTCTCTTTAGCAATAGCAAAAATGAAATCTCTTCCATGTCCTCTGAATTTGATCTGTTTGGACAACTTCATCAGTTGGCTTGAATTTAAAAAGTAAATTGTGAGACTGTTCAGGGACAGAGCCCTTAGCAGAGTCATTTAATGTACTTTGTTATGCATTTTAATGAGCTTTGTGTGTGTGCTGTAGGACATCCAGCATTAACAGCATTGAGTTCCTAGGGGCAGTAGTAACATACAAATAATTCTGTGCCAGTATCCTTTGTGTTCATATGTGTTTGTGGTGAATGGGAGGTTGATTATTCTAAAGATTTCCACTGAGTTTTTGAACTTTGCAGTAGATTTAAATGCAGGTAGGCTCAGGCTTATCACAAGTTGCCTCCTTCCCACTTTCCTGGCAAGATAACGTGTTTACTCTTCTGTAAGTCATCGGCCACACGCATGTGAAATATTCAGAATACAAAACTATTTAGAAAAGCTTATTTAATCAGCCGTGTCAGCAAAAGTTTTCTGTGCTTCACTGGAAGAAAAATTGAATCACATCTAGTTCCAATATGGAAAAAGTGCTGTTAGATAATATGAAGCTGTTATCTGGCAAATATCCAAGCAGAGCTCAATTTGAGTCACTGTCTAGCAAGTCTTAATGTCTAAAAGTTTGTCAGACACTAAAGAACATTTTATAAATTAATCTCTCATGCTTGTCACTTCATACTGCTATCTTCCTAGACCTTCCTTTGCAAACAAGAGGTTTATCTCAGTAATAATATTATAGTGTAATTAACTGGATGAGTTTATTAATTAGCATTCTAAAGCTTTTAAATGAAATGTAATGGTGAAAGGCCTCCCAAGGTCTAGCCTTGCTGGAGTTTGTTGTTTTTTCGTACATCAATCTAAGCAGATAAGAGGCTGCAAAAAGATAAGTGCAACTGGTGCCTCTCTCTTTCATCACTTTACAATCCTGTGATTTGAGTCATCACTTTATCTGCATTAACAGGTGGATTCAATCCTGAATTTTTCCTTTTAGCACTCAGTTTTTGTAGATTTGGGAAGGCAGTCCTGTATGGCCCAAATCCTGCGTCTTCATCAGACTGAACATGTGTTCCAAACTGTACATGACATTTCAGACCACCTCATGAGTGTGGTACTGCAAAGAGCCTTTCACTCCTCCTGTAGTTGGTTTCACATTTGTCTTTTTCCCTGGACTCCACTTGCTGCTGGACAATTTCTGACTGACTGTGAGAGGATGGGAAAGCTCTGCTGGTTTGTTCCCTCATCCATTCAAACAAGTTTCTCACCCCAAGTATTACCTGCTCTGAACCCCCTCAGCTACCCTTAGGCTACTGCTGTGCCTTACTTCTCCCCTGTCATGCAAGAAGATGGGGGCATCAAAACATGTATTATTAAATCTACTATTTAAACTTGGCCTTAGGGCTGCCCTCGATCTAACTTTTAATCTACCAGTGTAGATCTCATTTGGATATTTTGCTCGTTAGAGTGGATTTAGCTTCACTGAGATAGCACGATTTCTACACAGAGAAGTGACATCAGGACAGCTGGTCCATTACTCCACCAGTAGTTATGAGCTGACCAGAATTTATGTGAGGCCTCAAGAAGTTTGAGCTCCTGGTGTGGTGGGCCTGTGTGATGTTGTTCTTCTCTGTATCTCTTGTTTGGTGCTTTGACTTTAATTTGATCAATGTCCTGCAGGCACTTCTAACCTTCTATTCAATTGGAAAATTAGGAAAGAAGGAGGCTGCTTGGGTTATCTGCCAGCATAGTCCCCTTTTTTGGAGAAAAGCTTAAACTCTCTATTCCCGCTTTATTTAATGAGTCATTTTCTTGTTAAATGATGACAACCAATCCTAGAAACAGTACTTATTAATATCTGGTTATTTGGGATGTTACGTTTATATGTGCCAAAAAGGTGTTGTTATATCTGGAAATGGCAGTGAAAAAGAGCAGTTCATGGCACTGCTGGAGATGGCTCTGGTGAGGAGAGTGGTACCAATTAGTGCCTGGCAATCAGAATGCTGGCAGTGGTAGAGAAGGATGCGCTGGCACACCGAGGGTCAGGCCAGCAGAGCTGTGCCTGTGCCAGGCACGCAGACATCCAGGTGTGTGCAAGGTGCCTGCACAGGGCTGCCCCACACTGCTAGCTGCTCTTGTTCTCAAGGTGAGGGCGCTGCCTCCCTGCAATCCCCATCTCTCCTGCCAGCTTTGTGTTTGGGACTCGCTACTGTCCCAACAGCAGAGATTCAAAAGAAGCCTCAGGCTGGCGTGAGTGAGGCTGCCCTTTGTGGAAGGGTGGGAAGGGGAATCCCTGTGCTCCCTGGCCTGAATGGCTTTGCCTGTCACTGCAGTCATTGCTGGGGCTTGCAGCTTTACCTGGGCCTGTAAGTTGGAGTTTGGCTGCAGCAGAAAGACGCTGGTGGTGGTCACTGTGCAAACCTCAGCAGGGACTGTTCCTGTCAGCAGCTGCCTACTTCTCCCCAAAGGATATTGCCTATGCAGCAAGAGCAGCTGGCATCCAGAAAAAGGTGTGGATAGAGGTTTTCTTCTAATAAGACTATATAAAAATTCCATTCATAATGCTTGCTAGGAGGTGGGTTAAATATGTTCTTTTCCTCTTGATGGGCTTTAATTTTGCTACTACTTCATGACTGTGGAGAAAATACTTTTTCCCTGATCCATCAGAGCAATAGCACTATGGAAAAAAGGTTTAAAGCCCTAATAATATTGGAAATCTAGCCATGAACTCAGTTCTGCAGAGAAGAGATCCAGACAATTATTCATGGAGGGTGATCTAAACTTGACCACTATTAGTATTTTAAACTGGTGTTTCAGGAATAAAGCAGTTAGTGAAATTCATATGCCCTGTGTCTTCTGGCATCTTGATTCAAGGAACCCCTGTGAACAGTCCTTTTTTCTGTGGCTATCTCTGTTCGAGGTTTGCATTCCTACAGGGGATGGATCTATGCAGCACACCATAAGAAATAATTTCATGCACCACTGCAGTCTCTTGAAACTAATTTAATGTCCTATTTTGTTGCAGCCTGTCTTTGTGGTAACAGGCACAGCTTACAGTCTCTCTCACATGCCACCTTCTTCCTTTTTTGTTTGCTTTTTTTTGTTGTTTTTTTTTTGTTTGGTTTTAGGGCTTAGCATTTAACTGTATATTAGCAGTGCTTCTAATTAATGAGGTCTAGTCTAAATAGGTAATCATTATCTTTTTCCAGGTGGTTAATGGGGGCTCCTATTAGTATCAGCAAGGACTATCCGGGAGTGTTTGTTTACACACATGAAGTTGTCCTCTGGGGTGCTCTAAAAAGAGTGCAAAATGACATTTTCGAGTGTCTAACCAAAGCCTGTTTTACACGGGTTAGTCTTCAAATAATGAAAAGTAATTCAAAGGGTCAGTATTTCTGGGGCACACCTAGTTTATTTGTATTCTGTGAATTAACTAAGAATATCACCACAAGCTCTGCATCTGTGTATCTAAATTTAATTTAAATCTAAATTTTCTCTTCAAATGTGTGCTGCTAATCACTTTGGGATACATTAAAAGAATGCTTAAGTGAGACTTCAGCAGTAGGTATTGACTCCAAAATTGAGTTGCTAAAAAGACTTCATCTAATCCTAATCTTGGATTCAGTTGGTGGGGGCTGGCTGTGAGACAAAGCACCCTTTTCCCAGGCATGGAGCAGGGTTTTTCACCAAGGAGCTGTACCTGAAAACTTGTTTTCAAGAAGCAGGTTTTCTAAAGGGAGTATTCATGACCTGGGCTCTGCAGTAAAAGAAAATGGATTCTCCTGCCTTTGGAAAAATCATGGTTTCAAGCTGTACATCAGAATTAAAATGTGGTTCTCAGGAGCCTGGTGGTGTGGTTGCCATGAGAAATGAACCACTTAACAAGCATTAGAACATCATCTTGGGTAACCCTTCCACAGACTTGCAAATGTAAGTGGGATGTTGGATGCTGCAGAGGTGTCCCCAAGGCAGGCACAGCTTGCTGTGGCTCGGTGTCCAGCAGTGCCCCTCGGGGTTGCTGGGCTCCCAAGGTTGATCTGGGCCACCCTGCACCAACAGTCTTTCCTACAGAACAGAATCTACCACACGTTTTTATCTGAGGTGATGTATAATGCTGAAGTTTGATAGAAGCTTGTGGACAGAGGATTGTTTGCTGAAAACATTCAAAATGCAACCAAACCTGCTTTGTTTTGGCTGAGATCAATACTGTAGGGCCAGTTATATGAGCTGGAAAATGGGTTGAGAAGAAATACCAGGTTGTTAATCACTGTCTTAAAAGTGTTTTTACGTCTTCATGGTCAGCTCTTATCTTCAGTTAGTTTGTTCCTTTTATAAAACTTTTGTTGGGTTGTGGGAGAAGATGTGAATATCACTGGAAAAGAGCTAACAACTCATAATCTATTAGTGGGTTTCATAGTTAGTGTAGTACTAGGGTCATAGCACTTCCCATAAAGGAAAAAAAGTCCAAGATCAAAATAAAGTGAGTGAAGAGTACTTAATAAATCCTGTACTATTCACGTATGGCTCAGCTATATCGTTAGCTTACATTTCAGTATAAGGAAAATGCCAGCATGTAACTTGCATAAGGAGGTGGCAAAGTGTTATCATTGCTGTATCTTTTAGTCTAATGAGAAACTCCTTTCTTACCTAAAGGAGTGGCCAGTTCACTATTTTTCTTCATCACTAGAGGGCTCGGATCACTTTCAGACTGTTGTGCATCTGAGCCAACTTTGGTATTTAAAGGCTCCTTCCTGTCAGTGTCACTCGGGTGCAGAGGGAGAGGGGTTCAGTTCTTCATGTGCTGAACCGTGGCAATTCTCAATTGTCTTTCTCCTGCTCTTAGGGAGTCTTAGACAAGCAGCAGAGGACATGGCTCTGTTCTGCAATGTGGCATTTCTGTGTTCATATTTTTTTGAATTTGCTATGATCTCTTTAAATCTTTTGCATTTTGAAGGGGTGTTCTGATGTGTCTTCAAAAATACATTTTAAAGCTAGCAGATGTGTAAGTATATCAGAAAATTTAAATTTCTCGACAGCACCAAGTTTATGTAGTTCGGTCAAGGTTAAGAAGCATTTCTTTGCTGAGAGGGTAATCAAGAACTGCAACAGCTTCCTAGAGGGGTGGTTGGTTCTCCAAGCCTGTCGGTCAGTGTTTAAAAGGCATTTGGACCATGCTTTAACTTTTGGTCAGACTGGATGATCACCATAGGTCTCTTCCATCTGTTACAGTCTGTTGTATTCTAAAATGTGAGAAGCCACCCTGGTACATGACAGAATGAGCCGTTAGTGATGAGACAGTGTTGTGTTCAGAGGCTTTACTCAGAAAGGTAACACTGCCCCTTCACCTGCATCATGTGCTGGGGGCTGCTGAGAGCTTCAGTGAGCTGCCAAATGACCAAGGGGGAGAGGAAAATAAGAGTGGACTGAATGGAGCTCAGCTTCCATGGGGACAGCTCTTATACCTTACTCTTGAAATAGGAACAGGAATGAGCTCTCAGGAAAAGTATCACAGATGTGGTTCAGGTCCTTTCTCTGGGAGTCCTAGTGCTGGAAAAAGAAAGGAAGGGATAACTGACACAAATTCCTTTGACAGCTTCTTTATATGAATTCTTAGATTGTAGGTATGATACTAATGAAGTAATGAATGGAGCATGGGAGTCTGTGTGACTGCTCCAGACTTAATTCAGGCTCTCTTAAACCATGACTGCACCCAAGCCTGACTTGTGGGAGTTTCTAGTGAATGTGTAGGCTTGCATGGCCTACTCTCGATCAAAACATGTTCCTAAAAAAGCCTAAAATCTTGATGGTTGCATCACTGTCAGACCTCTCATATGCTTAGGCATTGAATCTAAAAGAAATGGAATGAATTAGTAACTGTTACAAATATCTTTAGTGTTTCATATAATGTGAGTAACAGTTAAATGTGTCATAAATTATACCTAGGTATTCTGTTGTGTGGCTGAATTAAATTAGTAGTTTTGTATTTGTCTCATGTAAGTTCCTGGCTTATTTCAATCTGGAGTATAGTTGAACCCAAGTCAAAACTATTTTTAGTTTTTGTAATAATCCCATTGGCAGTGCTTGAGGCATCTCTTTACAATGTTGATGTATTTCAGGTCTCATCCCAAGTATGGACCAATGCTTCTAGTTGCTGCTCTAAGCAGGGTGTACTGCCTAGAATACTCAGTGCCATATCCAATGGTCTTCTTTCCAGGCAGAATTGGAGTATTTCTGGTGTTCAGTGGCACTCTTGGCAGGTAGCTTAATGTCCTCCCAAACACCAGTGCAGAGATGCCTCCCATTTTTTTCTGACACAAGAGGAGTGAGTTTGTCTAATGAACCACTTATACCACTTCCTGTAGCACTTTTATGTTCCTTAAACATCTAACATCCAAAATTATTTATTTATTTCATCTGAGAGGTCCAGTGAAGCCTGGAGCTCTGTGTGTGGATGTTTCCCTGGAGGAGTTGCCAGTGAAATAGATACAGCTGAGCTGACTGCAGCACTTCTTTCTACAGCATAGCTGTCAAGAGGATGAATGAATAGTATGGTAAGGATGCAGTTTATCTTTAAGGAAGAAAACAGCCCTCTGTTTGTGATCAATCTAGAATTGAAAGTGTCAGATACAGAGTACACCCTGTTAATCCATAGTTCCACAACTGCAGCACCTTCTGATTAGTCATGGTGTGGAACAGGCTTCTAAAGCAAATTGCAGGGCAGTTCTGTTAAAATGAGAGTCTTAGGAACCTAAAACGGAGCTGATAGCTCTAAGCTGTACTGTAAAACCTGAGCATGTGTGCTAGGCTTGGAAAGGAATTAATTTGTATGAAAAAAAGGGTATCTGTGTCCGCATCTAATAAAGATCTCTTTTCCCAAGAATTTTCAGAGCTCCTAAATTCTCAGATCAAACCATGCTTGATCCTAACTGTGCTCAAAAATTATATTCAGGCTAGAAGGGGTAGCAAAACCACCTTGCAGACAGGCATTCATTAGTACCAACTTTCTGCATACTGCAGTTTATCTAAACTGAATGACCATTGTGGGAGAGTTGTGTGTTCTCCTATTTCATTTCAGCTGAATATTGAATATATGCCGTTACAGATTACTAATACATAATTATTACTATGAGAGTCTGATCCCCTGAATCCATTGGTCACTTGGTGTATGTTCTTTTAGCTACAAATGCTTTTATTTTCCATTTTGTATTTTATCATTTAATTGCTTTACTCCATTCAACCTCACCCTTTTTTGATCTCCTGTTAATCATTATTTGGAATGAGAATTAGCCCTTAAGCAAACATTGCCCCACATCTATCTTGCTTCTTTATGTATAGCAATGGCCTTGTGTTGAACAGAAAAAAAAAACCAAACTAAAACTATCTCTCTAGATTTATAATAAAAATTGTCTTAATTATGCTGGGCTTGCAGGGGCCCTCCCGTGGCAGCTGCGCTGTTAAACCAACGGGTGCTGTTGGTGCCCACTTCAGAGAGGCAGGCCTGTTCCTCTGAGGAAGCAGCGTGGCATTTTCTTCTCTGAACTGAACAGGATTTGTAAGCCCTTAATGTTTACATTTTTTTGTCTAAAATTAATGAGCACCTACCCTCTTAAAATCTCATTAAAGTTTGTTTTTGGCAGGTTGCCTCCCTGAGTCTTGACAGTACTTTGGGTGCTGATGATCTTATCCAAGTGTCTTCTCATTCCCTCCTCCTTCCCCATCTGTTTGTATCCACCTCTTGTGTTACAGAAATAAACTGTTTGGGGTGAGAGCTGGTTTTTCTCTTTTTGCTTGGTGCAGTGCTCTCTGGTGCACAACTTCTCTGCAGTATGATTTAGCCTCTGCTGGTTGCTGCTGCACCACCTCCTGAGCCAAGCCAGTTCCCTGAGCAGAGGCTGCCTGCTGCAGCACACAGCAGTGCAAGTGGTGGCCCTGCTTGCCTGTCTGCATCTCAGACCATCATAGAATGACTCTGGCAACTTGCTTAAAGTCTGAGGCTGAAGCAGAAGGACTATTGAGAAGGTGAAAGAAGGTATGGAAGATCAGAGTCTGTGGATCTTGCAGGGAAAAAATGAGGTCTGGTCCCTCCTCTTCAGTATAATCTGCACTGCTGCCAAATCGTGAAGTGGGGAGTGATGGGAAACTTGAGAACAGTAAATATGAAAATGTAGTTGTATTTTAAGAAATTCTAAGATACTTCCTAAAATGCTGCTGTCTCCTGGTTTACCATGATCGGAGATAATGGAGCAAAGGAAGGAAACTGGAGGCTCAAACAACCAACACTAACAAATGCTGTACTTAGTGCCTTTGAATGTGTTAGCGTTAAGATCCATTAAACTGAGCTTTAGGGCTTGCAGCCATCAATTAAAAATGCTTCTTTTAAACAAACAAGAAGTAATAGACCCAAATGCAAGTAAGATAAAATACAAATCGGTGGTTTGTATAAGTAGCCCTTTATTAAGCATTTGTCTGTAAGCAATTTTACAGCAGTCTGCATAGGCATGTCTATACAGTAGATTTTTAGAAATTAAGGAGATTGTTGTTGTTTAGGAATATCAAAGAACTTTTGTAGTCATTATATAGCTTTGGTGAACAAATTATTAATCGTCTTAAAAACAACTGGGGGCAGATAACATAATGAAGTATTCCAAGGATGTGTTTCTGTTTTATCAGCCAACAGTTATAAGTAAAAGGCAAAAATAGTCCTTGTATCTAGTTTTGTTTAAAACAGCAGGAATGAAGAAAGAATTATCAGGATGTGAAATGCATTACCTCAGGGCAAGAAAATTCCTTTCATCTTGAGTTTGGCTGCTGACTGTCAATAAGTGCAATTAATGCTGCAGGAAACAAAGCAGAAATATTAAACATAATGATATTTAAGGAAAAGCAATGAGCAGTTTATTAAAGGAAAGTGATTTGAACTCTGTGAGGTTTGCAAATGGAGTTTCAAAAGCATTTTAAGATACTTTTGACTCATCTAAATCACCACAGGACTAAATTAAAACATATCCTGTAAATGAAATCTGTCTCTGTATTATCTTCTCTTATAGATTAAAATACTCCTAATTTTTAAAAAGGACTCAAATGTCCTGATTGTGAAATTCCGTATCCACAAAAATTGCTGCATTAATAACTTTCCCGTGTGAATACAGTGAAATAGATGCTGCTGTGGCAGTGCATGTTCCATTAAGAATGAAATTGAGCTGTGTGTTTCTTTCACTTTCTTTTCTGTCTCATAGCTGTCTCTGTTTCCAGATTCAACTGCAGCTCTGACAGTGCTGGGTGCTGCTGCTGACTGGGAAGTGCAGAGCCAGGCTGAGAGCAGGGAGAGTGTGCAGCAGCTGAGTTCAGCCCACTTTGGGTCCGTTCCTTTGGTGTGTCCTTAGTGTGGGCTGCATAATGGAGTTTGTTTCCAATGCTATTTGTACTGCCGTGTTCATACTGACTCAACTGCTGCTTCTTACCAATTCAAGCACAACAGTATGTGAAGGTAGAGGAAGAAATGTTTCACTGAGCAGATTATCAAAACCTGAGAGGAGAAAGTAGTTTTGCAGATGACTTGATCCTGCAGTGTATGTCACTAAAAGTGTCAGAGAGCTCCTAAGAAATGGATGCAAGGTTCTGGATGACATAGTCTAAATAAAGTCTGTCTAGACTGATGTTCTGTTGAATGTGAAACCATCTGTTATGAGGGAAAACACAGCAAATGGGAGAATGCTCTTAGTAGAGACTGGAGATTGTTTTGGTTGTGACCGGGTATATAAGATGGTAAAAAGCAGTGGCTGATTTTTGGCTTGCACTGCCAGTATGTGCATTTTCTAATACTACAGTGAGGTAGGGATTACAGGATAAATGGAGTCTATGGAAATGGCTGTGAGGTACAGAGCTCTGTACCTCCCCATCCTGCAGCAATCCACGTGTGTTTGTTGTGTTCACACTTCACTGGCATGACCCATTTTGGGCAAGTAACTCCTGGTGGCTGGGGATGAATGTGGAGGTGCAGAGAAGCTGAATAAAGTTCAGACAGAATATGCTAGTTAGACATCCTTCAACTGCACCAAATGTGGCCTTATATAATACAGCTTTAGAGAAAGAATTTAAACTTATTAATGGAGGAGTAATTTGACAGAATGTCCCAAACTATGACTGTCTGCATTTTTTGTCTAATTTTGATAAATCCTGAGTATTATCTCTGCTTCATATAACAGCCATAAATTAAGAATTGCAAGAATATTTGCCTAGTCTTTCAGAGGAACAAATGTCTTCTTAGCAGAAACAGTGAGAGAATACAGAACTGCTTTTCCATACTGGCTGAAATACCACAGGAATGCATTTCCCTTCATTTCACTCCAAAGCAAAATGGACGCATCAAAAAGAATTTCCCCATCCTGAATCTCAGTGTTTGTTTGCTTTGTTTTTTTTATGAAAGCAGAGTAAAGTTTACAAACTGGGCTACTACAGGGTTTTAAAATATGAGAAAATAGTATATAATAACTTTTCAAAACTCAGGTAAAATATTATCTTCAAACGTGGTACTTCTCTTTTGTTCTGAAGGAGATTTTTAGGAACTCTGCAGTCCTTTCAGTTCTTAAAAGACTGCTTTTCAGTAATCTATGTTGGGAGATTAGTCAGTGAACACATAATTTTCCGTAACCATAAGAGACAAGAGTTTTATGATAGTGGCCTCAGACTCCCCTGGGTCACTCAAATCTTAAATTAACTTCTGTTAGTTTGATAGTTGGATTTCTTTTATCTTCAAAATGGTTAAGAACACCATAAGGCTAGCTAGCAGGAATTTTCTCTTGTCAATTGAATCTCACTTACAAGGATTAATGAAGAGGAAATGGGAGCTTTTATTGTAGAAACTGAGTGAATCTTATGGCCTCCATAGCAAACCGTTTGTTGATTTAGTAGAAATTGTGTTTCACTAGCAGGGTAATTCATCAGCATCAGACACCAGTAGTACTGTATGTGCTGAAATCAATTTTGTGTGAGGTTCAGAGCACCCAAGAAATCTTATGCTTTAGGAGATCTTTCTGAGTGCGACAGAGAAGAATCCAGTGATTACCCTAGACTGAAGAAAAGTGTGCTAAGACATGTCAAACTTCATCAATCAAAGCTATTAAACAAAAACAAAAAATGCATTGACCATTTTAATTCATGTTGGCAAAAGTACTTCCATTTTCAAAAAAACTGCTTGGGGAAATTTTTATAATGTTGAACTTGTCAGTAAGGTTGGAGATGAAAAATGTCAGAAGTGCCATTAACTGGAAGCAGTTCCTGTGCTGGTGGATGATGTGTGAGGGCAGTGGGCCGTGGTGGGCAGCACACAGGTTCTGTCTGGCTGGTGCTGAGGGATGAGAGGTTATCAGTCCTGTACTCCTCTTGTCCCTGTGCTCACACAGTTTCAGTATCCAGGAAGAAGTCCTTAGGGAGTTGGTTTTCTGAGGCTTATCCTTCCAAAATTTCAAAGGATTGGGCATTCATAGTCAAAAGGCTATAACTAGAGGATGGAAAGGAAGATAGGAGAAACTGTTGACACTTCTTGCTTTTAGAAGTGTTTGTCGTGTTCCCATATGCTTGGTACTCACTTCCCACTCTGTTCCTTTAAATGTGTTCAGCTTGTGAGAGAACTGGCTTTTGTTGTAGTTGCCAGAGGAGGAAGTGCAGGCTGTGGAGAGAGGGGAGAGAAAGCTTTGAGCAAAGGCTTTGGGACAGCTGGGCCACTGCAGAGGCCAACTGTCTTGGTCTGGTTTTAGTTACTAGGATTTTTTTTTTTCCTACAAAGCAACTGGCAGTAAATTCAAGAGCTGAGAAGGTTCTAGTGCTCCACAAAAATCGTATACTTCTGAGAAGGGATCATATTGGTCTGAATCTATTGTATGTTGAATAATAAATCTTGTTCTTTTTTACCTTATGGTGGCACTAGCCACAAATTTGAGCTACATTTGTAGACTGAGTGAGGGTTCTGAAATGGCACCAAGAGCCAATTTGTTTTTCTTCCTGTGTACCAGTACAATAACAGATTGTTTGAAGGATGCTTGTGCATATTGAAACTTTCAGTCACTGATCTTCAGAATGTATTGTAAATCTTTTTGTTTCTTCCAAACTTTGTTCTTTTGAATTTATTTAGCTTACCGTCACTGGGCCATGCTCTTCCTAAACTGGAACTAGCTGAGGGCTGAAGTAAGAGCTCTGCTCTCTTTTTCCTTGAGTATTAAGCCTCAGTAAGACTTAAACTAGAAAACTGGTAACCAGAATACAGAGCAGCTTGCATTATCACCAACTGTCATTCTGATCTGACAGTACTGTATTATATTCTCAATAGATAGTTTTGTGAGCAAACAATGAGTGGCATAAATGACTGGGCTGGTCTAACATGGGGAATTTGAATTGTCAGTTAGAGAAGAATAAGGCAAAAATTGTATACATGGTCAAAAAATTTAGCCTAAAACTGCTTGTTCTCCTGCTCCCTGCAGAAGGAAGAAGAAAGCTGGGGGAAGAGAGAGGCATATATTTAACAGATGGAAGAGGCTGCCTAGTGACACTACCTCTGTCAGCTCTGTTGTCTTCTGATAAATTAAGTGCCCTGCATTGGCTGCACAGCTGTGGATACTGAAAGAAAACCTGGAAATGCATGTTGCTTAACAGAAAAGCAAAGATTATTTGTATGAGCTCTTCACTTATCAGGTGACTGCAGTCTGTGTGGTGGCAGAGGGCTGCTGGGTAAATGATTGGGGCTGCATTCTTCTGGAGTAGACCCAGGCTCATTGCCTAGAAAACAGTGTATTTCAGCAGGGTAGAGCCTTATGAGAGATACTTTCTCAGTCACAAAGGAATTTGGCCTACTTTTATATAGTCTTAGCAGAAATATAACTAAACTAATTTACTTGCAGAGCTCAATTCCTTTAGAGTGACTTGGTCTGCAATACATGACAATTTAGTGTACTTAAAAAATATGTCTTTTAATAACTTTAAATATGGAAAAAATCTTTTTAGTATGCAGTTATCACTAGTAGCATGACTAATTTTATTCAGTAGAAAATCTCCAGAGATACAGTGATTTACCATCTGTATCACTTTACTATATCTTTCTTCTAACTGACCTTTGTGACCCGATGTTAGGTGGTACTTCAGCCTTTCTTGCTGTGCTGGAATGTATTTTCCCAGTGCATTAAGCGATCTTTCGAGATCTGTGTATCTGCTGTGGTATAATGTCACGTGGAGTGAGACAGATCTTTGCCTTTGGAGGCTTCTATCAGGCTTGTGACTCTAAAGGAAGCAGAATGCAGATAACAGCTGTAAACACAACTGGAGCATCATGGAACTGAAATGCCTGCCTGGCTGTAAAGCTTACAGGGGCTTCAGAGAGACGCTTTAATTACAGCAGAGTTGTTTCAGAACCATCTTGTATGTGATAGAATAGTGTTTGGAAGTGCAGCAGAGGTCAGAGCTTTTCTGGTGTAGGTGCAGTGCAGACTCAATAAAAATTTAAAAAGTCAAGAGAAATGTGATGAAAAGGAACAATGGAAAACTGTTTTACAAGTGGAGAAGCTGTGGCAAGTTGGGCAGTCATTGATTGCACCTAAACTGGATTTTTAATTTGGCACTTTCAGAATAACTATAGTTCCTCTAGAGAGAGAAGTGCTTTCTGAGAGAAGAAAACTTTGAAACACTACCTTTTTTCTTTATCAGAAGATGATTTTTAAAATGTCTCTGTAATTTATCATAATTGGATAGTCTGAAATGAAAAATGCAGTTCTGTAATAGAAATTGCTTGTTTCTCTCTCTGTAGCACACTCTGTCCAGAAATGTTCTTGGAGAGGGTACTGCTCCATACATGGATCATTAACTAAGCGTTTGAGGCACTCTGATCTAACTCACTTTCAGATTAAATTAAATAGAAATCACAAAATAACTAGCTTTACAAATCGTCTCACCTCGGTCATTTTGTACTTGTATTGGTGGAATTAGACACTACACTAGACAAGATGATTTCTTGTAAGGTAAGTGAAATTTTAACGTCAGCAAAATAACTGGTTTTGAAAATGAAGAAAGCCAGGAAGACTACAGGGAAGGTGAATCACTTCAAGGATAAATTGTGTAATGCATTTAGAATTCAAGATCTATCCTGTGCAAATAAAAGCAACTCAGATAACATCCATAGGACCTCTGCTGTCTGAAAGCCTAGGAAGGAAAACAGAACCTACAGGGATGATCGAATTTTAATTTTGTTAGAAACATTCTCTGATTGAAGACCTATGGTCATGGTTACATGGATCTTTGGGTATTTATTATTGTATGTTTAGCAGAGAGAAACTGGGGGGAAAGTGGACTCTACCAATGATGAAGTGAAAATAAAGTCCAGCAATTTTAAAGGACCCTTTTGTACCACAGCATCTTTTGCAGCATTGCTCATTGCTGCTGTTGTTTGTGCCTCCAGGGCTGTGAACTTTTGAGATGCATTTTCTGAAGACAAGTTGTGAGTTAATGAATGATGTGATAGCACCTGCCTTGCATGGCAGATTACAAATCCCAGGAAAAGGAAGGTGGCTGCTTTGCTGTGGAGCTGCAGTGCCGACAGCAGTCCTGCAGCTGTACAGTATCAGCTCAGCAGCTTCCACAGCTCCCCATCTTGGTCCGTGCTGTAAGACAGATGCCTTTTTCTTTTCTGTATCTCAATTAAGCAAGCTTTCTGCCTTTATTTAAATAGTTTTTTTAGTGGAGGTATTCCAGATGTGTTGATTTTGTCTTTTATTTTTTTTTTAATTTTAAACACTTTTTGATTTCCTGACAAACTTCTGCAGGAACAGGTGACAGATCCTGGGCTGACTTAACTCAGCATCCTCCACTGCCTTTTGTGGGGCTCTGCCAGCACCAGGGAGGGAAGTGCCTGGCTGGGTCAGCCACTGAGCTGTGGAGGGAAGAGAAAAGGTAGAACAAAGATCCTGCTGGTGATCAATGTCGAAATTCTTTGAGTTTTTGTATTAAAAATGGTATTGTGAGAAAGTTTTGATTCAAAGTGCAGGAAATATAATAACCTAGAAAAGCAGAAATGTTCTGCCATTTCATACATTAAAGCTTTCACTCAGGACAGGAATCTTTCCTCTGCTGTGCTGGGGGGTCCCTCCCAGAGGAGATGGTTCTCCATGAATTTCTCCAGCGTAGCTCCAATCTCTTGAGCGGCAGTCTTGCCAGAACAAAAAAGGTATATTCCTCTTATAAAGGAAAGTTTTTATCTCTACCCGACTTAGCCTGGCTGTGTCCTTGCAGGAGCTTGGGAAGGGCTCAGGCTGGGGGTGAGCGTGGTGCAGAGTGAGGTCAAAACTCTCTGAAATCTGCCCTTGCTGCTTCTCTTGGGACTCCTGGAGCTGCTGTGAGGGTCTCACAGGGCAGGAGTCTCAGTACTGGTGTCCTCTGTTTTTTCTCTTCCCTGTGCCTCTCTGGAGCTGGGGCAGTGTCTCAGCATCCCAGCCCTTGGCAGGGGTGTTGGTGGCTGCACACAGCGCGCTCACCTTGCCTCGGGCCCTGTGGCAGTGCTCCCTTTGGTTCCCTTGGAAACACAGGATTTTGTTACTGCTTGCTGATGAGATGTGTCACATAGAATTGTGTACCATGTTAAAGCACGAGGGAAATAATCCCTCACCAATACAGTTTTAAATAAAAGCAGTGAAAAGACCATTCAGGCTTCCTGCCCAAGTACTTCTTGTAACTGCTTGGCCGGGGTGCCATGTCAGCAGCAATCCAAGCTTTTCTCCCAGCCTTGAAACAGAGCTGAGGCAAAGAGTCACTACGTGAAAATGCATCCTGCAAGTTTGTCATCACTACAGGAGACAGAATAATATACACTGTAACCTCAGGCTTGTGATGATATAGAGGTGAAGAATGGATAGAAAAAAGTCAGGGCCTCTTTTTTTTAAACTTGAAAGTGTTGATAGGTATCAGGAATTTCTTCTGACACAAGACTGCAGTTCCTGGGCTTGTTCTATTTTTTTGCGTGTGTGATGTTCTTTTATGAAAGTTACCACAGAGCTGATTTTTGTAGCACTACTAATTGCATTTGTGTAAATTGGGGAGCAAAATAAGTGAAGCAGATTTGCAGTGCTGTTCTGGGTATAACTAAGTACAGAATTCCCAAATTACAGTATTTTGGTGATACAAGTTTTAATAACTAAAACAATAGCAAACTAGCAAGCAAATTGAGGAATCAGCATAAGACCAGAGTACATAAAGAAGCAATCAAAGATGTGTTTTAATGAATTTGACTGAAGAGAAAAAGAAAGTGAAACAAATCTTTTCATGAGACACAAGTAGCTGTTTCAATGGCGCAGCTCCCCAAGCCAGGGTTCTATAAGCTATCAAGGTCCATGCAAAGGTAAAATAACTTCACAAGACCAGCTGCAGAATTTTACAGCTATGCCAGGCTTTAGAAAGGCTATTCCATGGAGTTTCTTCCTGCAGATAAAACACTTGTGCATAATCTGAGAAAACAAAGCCATAGAATAACTTGGGAATAGCATACTTTCTGGTTTGGAAATGTGGATTACCAGATCCACTTATTCTGCAACAGAACATTCTCCACAGTCAGTAATTTCGCTTTTAAGAGCTAATAAATTTTTGGTTAAATGGATAAATACATGATATATTTACCCAGATTTTCGGATAAGGACTTTTCTGCATACCTGAAAATAGACTTCCTAAGGCAAAGAGCTTCAAAACAGTTCCTGTTAACATTGTACACTAAAATAAACTGATGTTTGAATGGGAAACCTTTAATCACCAGAGGGTATGAATTTATTGAGCCTGTTTACAGAACTAAAAGGATTTATCAAGTTTACAGGGTTTGATCCTTAAATGTTAGTTTTGGAAGAAAATTAAAAGATAGGACTTGGGTTGTCTTAAAATTTTGAAAATAGTTCTAAAAGTTTGCCAACATTTGGGATCCTCTGCCAAATAGAGGGGAATGCATAGTTAGGATAGAGCTTTATATGTTATGAATAATTTTTTTTTCTTAGCACCTTTCAAGAACAGTCCAACATTAAAATAGAACTGTGTATGGATGGTATTTGGAAAGCGTTACTGATAATGTTCTAGACATTTATAAGAGTGTTTCAATAATATTTCTTTATTTGAATAAAATAGACACAAAAGTCCTGCTCTCCTTTTTCCTGCTGGAGGCAAAAAAGTGTCCCTAACAATTTAAAGTTACAATTTGTTTATTTTCATGATGTGTGAATTCTCTGATATATGAACATACCGTGACTGTTATTATTAGTGCTGGTTGACGCCCAGCACTAATAATATGAGCCCTTTTCTTACTCTTGTGACTTGGAGCAGCCCTGGACAATGATTTCTATGGACTAAGTCTACCTGAGGCACTCTGACATATCCAGAAGCAGATAAATTCATTGTCGTTGTTAGCATAAAACTACTAAAATAAAATTCTTAAGAACTTGCCTCTATTCTCCATGCATATGAATCACTTCTGTTTGACTCTTTTTTTCCGAATTGCTGCTCTTCAAGGAAGCAGGGGATAGCAGTAATGAGATTAAAATAATCAAGGCTGGCTTTGTGGAAGAAACATAAATAGATTCTAAATGTGCATAGCAAGGATACAAAACTTAGTCTGTGGTGAGTGTCTGTTACATCATTAGGAAAACTGTAGCATTAGGAATCTGTAGCAGTCTAGGGCTTAGTTTTCCATCTTCAGCCAGTGACCTTTTCTTTATCAACCAGAGTGGCTGAGTGAGGCTTCCTGAGACATCCAGAGGCCCATTTTATAAATAAAACCTCCAATCAGGTTATGAGGCTTAAGAGGAGCACTACACATTCGTCACAGTCCTCTTCTTTCTCTGCATCCTGGCAGAGGAATTTGTATTTGATGGTATTGCATACAGCTGAGCAGTGTTTCTTCATATTCAGCCATGTCCTTGTCTTAAAAAACCAGTATCTACAAAAAACTTTAAACCAGTGGAAAATGGAAGGAAAATCCTTGAAAAACCATCATGTAGTAAAGTGTTGACTCTTCTGTGTATTTTTTAACTGCCAGCATCATGACTGTTCATACATGCATGCTATCTTCAAGAATGTATAGTCAACCAGTTTCTTTTATATGTGAAACATACAGAGCCAGCTGAGTACAGTGCTTGTATACAATATGATTGGTATTTAAATAGCATTTCACTACATATCTGAAAGTCATCTTAAAATCAGGGACACTGGTGAAATACTGTGTCTGATAAAAAACAGGAAGATGAAGTTAGGGCAAGGGTATTTGTCAATCTCTCGTTGTTAATAAAAGTCAGTTGCTTTTTTTTCATATTTTTAAAGGGTAGAGGAAGAGCTTGGAGGTTTTCTAGTGGATTTTGACGTAGTTGGTCTCTAGTCCAACCTCCTGCAGAAAGCAAGGTCAGGCAAAAGAACAGCCTGGGTTATTCAGGGCTTTATCCAGCTGGGTTTTGAAAACTGGGATACAGGCAGCACAGCCTCCCTGGGCTCTGTTCCTCTGCTTGACTCTCTTCGCAGGGAAAAAGTCTTTCCTTAAATCTTTTTAACCTTGACATCCTGTCCTGTCCCCATTCCCTCCCCNCTTCCAATTTTTTCCTTTCTTGTTCTCTCCCTCCACAAAACCTCTGTGAAGACCCTGCTGCATCTCCCTGCTGCCCGTCACAGGGGCCAGAGGCTGCTGTTACATCATTCCACAGACACATCTTCTCAGGCTGTAAAAATTATCTTTCTCAAGACTTGCATGTTCTTGGTGGCGTTTCAGATGTCTAGAATATGTCAGATGACCTAGAATTTGTAAGCCTAAAGATGAACCTTGGTGGAGGTATATGACAGTCTTTGATCATTTACAAAGAAATAACAAAAACAAAACATTGCCCATTTTCTTGTTTTAGTACCTACACTATCACTGTTGCAGAATAATGGGAGATCCCTGGTATCAGAAACTATCAGAGTTTATTGTTACAGTGTAATGACAGTGGTTATTTTTCATCTTGTTAGGAAGCAGGACTAAACAAAAATCATAAAAAGCTGTTTTTCAGAAGGAAAATGCTAATCTTCAAGTATAAATTGTTTAACTGGCCATGCATCTAAAAATAAATCATAGTCCAGGGAGGGGTTGGTTGCATGTGAAAGAACCAACCCTTTGTGTGAAGTCACACAGAAGAAGGCAAGGTTCAGTAAATAAAAACATATTTCAAAGTGTCAGATCTTTTCTACATTCAGAAATATCCAAAGCCAAATTCAAAGTTAGGCTCTGCTTGTCATGTGTTTGCTTGATGTGAATTAAATGGATACTTTATTTTGCAGAAGTGATATCATAAGGAAAATGGAGGAAAATTTTCCTGAATTATTACGTCAGGTTTCAGAGGTAGGGAGGCTGGACCACCTTTAGTTGTCACTTGTAGTGTGATTTATTTATTGTACTGTTAATTCTTATTCCTGGAAAGGTGGATTCAAAGCAGCAGGTTATTGTTCTTTGATGCAACATGAGCTCCCTCACTAGCTCTAGTGAACCAAAACTCACTCTGTATTAAATTTTCAAAATCTGAATGAAACAAAATCCTTGGTCAGCAATAGTGAATGTGTATGAGGAGTTTTCAGGAAAAAGCCACTCTCATCCTCTCCTATTAATTTTATAGCTTGAACTAAGTTTTCCTTTGTCTGGAGACTGCTTCAAATTTCTATAACTTTCTGTGCACCTGCATTGCATATGACACACGGGATAACAGTATATGAAAACATTGAAAATTAATAATTTTAGGTCAGGTCTAATTGTCATAGGATCTAAGCCCCTACTAAAATATTTTTTGTTTTGTTAAGGTACCTTTGATACTAAAAAACCCTCAAACTGGAATCATTGTTGATAAGAAATGTATAATCTTCTGCTGTGATTCTGTTCCATTATTCTTCATGGGAAGTCCCTTTGCTCTTGTTCAAAGATTGATATTTTGCTCTCTGGTGCTGTAATGGGTCTGGGAAGCAGAAGGGTCACGTGCAGTGGGGAGGGACTGCATGTGCATTTAAGGATGTAAATTAATGCCTCCAGTCCTGACTTTCCCTTCTGACATTTCTGGCATTGCAATTGAGGTGCCAATTCCTAGCCTGCTGTTGTTTTCCCTGTGCCATATGATAAATGAAGGAAGTCCTGGGACATGTAAGGCTCTTTTGCAGTGGCCCTGTCCATTCAGGCTGGAGCTGCCTGTGGAGGAAAGGCTGAAGGAAGAGTAGAGTGTGCTCCTCGCAGAGTCTGAGCAATGGTAAAGCTGCTTAGACAGCCAGTCTGAAAGCAGGTTATGATGTAGTTCTGAGTGACTACTAGAACAGAGCAGTTTCATTTAATCAAGATTGTAAATGCCGCAAGGTTATTTCATTTCCATGTTTGATTACAAAAACTTAAATGTGTCTCTAAACCTTTCGGAAGTAGGCTATTGCATTCAGTTCCTACTGACATATAAAACAGGTTTTACCAGGTGTTGGAGACATTTTAAAGCTATCCCCAAGAAAAAAACTCAGTGACTGTTTACCATAATGTGACAGCGTTTTTTATTTAGAAACTTTGCCAGTCATTTTCTTCCCAGCCCTGAAATGCTTGTTGCAAGCAATGAAATCCTCATCTTGTGTTTTGTCAGTTTGCAATAGTTTGCACTGCAGCATGCTGGGGGGGTGATCATATAATTTTAAGTGTAAACTGTAAAACAAAAATGCATTAGCTTACCTGCTGTTGTTGAAATAAGCAATAGAGCAGTGCATGTCACAGTTAATTTGCATAATAGAGCAATAGATAACTATGTAGATTTTATTCCATTCTGCTCACATTAACTTTACTGCCACAGCTTTGATTAACTTTAGTGAAAAGAGGCTGGATTCTTCATGGTCCATGATTTCCTAGCTCTCTACTTCTGAATAACTGTTTACTATCAGAAAGAGCTCATATACCAGGCAAAATTAAATGCTTCAACTTGAGGTGGTTGCTAGTGATAATGGAACTGTGCAGGTTAAAAAAGACCTAATTCCTCTTCTTTCCCAATTCTTCTATTCTCTCTCACACAAGACTCTTGCAGTTTACTGTTTCCCCAGATGGAATTTCTCTCTCAGGAGACAATGTACTCAGCAATCCAAAGTGTGGTACAAACTGCTTTTACTCAAAAAGCAAGCTGTTCCTGCAGCTGATCAGAAGTGGGGATAACACAGAGGGGTTTTCTTGGGAGCCACTGCTGAGAGTGGCAAACCTGAGAAAGAAGATGAGGAATTGTAATGATGCCCACCTGGCTGCTTCCAGAGAAACTGAGGATAGAAAGGAGTCCTAGCACAGATGTCAGGTACTTGCAAGACCAGGGCCTTTTATGTTTGCTTTGCTTTCAGTGTGATTCACTGTAGCTTATAAAGATCTTGGACAGCAGCATCAGTAAAATCACTGACTCTGGAGGAAACTTTTGTTTCTAGAGCTGGTCATCGTGTACAGTCCCCCTAGAGACTGAAAACTCCCAGGTTAGATGTCTGTACATTGCATTATAATGTAAAAGGAGCTCATTATTTCTTACCTTCAATAAAGCTGTCTGTGTTACCTAAGAATAGTTAAACAGAGAAAAGGAGTGGTAGAAGCTAAGAGTAAACACTAATGTACCTTTAACATTAATAATTTACTGTATCATTCATAATTTAAAGCTTAGTGAAAATTATTTTGCTTTATCTTGTATCACAAGCCAGTTGAAAAGAAAACTAAGCCTGATTGTTCTCCAAAGGCATGTACTTACATTTGTGTTCAGCTCAGTTTATTCAGCCTTTCAATTTTAATGCTTTAAGTTGCAATGCTTAAATTGACTATAATAAATTATCATTGTATTTTTTAATAGCTGTATTTTGAAGTTAGTAGCAAAAGGTAGCCTAGCTAATTATGTCAGATTAGCAACAATGCTCAACAGCCTTCCCATCTCTGTTTATGGTATTTACTCATGATTTTATAGATCCGTGCCGTATCCCCACTCTTTTCATTTTGCAGGATGATTAAATAGTATTCAGTATGGAAAGGATAATTTATTTTTGATGATCATTTCTTTCTTTCTCTACATGTTTCCTATTTCTCCTCCATTAATTCTTAAGTAGGGCAACTGAAAGTGTTTAGAGCGGTCAAGATGTGGTCACATTGTAGATTCGTACAGCTGCATCTTGGTGCTGTTTTGCTTTTTACTTATGTCCTAGTAATTCCTAACATTTGCTTTATTCTTTAACCTACATTTTGTGAACTGAATTGAGGTTTTCATAAAATTATCTTTTCTAAGACTGAGGAGCTGTTTCCAAGTAAGGGTAATTTTATATGCAAAATTAGGTTGGAGCTCAGTGTTGTTCCCTCCCCCTCCATGTGTATCACTTTATATGACTATAAAAGCTGCCTGTGAGGAATATTATAGAGCCTAACATACTTGTCTATAATCAACATATTCTCTTGATGACTGGATACATATAAAATATTAACTGTTGTCCACATCAGAGAACTGTCCCCTCTCATTCTCAGTCTCCCCTTGCTCTGTTATTTCCTCAAGGATTTCATTGAGGAAAATCACAAAGAATCGGGTTAGTCACATTTTTGTTTTTATTACACAGAGATTCTGTTGTTTAAGAATGCAGGGTCTGTCATTTTACTCACAACTGTAATTCAGCCATAGGCCCTGTTTTCATTATGGGATAAAATTGTCAGTGTAAGTTGCAACGGCTTCTTACAGGATGTAACACTGCTTTGCTGAGGAAAAAAATGTGCAGCTTTTCTACCCTATCTTGCTTGTTTACTGTTCTCAAGAGAGGACTCTTATCTTTCAAATGCAGAACAAGTTTTTGAACTCTCCTCTCCTCTGTGTTTGGGTAGTCAGATGTAGGTCAGGCACTACAAACAAGCAAGATGTGGAATCTGTGCTGGGTCTGCGGCTCCCCAGCACTTCTTCCTTCCCTCTGCATGGCCTGCTTGAATTCATTGTGTTTCACCCAGCCTCTGAAAAACGAGTGAAGTATGAATCTCTTAGGACCTCCTCTTTTGGGAAGCCACCATTTTTTAAATGGCCATAAAATTGCCAAATAATCTCTCTTCTAATGTGCCATGACTAATGAACTGCAATAGATTTTCCTTATTATACCACTGCTATTATTACCTTTGAAATACAGAAACTTCAATCACTGTGATTATAGGTAGCAAGACAGCCTGACAAACTGTTGAAATGTGTGTTTTTATTATAACTTCTGTGAGTGCATTAGAAATCATTGGGTTTGTTTTCGTGACTCTCTAAGGTTTTAAAATTCTATTATATAGAAATGAAGATAACTCGGACCAGAGTACATTCAGATGTGGACTCTCTGGGTTTCCAATTTGCAACTTTTTTAATATCAGGATTCTATTAGGAATAGAGGCATGAAAACAAAACCAAACTCCAATTTTAGAAATCTGCTCAAGAACATAAACTTTATTTAAGAACATATACATGTATGGGGAGATTTTTCACGGTCAGTACTATTTTTTTCAGTCTAGTAATCATCCACTGAATGTCACAGAAACCTTCACTGCTAATGGGGGAAGAAAATAATGCTTGAATGAGCATTTTGCTCCTGCCCCACAAACTTGTTTCCAACACCTGAAGTATAGAATTAGCTGTGAGAAATCAGCTCAAATCTGACGTGATAAAATTTAAAGGCTCTTTTGTTATCTCTTAAACACTCTCTCCAACCTCTCTAGTGATGCATTTCTTCTATTAGGGGATGTGGGAATCCTGTTGTTTTTGGTGATACAGAGAGAGTGTTCCTTGCAGTTACTGGAGAATTAATGACAGGAACTTGATTTTCAGTCAATGCTGCTGATTCTGTTTATCATGAGAGAAGATACATTTGATGGCAGACAAGGGCTTCACCCTCATTTTGAAATTTAAGGCATATTTTTCTCTAAGAGATTTAACAAGTCTTTTATTACATGAAGGAGGGCAACCCTCCATGTCTGCTTAGTACTACTTGATTTTAGGCAGGATAGCTTATGGAAATGTACAGCAGCCAAATGAATAGAAATTAGGTTTATATGAGAATTTTAAAATGATTAAAGGCAGAGTTACTTTTTCAAATGCTAAACAAGGCTTCAGCTCTTAATTCTGTTTTCTAGTGTCTTCAATTGACAGAGATGGGAGTTCTCATTAAAAATTTTCAAACCATTGAACATTAGTATCTGAAATTAACAAAATGCAGTATTCAGGGGCAGCTTCAACATTATATGCCAAGCTTTAGTTTAAAAAGGCCCTTTGGAAATAAAATCATGATCTTGCATAACATTATTTACTCTTTTAGTATTGAAAATACCTTTTTTTCCCATTTAGTCATAGCAAAGAAGTAATTTCCTTTACTTTAAAGAGACACTATGATCTAGATGCTATGATAATATTTTTATTAAAACTTAAGGAATCTTAACATAGAAAAAAAAATTGGGGCATTTTTTAGTGATTACAAATACCTGACATTTATATGTTGAAGGTCAGTCAGCAGTTCTGTGCACAGTGAGCACACACACGTATTCTGTAGCTGGAGACTTCTTCAAAAATCTTTTGAGTCATCTCTGGATAAAAAAAAATGGACATTGGTAAATAGATGTTTCTCGAAATTGATGCTTAATTAACCTCTTGCATGGTTCCAGTTTCAGTACCAGAAATGCTTGCACCAATTTCTCCCTGCTCAGAAGTGGCTTTGGGATGTTCTTCACCCATCCAGTTGAGCTTGGTGAAAACAGGCTTCAAAGCAAAGTGCCACCTCCAGCTTTTTGAAAAGAACCCAGAATGTGTAGAGGGAGTTTTATTCTGGAGCTGACAGAAGGAATAAGACTGTCTGGTCAGAGTTATTACCTGGTAGTTTTATTTGGCTATTGTGCTGGGTTCAGAGAAATGTTTTTTTATTGTTATATTAGGCACCTAGAAGCTGAGATTATCTTCTGTGATATTTAGATGAAAATAAATAACTAAATAAAATACTTTGGCTATGTTATTTGGAAATTCGTATATTGATTTTAATTGGAAAGTATAGGAATGGTTATTTTGTTACTTAGAGTGTTATTTTATTGCTTTTGAAGATGATGAGTTGTGCATCCATCATAAATTTCCTTGGAGAAATGCTAAATTATTATTATTGTTGTTGTGCAACAGAAGTATTAAAGTTTTCTTTTCTTCTGCTATTTTATAAGCATGCAAAAACCTCCCACACTTAGCCAACTGTGCTGCTTAGGTAAATTAAAGACTGACTAGCATATATAACATCAAAATCTGAAGCAAGACAAAAGAAAAATTAGCAGCAATCTTGCCTTGACATGGTTTACCTGCCAGAAAAAAACCCTTTCTGAGTTTCATCCTACACGATGATTTATTTTTCTAGTTAGAATTCTGTACTTGTTGTAAATAGAGCATTCAGTAACTGTGAACCAGGATTTCAGCTTTATGTAGGTGTCAGACTGGTTTGTCATGAATTTTGTTTTTAACACTGGATGCATTTTGCTGATTTTTGCTTCCCATGGAAGCAAATCTCCTTCTGGGCTGACACCCCCTGTTGATCAGTCAGGTGTAGTTCTAGGTGGGACAGAGGTGTTCTGAAAGAAAAAAAGAGTGAACCCCCACCACAAACAGTCTGGTGCACTCAAATACTGAAGAGACTTGGGTTGGATTCCCTGCTCTCATCAATAATTACTCTTCCAAATGTTTCATTTCCAGTTGGAGAGATGGCAAAAGGCTCCCCCCAGATGCCTGCTGGCCCTGGCTGGGAACCAGCTGGAGTAGGACAGGCAGAGCGACCTGGGGCGACTCAGAGCAGTTTATTCCTGCTCTCTGTACCCGAACATTTGACCCAGAGAAGGTTTTACAAGTGACATTCAATTGAACAAAAGCGTTCCAGCAAAGCGTTTCAGTGAATGATCGGTCTCTCATGGCAGCATCGTTCACTCCCCGCTGAGCTCCGGCCGGACCGTGCCCGGGTTAAACCCGCGGTGCTGCGGGTGTGACCGGAGTCACTCCCGGGGACGGGCAGGGGTCCAGAGCCCTTTGCTTGATGTTAGCGCGGGCAAACTCACTCTGAGCCTCTCCCAGCGGCCAGGACCGCTCAAACTCACTCTGAGTCTCTCCCAGCGGCCAGGAGCGGGCAAATTCCCTTTGAGCCTCTCCCAGCGGCCAGGAGCGGGTGCTGAGAGCAGCAATTCGGGAGCTGCGCCTCTCAGGACAGTCACGTTTACACTTGTTATGAAGGACTCCGTTGAAAAGAGATGGAGATTTTTACAATACTCTAGCAACATTTGTTTTTTCTTTCGATTCCTGCAGATCAGAATACAGATGTTGAGTTAATATTCCTCCATACTCTTCCACTATTTATCTTGCATGCGGGTTTAAACTCTGGCTGCTCAAACTTCAGAATGTTTTTTGTGAAAGATGGCATATCTTTATTTTGGGGAGTAGACATCAAAACAAGCAACAATTGATTTTTTAACAGGTGAAGAAAATTTGGAAAAATTTTTTTAAAAAATACCAATGAAGTTTTAATTAGAATAGTCAGTTGCAGTAAATTATGGTTTTATAAGAAAATAAATACAAGGATGGCATAAAATAATAAAAAATTGAAAGAATAAAACCAGAAAAAATAGAAAATTATTTCCTTTCAGAAATTATTTTTCAGAAGGGATTTGCAAATTTTTCAAGTTTCAAAAATAATTGTAGGATTAGTTTTGTAATTAATATGAATGTACAGCTGCTTTGGATTTGTCAGTATTTATTTTGTAATGGGAAGACTGGACCAACAAAGGAGTTAAAACCAGCAACTTGACTGACAGCAAAAATTATCCAAATTTTCCAAAGTTTCTGAATTTTCTCTTTTCCAACAGACTATTTATTTATGAATATTCATACAGATCCAGTCTGAATTTTTGACCATTGCATACATAACACAGAAATTATTTCTCTGATCTCCCAGTTATTCTTAGGAAAGTAAACTGATAAGCACTCACATGAACACTGCTCAACACAGGAACTTGGCTTTGAAATAAAGGCAAAAAGTATTCACTCTCTGTTGCATTCATTTCTTATCCATGGGTGGCATACTGATACTTGGGATCTCATAGAAATTTAGAGTTCTGAGACTCCTCCTACATGAGAACTGTACTGAAATGTTTTGGTTATTTACACTTTCAAAGCTATTTCCACAGTTCAGAACTTATTTTTACCGAAATTGTTCAAGATTACCTGTTTTGTTTTATGGAAGCCTTGAGGGGTGGTAACAGCTCAGTGTACTTGGTGTGTGTGAACAGCAGCATCTGCTCTGGAGAAGATTATATATAACCTGCAATTTCACATTCCCATTTGTGGAAAGATGTTGAATATTCCTGTCTTTTTGCTTGACTCGAAGCCAGTTGATTGAATGAAAAAGCACTTGACAATACTTTCTGGTTATACTTGTGTTTTTGCTCATTGGAAATACTTATCTAAGTGCCAGCTTTAAAGTCCTGAATTTAATGAAAAGCTCTTGCTCAAAGCACCTTGTTTAGAAGTTTGTTGGGAGTGGATTATTCATTTTTCATAATTTTTTTACAAAATCTCTGGTCTCATTATGACTCAGCAGCCAGGCTCCAGTTGAAGTGGAATAATCCAGCACACAGCTGAAATGTGCTAAAAGGAGTCAAGAAAGCTGTGTCAAGTATTCTGAGCTGGAGAGGTAGGAGCAGCACCCAAAGGACTCATCTACTCGAAACTTACCACAAAATAGTCATGATTGCAATATCCACCAGCTGTATTTATTTAAAAGCAGGGCAAAGCTGATGCATATTTCCACCATGTATCTCTCTTGCCCAGGCTCCTGTTTCTGGAAGTAGCCAGAGGGAATGACTGGAGAAAAGTACCCAGCAGAGCAAACACACTGAGATGTCTCACTCAACACCTTCTCAGCCTCCAACACTTCTGAGTGAAAGAATCTTCTGTGCAACAGGGTCCTTGGCATTGTACTCAGCAGCTCTAGCAGCCTGCTCTTTCATGAATGAGCTTGTCCCAGTTTCTCTTGAGCTCACATCCATTTTCAGCACCTTTATCTTCTGCAGTAAGGCTTGCAAAATCAAATCCCATATGAACTTTGTGTTTGCCTTTTCCTGCTGATTTTTGTCTGAAGTTCCTAAACTTTTTTCTTTGATGAACACTGAAAACTCATCTACACCATTAATGACCTTGCAGACTTCTCAGCTTTCTCTGTCCCTTCCTGTCTGACAGGCTTAGCAGCTATTCCTAACTTTCCCCATTGCTATTATACTTTCCTGAGCTGCTTCTAGATCCTCTTTATATTCCTGAAATGATATGGGAGTGAGAGGGGACCAGAATTGCACGCATTATATAATTATGTCATGTAATCTTTCATTTTAGCCTCCAGACCCATTTTCTGAGTGGGCAGTCCTCATTCTGCACATGAACTTTGGCCTGTTTCCCTGCATACATCTTGCTTTGTGTTTCTGCATTTCTTCCCGTGCCATTTGAATGTGGCTTTAATGTAGCTCTTCAGTTAGCCTTCATTTTTCACTGCAAACTTAAAGACAGGTAAATAAGATGTTTTCATTTTTTTCATTTTGGAGGCTGACTCAAAGACCCTATGTACCAGAGTGTAGCACATCCATAAGACTGAGTTAGAAGTTAATAACCCTGGATTCCATGCTTTTAGTGGTTAGTCAAATGCAGTCTCACATCCATATAACATTCAGACTGGATCTACTCTACAGTTTATTTCTCATATGCATCAGTTAAGCTCTCCCTGAATGCATTTATTTTTATAAACACCTAGAAATGCATTTCTTTAAGCGTATCCTAAATGGGAGTAACCATGGAATAGAGCATCACTTTTTTGTTTCTTTTTTTTTTTTTACTCTTGTGTACTTTTGTACTGGCTAGATTTTGGGGAGGTTTCTGCACTCTGTTATGCTGTCCTCCTCTGGCTTCTATCTTCCTTGAGTTAAGAAAGTGGGAAGCTGTTGTGTTCTTTACAGGCAAGTGGGATTCTATGACCCACCTCTGCTACACTGATTTAAAGACATGTTCTTCACCTCTGTGCGTGTTCTTTAAAGAAAAATCTAAATGCTAGTGTTTTATTAATGACATCCACCTACATTGCCTGGGTAGGCTGGTCTTTTAAAGCATTAGATTAGTGCTCAGCAGCTTATTTTTTGGAAAATGTACTCATTTCAAGTCTCTCAGAAACAGTAATTTGTCAATGATTTGGATTTAATTTCTGACTATTTGCATATTAGCTTTTCTGACTCAAGTGAAAGTAGGAAGCACTGCTTGTCATACCTAAAAGCCTCATCTCAGCAAAAATCTCCCACTGGAATTCTAGAACAAAGGATTTCTAAAAAAGACAGCTGTGCCCTGGGGTGACTGAGTGCTTCTCTGCTGCTAACCCCCTCTGAAATTATAAATCAACAGAGGAGTCTATAATAGACAGTTCTATACTTTACATCTAGTTTAACTCTATTCCTGGCATTTCCATTGGAGAATTTCAGGCTTCATTTCCATTGTCTAATCAGAGTGATTGAAGACTGAACATTTTTAATTTTCACACAGTCCAAGTGCTCATGTGAAAATCTTGCTCTGAACGTGCTGGTACAGGTACGGGGCCTGCACTTATCAGCTTCATGTGGAGTCACCTGCAAACCTCTGGAGACAGAGTCTGGAATATTTGTGTGCACTGGGGACCTTCTTTACTTCATGCAGCACCGGAGGTGCTGCGTTCACAGCTTTGTGACACCGTGTGAGGCTGCAGATTTGGGTTAGGATTTGAGGAAGGTTGAGTAAGAGCACTGAAATAAAGACTGCAACCCTTAGCAAAACAGAAACAAAATGTCATTGGTGATATTCCTCTTCCTGCACTTTGTTAGCCAGGGTCTCATTTTCCTGAAAGCAGGCCCTGTCTTTCAGGAAACATCTTTGGTGTTGTGAGGTAGAGTTAGTGATGGCTGTTAGAGCCTGGGTAAAATCTGCTGTTTAACTAAAATCTGCTATTTAACGTGCTCTGTGAAGCAGCCAAATCTTAGCCCTACCTTGATACAATGATTACAATTCCAGAAAGGCAGCTTTGCCCTTGAATTGATGCAGATGGCAAACATCAGTTCAGTCTCTCAGAGTTTGGGGATTTTTGTGAGTTTGGGGTTTTTTGGCCAAGGTAAAAGTCAGATGAGCAATATCTAAATTCTTTGTATGTGAATTGCTATGATCTTGATTAAAGTCTCAACAGGACTAAATAATTAGTTGGGGAAATGACTTCAGTGCTCTTTCTGACCCAAGAAGAGTCAAAAATATGTGTGTGACACTATCAGGAGAACAGGGCTTAGACCAGAGAACTGTTCTGTAAAAATGATGTAATGGAATATTTCTGTTCCTATGTAGGAAATTTTTGAAAATAAACTATCCTGTTACAAAGTAGATAAAATTTTAGAAAATTAGTGTGGTAAAAGGCCTCCTTAAAAATTAAAAATTGCTAAATAAAATATTTGCCTTTGGTTATGGTTTATTATATTTCTATTCCTTGTCTGGACCATTGGCTTCCTTGTACTGAAAGATGCTAATTTCTGCAGCCTTTTAGAGCATTGCTAAAGCAAATTAATTATCTTGCTTCTAAATGTCAAAGTTTTCTTGCACTTTCAGCATCTAGATAACTTACTGACATTACAGCCCTGAGAGAGAATTAAGCCTGTGGGAAGACAATTGATAAAACAAAGGATATTTAAAAGAGCAAACTCTGCTTTCTCAAGGGAAAAAGAAGTATTTGAAAAAAGGCCAGTGCATAAATTTAGTCAGTGCTTCCTTACACTCATGCTACATACTCAATTATGTAGCTACATAATTTCTATCATAATATTACGAAAGACATTTCCTCAGATGTTTGTGTACCATCTGTTTGTTTTAAGAATCACCTGCATTTTTTCTCATGAGAATATTTGAATTTTGATTATAAGGGTAAATATTTTATTGGGAATGAGGCAGGCAAGGATAAATAGCCAAGTTTTCCTCTGAAGCTGTGTTATTTCAGTTGACTGAAGATTTTTTTACCTTATTGTGGATGTTCCCTGTTTTGGGAAACAGGTTTTAAGGGTTTCATTTTTCCAATAAAATTTAGAATTTAGTGGTGAATGTGTTATCAGATATCTGGAAAGGAACTGACTTTTCAATAAATATGGTGCTTTTGGAAGAAAACGAGAACAAATATATCATGAATAGTGTCAGTCTTACCTGCATCTTGCCTATGGTCCTGATAAAATTAGGAAGAGCAGAACTCACATCTGCAGGTGTTTAAATTTATAGTCCTGTTTTAAGGTTTCTTCATGGATGTTTCAAGGTCTAAAGTGTGCTAATAATAGGATAAAGTGCATATAAATGTAGGTTGTCATCTGTCAAATGGCTCTCATTTCAACTTCTTCATCTTTCAGTATTAATAAGTTAACACAATATCTGACCAAATATCTTTTCATTTCTGGCTATTTTTGAACCATATTAAGGCATCCTGAAAGACATAGAGGCTAAAAAAGCTTATTCCCAGAAAAAGCAGTCTGTATTAAAAAAAAAAAAAAGTGAGTTCTCTGGGGCAAATAAGAATAAGCAGGTCTTAACACTTCCATATTAACACATGTATTTTGAAGAGAAGTTGTGTATTCTGCAAGTGAACAATTTTGAACACTATCTTCAGTACAGACTTTGCAGTATTTTGTAATACATCCTTTTCACACAGAAAAGAACTAGCTATAATTCCTTGGCTGTGCCTCTCTGAAGCATTTCTAAAGGTGATACAACACACAGGTTCACCAAGCCTGGTGATGCCTGTGCAGAAACCAAGAACATCCCAAGAACCTTCCTGCCCTTCCCTACATGTGGTGCTCAGTAGGAAAGCACCTACAGCACTGTCTGTGGCTCTTGGCAGCCTCTGTTGTGCTGAATGGAAATTTTTAATATTTGCTGATGGTCCAAGAGTGTAGCCAGCTGCAGAGGAGCCTCATGGTGTCAGTGCAAGGCTCAGCTCTGAACTGAGAGGCTTAAATAAATCTATAGTGAAGTCAGGGGAGCGCAGTAATTCTGTCCCTGGTGTGTCCTGAAGGCTCAGCTGGGCTTGCATTTCTCAGAGGACAGGGAGGTCATAACTGGCACACCTGCCCTGCAGGCCTGTGCTGCACGCAGGGATGGGTGCCTGTGCTGCTCTCTGTGCCCTGGAGCCCAGGGAGGGGACAGGAAGGCACCTCTGCTCAGCCCCTGCTGCATGAGCAGGAGCTGATGCAGCAAAGGGGGGATGAGGCCAGATCTGGACAGCTGAAGCAGTCCAGATACTTGTTTGTCCCAGGCAAAACTGAATCTTCTAAGAGCTGTGGTGCACCCAGAAATAAGTACCTTATTTTTCACATTTCATTTCTTTGAGGATCACTGCAAACTCTTTCTTTTAATGCAGTATATGTGTGGCAAGAGTTTTATTTCAGTGCAGCAGTAATTAAGGTACCTGCTGGGGTCTGTTCTTTCAGGAAGGAAGAGTCTGTTCACATTTAAAACAAGCACTGTCCTTGTACCTGCATGTGGAATAACCTGGCTGTGGATTTAGAGATGGACTAAAGCTGCAGCAGAAATGTTAGATTTTTCCTAATAAGAATGCTCCTAGGGAAAAGAGAGTATCCACCTAAGAGAACCCAAACACCTTCTTAAGAATTCCATTGTTGCAAAACTACTGAATACTGTCCTGAAAGCCCTAGAAACTTTTCTGTGTGCTGGTGCAGAGGCAGGTCTGTTCTAGACTGGTTGATATGAGTTCTGATGGGTTTTTTTAATTTAACTGTGTTTTGAATGAGCTACTGAGGTTAAAATAGGGTGCAGATTTCATTGAATCCAAGAGAAAATTCTCTGCCTATTTTAGGAAGAAATGTGGCAGCATGTATTCAATTATTTAGACTTCTAATTAGTAAAGTTAAGTCTTTAGAAATCTTGATTACAACTGTCAAAAATCGTTCTGCATGAATTTTGACTATTTGAACTTCTCTCATCTACGTCTATTTTACATTGTATTTTTAACTATGCTGCAGTTCAATGAGTGCTGTGAGCACTCTCCCACAGAGCTCTAATTGCTTGGTTTCTGCAGATATCAACACATCAGTTAATGCAGCAGAAAGAAAGTACCCTTGTGTCTCTACGAAGTCAGCTTAAGATATTTCTAGAATATGCTTTTGAGTAGCTTTTTCTTCATCTTATAAATAAAACTATCTGTGGGGCATTGTAGATTGATCAAAAAGGGCTGTATCATTCTATTAGTTTTAATTCTTGGTGCTGCAATAAATCATTTTCTGCCTACTTCATTTAAATTTTCCAAGTTCTTAATTTAGTTCCAGCATAGGATTGTCACAAATGGAGGAGTCAGAGATGGGAGGTGAGGAGTGGAGGAGCGATGTTTATTGAAGTGGTACACATAGGAGAAAGGTTTTGGCTGAAATATGGAATTAGAAGCTTTTTAAGAATGAAGCAAAGGATTTCAATTTCCTTCCAGTCTATATGAATCAACAGAAATGTAAAATGAGGGCTGCAGTGTGGGCTGGAAGGAGATTACAAGACACACAGTGTGTCAGGTGCATGTTTATTAGTAACATTTTGACCTGCAATACTCAGATAAAAATGCCTGTGTATCTTCAAATAAATGCTAATCTTTAGCCTGTGCCTGTGGAAGAATTCACAGGGAAGCTTTCTTTCAGGGACTTACTGCTCTTCATATAGCTTTTGTTCTGAAATGGGGTATAAAATTTTTCTTTGGTTGTAATTATAGAAAGCAGTTAACTGCTTTTCCTCTGCAAAACAGAACAATGATGTTCTTGAAATAGGTACATTTATTGAAGAACTAATATATTAAGCAGGCTGAAGATTTACCTTTATCTTCTTCTCTTTAATACAAGTGTATAACTTTGCAGTCCTATAATTATGGCTTCTCATTTTTGGCATGCAAATTCTTGGCAAATGGTTTTTCATTTGTTCTTTTGTGCTGAAATGTAGAACCTAGAAAATTGTCTTCTTCCTATGTAAATACAACATGATTTGATTTCTGGGCATCTTAACTCCTCTTCTAGCTTGTTATCTCTGCAAAACAATGAACTACTGGAACTTTTTCACTTAGAAATGGATGAAAGGAAAGATTTCTTAAATTCAGACTTAATTTTTTTCAACACTTTTTGTTTTTTTAGGGTTTTTTTTAATTAGTCCAGAGTTGTTCTTGGGGTGATATTTTCTGGATGTAGGTGTCTAGCTGATAATCACAGGACCATCAGGGTTGGAAGAGACCTTCAAGATGATCCTGTCCACAGTGATCCAGCACCCCAATAATCACCCCATAACCACATCCCCAGGTGTCCCATCCAGACACTTCTTGAACACTTCCAGAGACAGTGACTCCACCACTCCCTGGGACACTTATTCCAATGACTTACCACTCGTTCAGTCAGTGAAAAACCTTTTTCTAAAATCTGTTAGATATTAGAAACTCCTCCCTACCAAAGGTGTTATGCACAAATGCACCTGCATATGAATCTGGGTCAATCACAAGCAGTTGACTGCTTGGACTCACTAATTGCTGCCAAAATCTTTAACCCAGGATTCAAGGAAGCCACACATGAAAAGAAATCAGGTGAGAAGCAAATGTTTCTTTCTAGGAAACCTTCAAAAACATTCAATAGATGTCATGTGGCGTAGTCTCCAGATTAAATGCTAGAAACAGGCATGAAGTTTGTGGAATCTGTTTGGCAAGTAGATTCAGAGGTTTGCTGCTCATGAAAATCCAACAAACTTGGGAAATCTTCAACTTGCTTTGGGCATAGAAGAAATACTGAAATGCTTTGAAAAGGTTGTTTGTTGTGAAGTAGGCACTCTAGAATAAAATGGACTTTGAGGACATGAGCAATACATAAGAAAAATTGATCTGTCTAGCCTGAGAAAATTGACACTAAAACTTAAAACTTGAACCAAACAAAATCCATCAAATTTTTTCTCTATTTTTCTTCTGGATTTTCAGTGCTTGTGGTGACTAGAGAACACTGGAAATTGACTGATTGATTGGGTGGTTCAGTACTGTACAGGGAGTGTTTTCTTATGATGTTCCCATCTGAAATGTGGTAACATCTTTTAAGTGTACAGACTAGCAAAAGTATAAGCTAGTGCTAAGAAAAACTGAGCCTAGTCAGAATTCCCCATAAACAGGGGTGTTTTTCAGAAGTAGCGAACTGATGCAGGCAGGTAAACACATCAATCCCAACATATAAATGCTCCTTAAATAAGCAGTGAAATACAGCATTTATGCTTCAGGGAAAAATAATAAAGAAAAATATATATACTTAATAAAGTATAACCTTTCTGAAATAGAAAAAGTATTTAAGCCTTTATTTAAAAAAATATTATTAATTCTAAGTATCTATCAGATTAAAAAAGAGACTCAATTTACATGAAAAAAATGGCCTGGAGGATGTTGTCCAGAAATGCACCATTTTCTCCTTTAACACAGAGAAGCATTTTATCTCTTCTCAGAAAACAGACTCCAATTACAGATTTTGTGCATGTTACACTCAATATGCAGAAATCTGATCAGATCAAAAGCCTACTCACAGGGCACACCACCTCAGAATTACTTTGGAACAACAGCTTGCAATCTTTATGCAAATTCAGTGTGTCTTTCTATCTTGTTCTTCCAGTGTTTGGTGTAGCATGAAAAACTGCATACATCATCTCTTTTGAAGGGAAATGACTGATGCAATTTTAATAAAGGTTACTTACAGAGTGTTGTGAATCAAGTTCCATGAAATAGTAAGAGCTAGGTGGCAAACAAATTTACCTTGCAGCACTGCAAATCCTCCTAGTAGAGGAAAACCTGCCTGTGGAGTGTGATCTCTTCCCCACAGTGGTTCAGAAAGCATTAAAATGCTTCTGATTCAAAATTTGAAGAATAGTCTGTTCTAAGTGATTTCAAATACCAAGTGGCATGAATTACTTTAAAAGCTTTCTACCACATTTTCAAGGCCACCCTTGAAACTTGTATCTTCCTTTTGGTTTTGTCCCTCTGACCTCAAGGTCAGATAGGGCTTGTGAGGGCTCAGGGAAAAATGTGCTGGTCTGAACAGAGGCGGTGAGATGAATTTGGAGGTGGGTAAGGGTGGCTGGTGAGAGACTTTGGGAAGGTCTCCCCTGGAATCACCCAGGGATATGTCCCAGACCCCCAGGCAGATCAGATTAACTAAATGGTCCATCGGTGAAAGGTGATGCCTTTACCTTTTGGCATTACGATTCTTAACTATGTGAATTGTCATCTGAGGTACACAGCAAAACTCCACTGAGTTAGGTGGACTCTAATTTCCAGTTACTAAGAAAAGAGGAACATTGTCCAACCTGACAATAAAACTCAGGCAAGACATGGAAGTGGTGGAAAGAAACCACTAATAATTGAACAGAAATGGGTACAGAGAGCAGGATGATAGACCGCAATGTTTCTTTCATTAATCAGATATGTTTTGAGGGTGCTATAAAACTATAAATTCTGCAGTTTCCCGAAGCCTGTGCTGTAATGAATGGGCTCAGCCACAGGTGTTTGCTGTGATTGTTCATGTGAGGTGCAGTTCAAGGCTCAGCCTGAGCACTGTGTCACTGGAATTGCAGTTGCCAGGGAAGCAGAACGTCACTGTGATACACGGGAGCATGATCTGTGTGACTCAGGGAACAGGAAAATAAGTTTCTCTGCATTTGTTTTCACTCTGGAAATTCTGCAGGAAGAACAAATATTAGTAGGGTTATTTAGCTCCATAGGAGCTAAAGTACTTGCAGGCCATGTGTTTGAGAGGGGGACTTTATAGGTCACATATCTATTCCAGAAAAAGCAGAATTGCATTTCCTGTTTATACGGTGGTCATTGGGATTTGGGTGCCTATGGGCATTGGCTGGGCTGCCAGACACTGCCCAGCTCAGCTCAGCTGAGCCTGGTGCCTGTGGACCTTGCAGTGGGATTTTGGCAATTCCATTGCACTCTGCAGTCACGACCTGGTTTGTTTGTAACTAAACCCAGTCTGTTCATACTCAACTGCAGTTATTTCTGTGACTGTCAAAATGGTATCCCCAACCCTGGTTAAAAGGGAGGCTACTCTTGCAGAGTGGCAAGTCTGCATTCAAACTTGTCAATTTAGAGACAGATGTTTATATTCCATTGTATAAATACCGCTGTAAAGGTTTAAATTGCAAAATCATTTAAATTACTGTTGGCATATGTTTTTATCCAAGTGTGTAGATATTTGGGAGAAATGCAGAGATCTTATTTAATGTAAAATGTTGTATATTCTCAGTAATTATATTTATAATCTCCTATACCAGCTTGCATTGTTTTGTTTTGTTCTGTTTTTTTCTTTAGGCTTGTTGGGAGGCTTTGCATTTATTTTAATGGTAGTTATTCTCTCAATCCACTCTAAACCATTACAGTTTGAAGTGTGCTCCTCTCCTTCTTTCTGAATCATCAATTTATGTTTTCATTTTCATCTGGTTTTGACCATTTATGCAGTGCTTTGGGAATTCAGAACTGTAGTTGAGGAAAAGTGTAGTGTAAAAGCAAAACAAATCAGTGTTGCCACTTCAGGCTTTTTTTGTTCTTGTTTGAGTCTCTGATACCTCTGCTCTGATGCTGCTACTACGAGTGGAAAGCAGCATAATCAATGAGAAATCAGGCCTCTGAAGCATTCAGGTAGAAACGCAGCATAAACAAGAGCTATTGCTGAAGCAAGCTGCTCTGTTATTCAGATGTACCCAGCAGAGAAAAAGAAAACCTTCTCTGTGGCTGTTGGGAATGGTTCCTTTTGCTGTTTGCAGATAATTCCAGCCACTGCATTGGTGTCCAACCAACCATCCTGACACTTCTGGACTTGAGCACTTTTTGTCAGCCCCTTCAAATCATCTCTGGGGCTGTCAAAAAGCCAAACATTTTGTAAAATATTTACTCCTTTTTATTTCCTCGTTCTCCCTTTCCTTTTACCTGCGTTCCCCCTACACTGATTGCCAGTGAAGCAAAAGAAGCAACATGTTTTCCTCTGCAAACATCACTGCAGACAGGAGAGCAAATAGGAACCTCTTTATGGAGCTGGCTGCTAAATGATAAACCTTCACAAGGAGCTATTTTGGTACCAAAATGGTTCATAAGTAAGCAATATCATTGTGCTCTTTATGCTACAGAAGCATTTTGCATTTGTCTTTGCTTCCCTTGCAAGGCTGTGTAACATTTGCAGGAATCCCTGGGCAGAGCTGGGCATGGCTGAGCTGTGAGGGAACTGTTCAGCAGTCCCAGGGCAGCAGGAGCCCCCAGCAGAAGGGAACTGCTCGCAGTGTAAATGGCAGTCAGCTGCAAAACCTCCTCCTTGGAAAGATAATAAAAATCAATAATAGGCCTGCTAATGTAGAAAGGACAGCAAGAGGCAGGCATTTAATTCAGTAAAAAGTAATCAGAAAGGAAAGAGCCAGACTAAATAACCTGTATAATTAAAGAGTTTAAAGGAACTTCCAACTGGAATGTGCTGCTTTTATGTGTGTGGGAAGTAGGAAATATATGTGTATATATATGCTAAACTAAATTTAATTTTTGTTTTGGCACTACCGTAGCCTTCAGCAAAGGAGGTTCTGTTCTTGACAGTGATGCAAATATTAAAGCAATTCAAAGATTAATGTTATATAGAAAAATCGATGAGTCCCTTAAATGCTCTAAAGACTAAAAGAAACAGGAAAACTCACATAGAAGAAAAGGAAGGCAGAGAATGGGCAATGAATAAGATGCTTGCTGTGAATTGACAGAGGAAGAGGAAAAACTGGCAGACAGATTGTGACTTTCTCAAATGTCATTTTTCTTAAACATATTTCTCATTCTTCTAAATAGCTCACTGTGTGGCAGTTTTGGACTTGCTTGCACCCATGCTTGCAAATAGAAATGAGTAAGAGTCTGGCTGACGTCCCCTCCCACAGTAACCACACCATGAGTCTGGGTTGTGAGGAGTCAGTGAGGGATGCACCAGTTTGCTCTGGTCTCCAAAAACAGCACCAGTTTGCTCTGGTCTCCAAAAACAGCATCAGTTTGCACTGGTCTCCAAAACCAGGGGCAGGGCTCACCCTGTGCTCTCCCCTCTCCTGTTGGGAGCAGCTGCTGGGCACGAACGAGGCTTGGGTTGCAAATTTCCCGTTGGGTGGATGGGCAGGGGCATTTTGCATTTTGCATTTTGATCAGCTGCCATTCATTCATTTGCAGTTTTCTGATTAGATGTGATAAATGCAAGTCTTTCAGAACTGTGCCAGGTTTTCCTGGGCTGACCTGTGCCTCCCTTGCCTCCAGCCAGGTCCAGCTACTGAGGGCTCACAGCCTTTTCCAGAGAGTTCAGAGTTTTGTTGCCTGATAGAGTGAGCATTTTTGCTAGAGTATTTCTGAAAAGGATGAAGTCTAGCAAAAACTCTCCCCAGGGAAAGTCTTTTAATTTTTCTGTTGTTTCATCATTAGTATGTGAAACAGGTTTTTAAAAATTGTCAGTCTCATACACAAAACAGAAAGATCAATGAACCTTGAAGAAAGCACCAAGACAAAGTGCAAAAACACCCGAATGCAAAGTTCAACTGCTGCTCCACACTAGCAGTGCTTTAGTGACGCGGTTGGGAGTGGGAGATTTCTCAGAAATCTGACTACTTTAATGAACGTTTTGCAAGATTTTTCTAATTCCTCCAAAGAAGAAAGTAATGTTTTTGTTAGAGGGCATCTCTCAGCAGTAGCGCTTTATTAAAGTACTGGTCTTACACTAAATAAACCAAATTCAAGTCTGCGAGAAAGGTTCCCAGGACCATTCCCATGATCCCTTCTGATCACTGATGAGAGGGATGGAATTTAGGAGTCGTGACGGTTTGTTCCAGCTTGTCATATTTTGTGTCACTTTCTCAGGTACTCCTTCTGAACCATCTACAGTGTTTTCTCACTCAATCTGTTCTCACTCAATCTTCATGTTCTTCCTGCAGTAATTACAAGCTGTTTATGACAAATTGCTGTGCAAAGTAGCAATTTTTGCATGTTTACCACCACCACTTAGCTCACTGGAGTGACTGTTTGGAGAGGAAAAAGAAAAGTTGAATGAATGTAGACAATACAAAACCCAGCTTTGCCATGACAGCAGGTGCTACTGATGGATTTTAGTTTCCCTTAGAATCACAGAACTGTTCAGGCTGAAAAAGACCTCTACATCTGTGTGCTTTTTGAACACTTCCAGGGATGGTGATTCCACCATTTCCATGGGCAGCCTGTTCCAATACTTACCCACCTTTATGACCCTGTAACTGACTCCTGATGAGGTGGTCTGGTCACTGGTGTCCCCCTCGTGGTGCTGATGCTGTTCTACCTTGAATTAGGGCTGTTCTTCTGCTGTGTATTGCTCCTGAAACTGGTGCATGAACATTTCTGTCTTCTGTTGTCTTTCTTCTCCAGGAGCAGGCTTGTTACCTGCATTGAGATGAGAGTGCTCAGCAGTGCTCCTGAGCAGAATATTTTTATTAGAAATGCATTGTTTAAAAGGAACCTAAAGGTGAAAGTGGAAGCTGGATATCTTCATTTTAATGGTAGTAAGGAGATTTTGCTCCCTTTATAGTCGCTGTGAGAAATTCATTTTTCAGAGTCAATAGTGCTGGGATAATTCAGTGTGCAAAAAGGGGCAGAAAAGAATTCCTCGCATATCTTGGCCAAAGGTTTTTTTTTAATCTGTATTTTTAAAGAAGCCATTTTTAAAAAACAATGGGAAATAATCCATATCATGGAGGCTGCAGCATATTTATAAATGTAACTGCTTTTGTTACCAGGGAACCTGTCTGACTCAGCTAAGCTTAGCATTTCAGCAGCTTGTTCTTGCTTCTCATTGCTGTTGTTCTCCATATGATTTTAGGCACATAATGACCTAATGTACTTTATCAAAGCAGGAAGGGATTGTCATGGATTTCTTTAAGTTTTGATAAGTGCACCAAATTTCTGGATCTTGTCTCCGCCAGGATGGCAGGAGGAGGCAAACGCCCTGTGCTTTACTGCAGTGAGAATTATTGATATTTGTACTCAGCTACGCCATCAAGGGTATGCATCAAACACATCAGGAGCATAGATGGAGCAAGCAGGACCTTTGCAGAGCTTGGAGTATCTCTAATTGTAGATTGCACCTTCCTTACTGTGTCCCGTCTCCAGTCTAAGCCAGAGACATGTCCTGGAGGGCATTTGGCTCAGTCTGATCTGAGCTGCAGCTCAGTCTGATTATCTCCACTAATCATCTTCTCCAAAGCACAACAGGCAGTACAATCAACGTTAAATGTCTCGTGCTTCCCTTAGGAAAGGTGCTCCACACATGCCTGAGGTGAGCAGACTGCAGAGCAGGGATGGGGCTTCGTGTGCTTTGCTGCTCTCCATTCTCCTTGGTTTAGTCACAGAGCAATGCCCCCACCCCAAGATTAAAGGTACCAATTTTTGTGCAAATTATTTCATAGCACCAAAGCTTACAGCATGTGATCTTTGTGTTTTCCTTATATTGTTGAACCTTCTGTACTATATATCTCATAAGTCACAGCGGCTTATGCTCATTTTAAGTGTGTAATAGTAGAAAACATAAAAATCTTGATAAGTTTTAGATATTGGTGGCCACATAGAAAATACTCCATTTTCATCCAAGTTCTTAAGATTTTTCAGTTGAGAGAGCAGCTAGTTTACAGTTGGTATCCATAGAAGAATTTTAATTAAAGTTGTATCACTTCAGGGTATATCTTGAATAAAACATTGTTCAATTTTCTTTTACAGTCAGCAGACCTAGATGGGAAACTGTAGATAATTCCCTAATGGTCTCTGGTTGTTTCCATAGCAGTGTTCTTCTAATTGTCTATATTTACATCTTTCTTAGCACTACAGTAAGTCTTGTTTAAAGACACTGTTGGAGCTCTTTCATTCCCCATTTTGGTTTTTGAAAGTTGCAGGAAAACAGACAGTTGTTTTTTGGGTAGTCAGCGCTGTGGGATCGCATTTTATTGCAATGGTATGGTCTGCTCCCCCCTCGGAGTGTGTGGTTTGTCCCAGGCCTGTTCCCGCCCCTGCGGTGCCGCATCTGTAACCCCATTGGCCGGAGAGCCAAAGCGCGCCCATTTTGAATCGCCCTGCTGAGGGCGCGAGCGGTGAGGGCTCGGCGCTGTGCCCTGGGGGATTCCGGGGCCTCGCTCCTCTGCCCTTCTGCCCTTCCCTCTCCCCCTTCCCTCTNGTAAATCCTCACCTCATCAGCGCCTCACGAGCCGTGTGAGGCCTCCTTGCCTGCCTGCGCGCGAACACCAGCGAACCTGAGGGGCCTCCCGGGGAACCCTCCCGGAGGAGCCGCCCAATCCAAACTACAACAAGCACCTGATCAGAAACAGTAAGAAAGCTTGTAAGAAAGCTTAAAAGAAACCTAAATAGTCACCTGTAAATGTAACTTACTACCCTTTGCTGCTCAGAACTTCATTCCTTTTGAAGAAAAACTTTTCCTGTTGTCTTTAGTATGCACCTGCCATTTCTGCATTCTTCAGGCAGTGGTCTCTGTGCTGAATTGCAGAAAATGTGTCTTTGAGCAAGTCTTCCCTGTCGAATCTCTCCTAAAGCTTTTATCCAGGCTTTCTCCAAAACTTAAAAAAAGCTATCTCATTTTCTTTTCAATTTTGTCTCTCTCTGACATCCTCCTACAGTTATTTCAACTTAAACTATGCAATTAACCCCATGCAGTAAATCTCAAAAGAATATGGAGTTATATTCCACAACATTGTAAATCTGGAGGATATTTCCAGAAAATTCTGGTGAGGACTTTACCTCAAAACTTTATCAACTATCAAAGAAAAATTATTCCTGCTACCATGTTTTCAGGCCCTGTGGTTTGCTTAGAAATCCTGAAATTTATAACATGAAGCTTTTGGCTGACAAGCCCATGCTGTTGGCATAGCCAGCAAAGCCTTTCCAGAAGCTCTCTTCCTCTCAGGTTATTTTCTTACTGAGTTTGCAAATACAAAAGCAGTAATCTGGGCCAATTTCAGGATTTGGAGATCAAAGTTCCCTTCCTTGATTATTTTGGGTATGCAATTCAATGCAGTCTTTAACAATGCAGCAGGAGAGGCTTTTTGAATTTATTACCTTTTTTGACTTTTCAGTTGCTTTAAAAGACTGGGTTTCTTCTAGCTGAATTCTACACTAAAAATAACAAAGCTTAACACTTGTACTGCTTTTTGTTGCTCTGCAAAGGTTTCCTTGACTCACCTATTGAGACAAAACAGAAGATAGGTGGTCACCTGTAGGAGCAATTCAGATGTCTGTGCTGAGTCCCTTCTTGAGTGTTCTGTCTTGGGGAGATGCAAGAGCTGGAAAATGTGTGAGGACTGCCCCGAGGGGTGGGGTGGGAGCTCAGCTCAGGCTCTGATATCCAACAGGTTCTCTGGGCTGAGATTGGATGTTTCTGGGGCCAGTATAAAGGAGCTGTAATGGGAATTAAAATTAAAATTCACATGGGATCATATTAAAGTTTTCAGATACTTTGGAAATTTAGAGCATGGAGAAACAAAAAATATGTTCTGTGTACTATCATTGGAAATCTTAACATTGTCAGTCATGGGCAAGTATTTAATATAGAAATTTCAGCTTGTAAACAGTATAACCTGCCATAATGGCTTTATTACTGGAAGATCTTTTTCTGAAATTAAAGGTTAGACTTCAAAATTATAGCTCTGCAAAATGACATGTTTCCACTGATATGTTCACTGTGTTGTGCCCCGTTGGTATTGGTGGCTTACGTTCATCATCCCAGCAATCACTGCATTAAGTAGGGCATGATGCACAGGGAGAGATGTTAAAAATGAAACAATAAATGCTAAAACTAGAGGGCTTTACCAAAGTCTGCTGAGGAATGTGAGATTCCTGTAGTCCACAAATTCCAGTAGGCATTAGCACTTAGCAGGGTAAGGTCCAAACTAGTGCTAGAAGTGGTTTTAGTGGTAGAAGTTGATACCAGATATGGTAAAAATAATTATGAATTTAACATCTTGGTGATTTATGTGCAATTTACCCATGAGGCAAAAGATGTTTGTTCTTTGCTATAGGTTATTGTGATCAATGTGCATATCTGTAAAATGTTTTGTGTAATAATGGAGCTAAGAACTTGTTTTCCTTTGCCTTGCCTTGTACTGCAGTGAAGCTTTTGTAACTCTTTCTCTTTATACATTGAGAAAGAAACCTCTTAGTTACTGGAAACTGGTTTAAACCCCAGTGAAAATGCAGTAAGGGAAAAATAATTTTAAAGGATGAAATACATTCACAATTCTTGAATTAAACTGACCAACAGAGGTTGTGCTGTATAAAGTTACCAGTTTTGGTTACTCTGTTCCTTTCATTTTCTTACATCTAAGCTTGGCTTCTAAAAGAAATTAATGAGAATAATTTTTGTAGCAGGTGTTAGCCATTTTAAATTGACAGCAACATCAATGCAATTTATCTCCAGTACAAGTTTCCTCATCTGATTTGTTCTGCTGCTAATAGGTAAACTTAAGTTGTATCGAAAGTCTTTTTAAACTGCTCACTCATTTTCAAGCCTTTTACATGTAATTAATAGTCATTGTACCATAAGAAACCTTCAAAACTTAGCTTGTGAGTCATGGACCGTGGCCATGCTTGAGAATGCTGAGAAGTAAATAACTCCAATAAACATTTAATTTAGATTTAGTAATTGATACAGAAATGTTTAGGGATGTTAAGCTGTATACTGCAGGAAGGAAAAGCTATTAACTGAAGTAATGCAGTTAGTTTAGTAGAAATTAAGATCTGAAAATGTGAATATTAATTGAAGTTCTGATTTCCAATTCTAAACTAAACTAATTAGGTTGTTATTTAAATGCTTCAAATAATTTCACTGTATTATATAACTTTGGGTTTTTTGGTTTTTTTTTGAATAAATGTAGTTTTTAAAACATAAACTTGCTATAATAAAATTCTGGATTACTAATGTGTAAGAGGGTGGTGGGTGCAGTAAAATTTCTTTCTGCACATTCCACAGTACATTCTGTTGTTTTCTCAAATCCACAAATAGAGCTGAATGTATCTTGAGGCAGTAACCCCAGCTTCAGTAAGAAAATACCTTAGCCCTGGTTTAATTTTTTAAGAAATCTAAGAGCTTTAGAACTCTATAATTTCTACTGCTCCACACTATTTGTCTGAGAAGTAAAGACAGAGGAGAGAATTTTCCTGTTTGCAGGTTTGGTTGATGAAGTGAATTAAAGAGTTATGGAATGGATTTTTCAGATAGCGGAGTCTTAAGAGAAAGAAACAGCAAGCACGTGAAACATTTATTGTGGGCTGTATGAACATGGAGAGTCAGAAGGCTCAGCAGATATTATCCAAGTTGTTTCTGATTTTCCACCACCTTCACTGAATGGATTGTCAAGCCAGAGACCAGGGCAATGGTTGAGGGTGGGAATCTTAATGTCTTTTAAAGCAAGAAGACAGATTTAGATTGGGTTCCTAACACCGATTTAAAACCTGAAATATGTTTTTGGCTGCTGAAACTCATTCCCCTACATCTGTCCTGGCTACTGCTACTCACTTTAATAGGCTCTTTGTGCTCCTACAGGATGAGCTCTTTGTGCTCATTTGGTGATGAGCTGTACATTCTTAGAAGTTGTGTTGATTCCTTCAAGGGCTTCTCCAGGAGTTAGTGGAGGATCTATACTGATTTATACAAGCTGTGTCTCCCAATACATATTCGCTTTGAGAGTTATGTCAGTTTTTGGGAGGTACTACTAGTACTTAAAACTGGAGTTCATAAATTCATTATATTTTACTTCTCAACCATTGTTCTAAAAAGGCAGTGTTAAGAGCTGCAGATGAAACAGCAACTGTTATTCCTTGCAATTATTTTCATTTTTAGGTTTAGTGTCCTACAGAACACTATGAACTACTTTTAATTTAGAAGAGATTCAGAAAAGCTTTAAAAACTTACTTCCAGAATTTAGGTGGATGGGCAGCACTCCAGACCTACTACTGGTCAAATAATACATACTAACCATTCCTGTTGTTCATAGACCAGAGCCAGAGGGATTCCATTGATTTCAGGGAAGTCATTTAGCTAAAGATGACCTATGTTCATTAAAATAACAGAAAATCGCACAATAGATTTTTTTTCTTGCCTACAGTGTCACTTTGTTAGTGCAGGGTGGTTCGTTCTACAGAACTGGGATCCAGACCTTCAGTGTCTCACGACTCACTGGTATTGAATCTTGACTTTCAGTTCAAGCTGTTTAAAATACACTCCATGAAATCTAGTTCTTAATTGAAGTTTGCATTTCAAACATTTGCAGAGTTTGTGTGCATTTCTTAATGTCTTTTAATAAATGAGTGCCAGTGCCTTCATACATCTTGCACTAGTGCCAACAAAGAGCAGTTGTAAATATTCCCTAACTACACTGAGAAAATAAGAAGGGGTGGTGTGCAGTTTGTGTGTGGAGGTTTAAATGAAGAAAGAGCTCTGTGAATATCAGATAAAGAATGGGGTTTTTTGAGCATCTTGAAGTTGAAAATCATCTCATCCAATGATCTTTGCTATTAGTGTTATTTTAGGTGCTAAACAAGGCTTGCAAACCTCCTTCCAAGTAGTTCAGTATCTCAAATTGATTAAACTGCAAAGATTTCACTTCTCATCAGGGCCTGTTTTGTACTTGCATTTAAGTTCTGTGTTTGCAAAAGGAGCTGCCTGCCAATTTTGCTAGTCCTGGAAGTCTTAAAATCGTGTTTGCACAGTGTGTCACAGCACTTTGTAAGGCTGAGCTAACTGAAAGTTACAACTTGTCTTTTTTTCACAAATATTGGAAAATCTGAACTATGCTGTCAGCTAAATATGCAGAGCCTGAAAGCAGCAATGGAAATTTTCCACAGATGCACACTGGTCCTAAAAAGAGACATTTCTGAATTGGGGGTCTGTTTCAATGAAAGGACAGAGGACATCCTGGCTGTATTTAAGCTCGTAGTGTCTCTCGAAAAGCAAAGTACTGAGAAGAGAAAAGTGGAGGGAAACCAGTTTCAGCATTCAGATTTTTAGATCAAGTGCATTGCTGTTGATGGCCTTTATGATATAAATGGTGTAAAAGTGGCCCTTGCTGAGTTCTCCAAATCTCTTAGAAAATGAGAGAAGAGAGCAGTGAATTACAGTGATATAAAACCATTTCTAGCATTTCTAATGTTTATTTTTTGGAAGAGCAGAAGCACAACACCTGTTTTCATTCATTCTGCAATGCAGTCTCATGGTACATGCAGGAACAGCATATATGGTGGTGTGTAATAATAATGCAACTTCACATGCTGTAAAATGGCAGCTAGCCTGGAAAACCATAAAAGAAACATGTAAATATCAAAACTACCCTACCAATATTGTATATCCAAAAGGAGACTTCAAAATAATCTTCAGAATCACATTTTGCATACTTTTATCCTTCATATCTGTTTTTCTGTTTTATTTGCATTTTATGCAGTGTCTTATATTTTGCTTTCACTTTATCAAGATGTTCTTAAACACAGTTGCTTCATGCTTAGATGGAAGGCTGGAACAAATTTCCGACTGCAGTTTCTTGTGAGTCTCTGTAGTTTGGAAGTCAGCAAAACCTTCCTCATTCCAGCAGCATTGACTGATTCAATTTCAATGCATCTCTTTTCCATGTATGAACTGTATCACCAATATGCAGAAGGTCAGCTCACTAGAGCAAGGAATATTAGTGGTGCATTTCAATTCTTTTTTGCATTTTGAATGATAAAATTGCTGTTGATGCATCAATTCATAGTCATATCTAATGTGTTTTCGCTGAGTTACATCTAACCTGAAGGCAATTTGTCTCTGTTAGCAAGTGTTAAACAATCAGTGATAGTTTGCTCTGCCCACCTTTCCCTCCCCAACTGCAAGTCCATGCTAAAAGCACCCTTGTTAAGCTCAGCACATAAACCCAGCACTTCAGTTCTTGCTGATCAATGGTATTCATATCAAGTTTGTGACCAAGTGCCAAAAAATGGCATTTCTGTGGTGTGTAAAACCCACTCATATTTGAAGAAGAAAACTTCTCTGAAGAGAAGCCATGAATTGTGGAGGAGAACGTGCTGAGTGCTCTGGCAGCCCAGTAGCAGCCCTCTCCTTGAAACAAGAACTGAAAGTAGTGCAGTGGAGACCCTCTGAGTGAGCTGCAAGGGGAGGTTTTCGCTGCCATTCCAGAGCTCTTTGTAAATCAATTAAAAGTAGAAAGCAGTCTAATCACTCCATTCTGAAATATCTTGAGGTATTTTTGCCACATCTTCTTCTGACTGTTCTATAGAAAAGTGGATATGACTGCTGTACCTAAATTTAAAAAAAAAAAAAAAAGCCTACAAGTTTTCTCCAGGGGTATTTCAGAGATAATCCTAATATCAGACTGAAATAGCTCTGCTCTATAGTTCTAATGTTTTGAAATGTAAATTGAGTTATTGAAATAATTTAACTTTATCTGATTACTAATATAATAAGAAGAATTTGAGAAAATTGACAATTCTTTCAGAACAGCTGTTACTCTCAGAATGTGTTCCTTTAAATATCCTTAATTATCAAGAATAAAAAGTGGACTTTCCTGAACACTACAGACTACCTCAACAGCTGTGAAATAATGGTAGCTGTTGCATTGCTTTGCAATGAAAAAGTGACTTGTAGTTTTATTGCAAGTAGTTCATTTAAAGAAAAAAATCACTTGTATTACCAAAACTCCTGTTATTTTGTCTTGGGTCTCTATAGATTTTTTTTATTTCCTCAATCATTTTCATTTATTTCTTTGGCAAAAATACATGTCCCAGTGGCTTAGAAGATTTTTTTGTTGTTGTTCTTCACTTCCTACATTAGTAGCTTCTGTCCTTTTATCAGTTCGTTTTTGTTGTATCTCACATTTTATTTTTATTGAAAAAGAACACATCTTTCTAATGAGTTATATCTTCTTTCACCAGCAATTGATACCACCCTGTGCTCACTCCAACCTTCACATTTAAAGACAATTAATCTGCTTCACTTTTGTTCTATAAATAGAGAAGCTAGGTCTTAATTATCTTTTCTATGTCTGTATCTAGCCATGCATATGAATATTACTGATCACCATATGTGTACTGTTGAATTTATTTTTAATCCCAAATTGTATCCTTCACAATAAATACAACATCTGAAATAATTAACTTGTTTTTATGTGGACGCATGTCAATACTGAGACACCTCTCTTAGTGATCTTGGTTTCCTTCAGTCCAGAATTTCTGATTTATGACACTATATTGGAGCTATGCAAGCTTATATTTTCCTTTTATTCCTTCCTTATTCAGGCTGGATTCCCAAAGATAATATGCAAGTGTCAGGCATGAAATTTTACAATCCTCCTGTATTCCTTTCTTCATGAATTTGTAGCATGCTATAAAAGCCAAGCTGCTTAAAAGGATTTTATATTTTAGACAAGCTTTCTCCTCCTAAGTGTATAAGCCTTTAAAAATATATCCCTAAATTTGCAGTTGAAAACAGTTCATAATAAGAAAACTATCTATATTTTTTCCTCCACAGCAATGTTACTATGTCCTTTAAAATAAAATAAATTGCTTTGAGAGGAAATTTTGAAAACAAAATCTAGAAGAAATGGCACTACATCAAGCTAAATAAATCTGTCTAAAAATACTTAAAGCAGTCTAATATTACATTAAGGATTCTATTTAACTCCAAACACGAGCATCTATTGTTTCAATGGAAAGTCTTCCAGAATTCTATGTAGCAAAGAGAGCACAAGTTCACAAGATCCTTTGAAATCTTTTATTCATGTGAAAAGAGGAATGTTGGGTTGGGCATATTTCACCTGAGCAGACTAAGGTGCTGTTCTGGGCTGCAGCACTGTGTGTATGTGGAATGCAGTTCATGTACCCTGCAGAAGGGGGTTTGGTGAACCAGTAGCTTATTTTGTAGCTTTTTAAACTGTGGAATTGGTGAAACGCAGTCAGAACACGCCAATTTGACAAGTCAAGGAAATACATCATCGGTATCTCTCTGGAGAGTGAAGGGTGTTGTTGGATTTCCCCTCAGATATTTCCGGATATTCTCACCATTTCTGAGGTGGGCCAAGTCATGGCTGAGCCACGCTGTGGCTTTGTGCCTGTGCTGTGCCCTGCTGGGAACAGCTTTGATGTCCTTGGTACTGCAAAGGGATGCACAGGTAATGCAGAAAACAGAATTGCACTTCAGCCACCTATGATCAATGGGCAGAGGTTTAAAATTCACTTGCTGGTGAATTTGTTTAGTTATATAGGTTTTTACTCCAGCAGATTCAATGATGTGCCTGTCTATATTAGCTATAGATAAGAACTTTCTGGAGAAATTCTGATCCTTCCTACTTAATGCTTCTCCAATTTCTGCCTTCAGAGCTTTTTTATTGTTCCCTTCTTCTGGAAAAGAAATACCTGCTACTTCATACTTCTCATTACCTCCAATAAAACATTCTTTTTTCAGTCTTCCCTGAAGAGAGTTTCCTTGCCAGTGGGTACTGTACTACACCCACCTTTGCCTGAACTGCTGGCACCAGCTTCTGCAGAACTTGAGGACAGATGGCATATTTTAGCTGGTTTTTGTGTGTTCTCAGAAACATTTATGGGCCTCTGTCAAGTTAATAAAATGCTTATTATTAATACTGCATAGGTTTTACCTCCTTTCCAACCAGAAGAAAATTGCAAAAGGTGTTTTTCTTGTTTTGGTGGTATTGGGATCAGGGGGTTACTCAAAAAATCAAAATGATTTTAAGAGAATTACTTAGGTTTTCACCCTTTTTGTAATTTTCTTCATTTCTTGGCTTTTGCTCCCGCTCAGGCAGATTTCTCATTTTAATTGGATTGCTCTACCCATCCCAATTATGTTTTGTGCTTTGCATTGTGTCTCTTAGCAGCACCTCATTCCAGGAGGGGATAACTGGGAACCAGATTTCTGAAAACGGAAAAGCTGAACAATAAGCAGGTAATGTGTTGGGTCTGGATGCTTCCTAGGAGCCCCCGGGAAACTGGGCACAGCACAGGCCCAGCAGAAGCTGAGTACATCATTTTATATCCCAGGGTAAGGTCCCCAGGAAGCTTAAGTCATTCTTAAACTATGTATAGCTTTTATTCTATGGCAGAGGGGATTATTTTTGCACAGACCTCTTTTGCCTTGCATGGAAGGAGGAAAAACTGCTTTCTGTGGTCAGAACACTATTCTGCTTTTACATGGAAAGCAAGCTATTTACTTTTTCTGACACTATTTCCTTCTCCTGTGAGGAACTTGCATTTTGTAGAGACAGCAGTCACCAGGAGGCTGTGCTGCTCCCCAGTTTGCTGCCATTAGCAGAATCAAGGGCAGCTATGGTCCAGAGCCTCAGGACAGGCAGCTCTTCACTCTTACAGTCCAAATGAATTGTGAAAGCAGAGCCTAGCGTAGTCTCCATGGAGAAGGATGGCAAATCGTGTACTGCTGCACAGCATATGTTTAGGGATTCTTTTGTCCTTTGTCTATCAGGCTTTTTCCTTCCATCTATGACCTCAAGCAGGCTGCTTGTTTGTCTCAAGCCACCATTTGGCTGCATCCTCACTCTCCCTCCTTCAAAGCGCCTGCTTTGATCTCCCTCACCAGAGTGCCAGCAAAGCTGACAAAGGCAGAAGTTTGCCTTTTCATCTGCTTGCTAGATTGTTAGTCAGGAGCAGCAGAGAAACATTGTGCAACCTGTCAGTGCAATTTAAAAACCCACATTATTCTGAGTTGCCACAGAGGGCTTGTTCAGTGGAGCAGAGGTCCTCCAAGATACCAGTTCTCTGGGATCTTCCCCTCTCATGTCACAGGAAGACAGTGCTAAAGCTTCCCCCACAAATGTTGCAGGGTATAAAATTAGCCTGCTGATCTTAAGAAAGCGACTCAAAATAAAACGGTTATTGCCAGTTTGATGAAGTTCCACTCCATTTAATTTATCACAAAAATATCAATTTTCATATTTGACCATTTCTGTAAGGAGAAATTATTTACTGAGGGCCACTTCATGGTCTTGCAGTCCAGCTCAGAGAACACCCCTCCTCAGCATCTTCTGCTAAACTGAAGAAGGCAAAGAGTCAACCACCTCTTTATATTCATATTTTTTAGCATAACATCTGCCCCTCTTGTTTTTCACTCTGTGATCAAAATTCCCTCAATTCTGAGTAAAAGCTGAGTAAGGACCTTGGGGTATTGCCTGTGGGTGCTTGGAGACTCTGCTGGCATCAGGCGTGGAATGAGTTGCTCTGAGATGAGCTCGTTCCCCGGTATTTCCTCCTGTCAGAGCCACAGATGTGTTTCATTTCATTAGGTGTAGCTGTGGGCATACTGCCATCCAGCTCTACTGCTGACTTATCCCACTGCTGCTGAAGGCCAAATAATCATAATCATTTCAAGTTGATAGCACAGTATATTTCCCCAGGGAATTCTATTCAAATTAAATCAGTCATACCAACAATAATTTTATAATTATATAAAGGGAACCCTCTACTTCAGTAATTTTTCTGAAAAAAATTGTGCCTTCTATCAAATGGTTATTGCTTCTTCCAGAGTTTTTTCTCCCCACAAATCTTGATAATCTCTGCCTTCTTTTATGTGAAGAAAATCATTATTCTGATAATTAGCATGCTTAAGTGCAATCAATGTCAAAATAAAAACAAATGTAAATTTCAGAATTTATCTCTGATGTAGACGCTGGTTGCCACAAGATGATTTTCTGTTGTTGATGGCAATAAGTCATTGATTAGCTTCAGTCTGAAAGCACTGAAGACCAGATTAATTATTCCAGTCACACTCAATGGAGAGTGAAATTTTCTCATGAAACTACCATGATTGATATTTATTTGTCAGTCTTAGGCTCTGCAGCTCCAAGTTTAGCAAGGAGCTCTCTTTTGAACGTCCAGAGTAATTTCCTGGGGTCACTTAAATGCTTGTAAGAGCAGATGGATGCAAGGCCTGGAGAAAATCTGGGCCTGAGGGGTCTGTTGTAGTAAGCTGGGTCAGAGACTCAGAGAACCCTGGGGTTGTTTGGGTTGGAAGGGACCCTAAGGCCCATGCAGCTTCAGGGACTGGGAGTGAGGAGTGGCAGCTGAGCTCTTTGCAAGTGGATTATTCAAATATAATGCTGCTCCTGCCTTTTTGTATTAATTCTCCCATTTTCTGCAGCAGAGCAATAATTAGAGTAGAAAAATAACCTCATTTCTTCTACTGCAAGCAGATTGCTGAACGTTTCTGATGCTCTGAGTTAGATAAGGAAAGCCAGTTTAGGAGCAGGATGAGGCCTCTTTTTTAGGCTAGATCAAATTGATTGCGAAAGAACTGGAGCTAAAAGTGCTCCACCTTTTTAGAATGGGATGATTTATATCTCCTTTATGAACAGGAGATAAAATGTTCTGCTTCTTATACTCTCCACAGAAATAAAACAGAACTAAAAATAAGTCCTAATGCAGACAAGTTTAAAATAGAGCTCACAGCAGAGAAGTATTCATGAGCAAAGAGTTAATGGTTTCTGACTGGTTGGGGCATATACCGAAATATTAAACATAACCTTTCCTAAGTGTGTGGGGTTTTATTCCATTGCTACCAATGAATAGCATCAAATGGCAGGAATTGTGAAATTCTTCCCTGGATGAGGCTGAATCAGGGTTTGAGACATAACTTCAGTAACGTGAAGGTGAACTTTATATGTCCCTTCATCTCTCATTTTCCTGTACTCTAGACTACTTAAATGTATGCATATGCAATGATTGATTACTTTAGGATGGTCAGGACAGTTTTCCCAAGAGAAGTGAACTCTGAACAGTCAAAATCTAGTAATGAATTGGATTTTCAGTCACAGGAGACCTCTGGATTTTATGCTTGTCTTAGTTTATTACAAGTGTTCCTGTTACCATCAAGGTCCAGTGAAAAGCTCAAGTTCAGGAGATTTCTGGTGAGTAGGATAACAGTGAAATTCTTGATCTAATTGTGACTGTGGCGTTTGTTCTGGTAGGTGGCTTTTTTGTCTATTTTTAGAAAATCATTTAAAACTCTAATAAACACTTGTGCTGTCAGAGAGAGATAAAACTGATGTAAAGTTTCTATCACAGTATCCCATTCTTAGTTTGGCAGTTCCTGAGAAATAAAATACTAGGATATATTGGAATTAGTCACTGGTATGGTTTGGAGGGTAAGGTTCTGGAAACAAAATTCCAGAATTAAGTTTGCCTGTCCATTTCAGCTGATCTAGAAAAAAATGCTTCAGCTCATTTCAGTTTTGCTGCTCAGGAATGTACATCCTTTGCCTCTCATCAAAGAAGAACAAGGTCTTTTCTGTCATTAATTTTCACATCTTCCCAAAATGGAATAAAATTATTTGTCCGCTGAAGAATATGAGTCTCATTCCCAGCAACTGATTCATCAAAGTGTACATTGCTGCTTCTCATGTATTACTCTCCTTCCATCACAAAGCACAGTAATGTAGCATATTGATGAAATTAGTCCTTTAACACCTACAGAGACCCTGCACGTGTCATGCTGTGCCTCATTAGTGGAACAAAGGTTACAAGGAGAGTTGTATCAAAGATGTGCATGCTGTGTATGTGTGATCTTATAGTCTACTTTTTGTGCTATTTTTTGGCCCTTGAATTTACATCTGACCACAGCCTGTGGGTGCAGCTTAGCAGTCCTGCATAGCTGTGGGCATGGACAGTGCTCAGCTCTCATGGGGAAGGTTCCTTTCCTTCTGATTTTTTGGTAACATATCATGGGGTGGTCTTGCTGTTCTGCTGCTGACTGGAAGATAATAATGTTGGGAGAGAAGCTGTCGCTCACCTAAGCTCTTTCTGTGGGTTTTGCCCCATACAGCCTATGGCCATCCATGCATCAGTGAGCAGTGGCCACCCTTGTCTCAGGAGATATCAAAAGGTACCTTTTGCCTTGGGCTGTCACTGCAGACATGCCTTGTTATTGGTGAAATACTCTAATTAAGCATTCTCTTAATTATATGATTACAGTTTCCTCATGTTAGTGATTTTCCTGTGATCCAACTTGTGTGACATGAGTTTATTGCTTCTTCTGATGAAGCATTTGAAATGCTTGCATTTAAATTTTGAGTGTTAGTCTAGAAGTACAGTTTTCACAATGTTTCCTTTCCCCAGGACAGTTATTTGACATGACACTGGAGCCTTTGTTATCATTACAGAGATACATCATTCTTTGACCATATCTGGCCATGAAAATTTTGGCCAAAATTTCAATGTCATTAGCAAAACGATGATTTCACTCAGCTGGGATTCTCTTGTGCACCAGTTTTTCCTCAGTCAAACCCCCTTGCTTCTTTCTCCCCAGGGTGTGCTACCAGCATTTGTTGGGTCTGCCTTTAACCTTTACTAAACCAATTTATATTCTCTAATATAATTTCTTCCTCTTCAGTCTTTTCAACTCCTAGTTGCCCCACCTCTACACAATGAATTTGTTTTTTCCTTTCTTTCTCCTTTTCTTTTGGTCTTATTTTTATCAAATAAGGAATAATGGGAGTGAAAGAAGTTGTGTGATACTGCTTCTAGTGATTCAATTAGAACTGGAGTATCTATGGCTTAGGGCAACCTTTAACAGCTTGGTAATGTGATAAACTGAAAACAGACAGACCAGTAAAACTTCCTTTTTTGTCTAAATTCTGTTTTCTGCGTACATTAAATACGTCATTACTATCTTCTGTGCTGGCAGCAATGCTTAGCGTTAATCCAAATTAAAGAATTCATGAGCCAAAGAAATAGTGACAAGCTTTGACTGGACTGTGACCAACATTATATGGATTTATAGGAGAAAGAAATGCAGCTATGAATAAATAGCCTTTCAGGAGTTAAATTCTGCCTTTACTACCTTGACTCTGGGCACTGTTGCCCGAACTTTACTGCTATTCTTTGAGATCAGCCTTTAGAGTTTAAAGTCTGTTCTTCAAGTAACAATTTTTCCATTTTTTAAAAATTACTTTTATTAATATTGTTGCTATGGATAACACAGTTCACAGAAAACCCACGAGTAAGAAAGGCAAGGGCACACAAACCACATCCTCTCTGAGTGGCTAAAGACCAGGGCCCTGGGATATTTATAATGTTAGATGACAGGAAAAAGTTATCAAGTGGCAATAGTGTTTTAATTATTCTCGTAAAACACAATGCAGAAGGTCCAGCCTGGTGCTCTGTACCTGGCTGGAGCAGTGCTGCGGTGCAATCCCAGTTTGTTTCAGTGCTACACAGTGCTTCAGTCATGGAGATGCTGCCTTATAGTACATTTCCTAGTAACATTTTCACTGTTACTCATCTGAACATTTTAACAGTAAAAGCATGTTGTCCATTCCAGTATCTCAAAATACTTGTGAAGTGCTATAGATAAGTACTAGGGGACTAATTTGCAGAGTTTTGCATATATACTCTTTATTACGTTTTATTGGTTCAACTTACAACACCAGTCTACAGCTTTATAATAAGAGTGATTAAAATGTATTATGTATTTCATATCATTATTTGTATTATTTAGTATCTTTAAATGCAACTGATACGAGTGAGGAAGGAAATTCCACAGTTGCTCTGAAAACAAGACTGCTTGTGTGACTAAATGGCAGTTTGGTTATGTGACATCAGGGGATAATTCACATGTTTTGTTCCATCATGTCACATCAAGTCATTAACAACAATTGTGATTCCTTTTTAAATCAGTAAAGCTATGATACTTTCAAGCATGTGTATCCTTATTCCCCCACCCCCCTCTATTTCTTTTTCCCCCCTGTAATCTCAGCACAAGCTTTCTGATTTTTCTGCTTATGTGTTCCCTACAGGAGCTGGGTAAGTTCAGAACCAAAGGGTTCTTGTTTAGCTCCTCTCTGGAGCCTGGACCAGATGGTACAAAAGAGCACAGGTCCCCAGGGAGTTGCACAGAGAGCCTGTGGAGGCCTGGTACACACTGGAGCTGTACTGCCTGGAACATTTGCATAAATCTTCCTGCAGTTCCATTAAATCATGTCTGTGGCTGGGAAGAAATAAACGTTTTGGGGTGCTTCTAGCTGGGGGTTTCCTTGATTTGATTTTTAGAATATTCAGTGCAATATCCTAAAGAGGTCAGAGAAATGTCCTGCTTGGCAGGGTTGTCAGCCAGGACCAATCAAGAAATTAAACTTGATGAACCTCTTATCTTCTAAAATTAATGTTTTTCAGCTCAATTTATGTAATGTCTTTTCATCTCTAGAAAACTGACTTGTCCGTTATTGAAAATAAAATTAAGTACATTAATTTTCAATCTATTATTTTAAGTTTATTGGAATTACAACATTTAAAGGGCTATAGAAAAATGTTCTGCTGAATTGTAGGTACATTTTATGTGTTGAAATTAACAAAGCCTTCCAATAGCTGTTGAAAGATGACTGATTTTAAACTTGTTCAAAATGATCTGCATAGTCAGCAGTTGAGTTGGAAGCAGACCCAATGAGTCCTGATTAAGTGGACAACACTTCAGGTAAAGGAAGCCCCTTCCTCATTACCTTCTTTGGTTGAGTAGCAGAACTGTTGGTCAGAGAAGAGGTTGATTCCCTTGTGATCTGAGGGTGCCCTCAGTTGTAAAGTTTTGCATCAAGTAACACGAGCTGTGTTGGAAAGGATGAGTAAGAAAACCTTGAGAAAGCCTAAAGGGAGGGTTTGGAATACAAAGTTGTATGAATTGGGCTTGGGAGAAAAATCTTAACTTTGCTCTTAGCAATCCTGCAGAAGACAGGTGCCTTAGTCCTAGCAGTGGGTAGATTCATGACTGTCATGAATAATCAGGTGATACTTGTGGAGTATTGTGTGAAATTGATTATGGACCTGCAGTAGACCATTCAGATGTGCTACCTTTAACTTGCATTAGTTTTCCTCACTAAGGAAAAAACACTGAGAAAATGTGATTAGTAATCGAGAGCATCCTTAAGGAGCTGGTTTTTAATTTCTCTTGAAAAACAAAGTATTTGGGGAATTTCTTTAGATACAAAACAAAGATAAGGTTATGTGGGAAATCAGACTTTCTTTAACAAACCACAAATAATTAAAACTTTTTTTAAATGAAGTACTGGTATGACCAGAATTTCTCAGTCTGTTTTGAGCAATTTAATTTCTTTTGAGATGGAGATAATCAGTCAGTGAAAATGCATTCATCTGGTCTGCAACCTACTTCCAGTTCTCATTTGCTCCTACTAGATAATCTGCCTGCCAAGCATCATTTTGGTGAGTTTTGGAGATGTGGGAGCTCTCTGAAAAAGATTTCACTTTACTTGCCACCCAAATGATTTCAATCCATGTATGCACATGAAAGAATACTGTGAATCACTTGCCTATTCAGCTTTTCTCCAATTCTCATTCCCAGCAGCACTGACAGTGATAACACAACAGTACTTTTGGTCCCAAACTCGGGTTTATCTACCAGGAATTACTATTGCTGTGTCTGTTAAAGCTTTCTCTAAAGTTGTAAAAAGAAAATCAATATTCGTTTGATGTTTGCAGCTGGAACCTACACTAGGTAGAAATCTAACAATATTGCTGTTGTCAGCATAAGTCCAGAACTGAGCTGACAAACAGAAATTCAGAGGAATGACTGAAAAAGCTTGTTAGTATGCCTGCTCTTAACCCAAGGAAGAAGAGAGCATTTGAACATGATCAGAAATGCTTTTTGAGCAGAAGGTTTGGTTACTTTTCATGGTTACAACTCTTAATTCAAGGGGATTTTTTAAAAAACTAAGATCTATTTGTTGAAGAATTTATTAAATGCAATAGTTGAAAGTAGGACCTTAAAAATGCAGAATAATGCTTTTTAACACTATCTCCACATTTACTTCTTTAAAGCATTCAATTTGAGTGTGTGCTACTCTGCTGTTTTTAGTTTTCTCTTCCTGCTTGTCTTCCTAAAGAATGAGAACCAGGGACTCCTTCAATTCCTGCCTTTGATCTCTTTTTCTGAGAATATCAGAATTCTGGGCCATCAAGTAAAAATTTTACAGTCTTTGTTTTCTTTTAAATACAAATATATTTCTAAGTGAAGAGTCCTGTTTTCAAAAGCGCATAACAGCCTTTGAAAGAAGATTTTAGCACATTTGTAAACAGGGTTTGGTCTCTTTTTAGGTTGACAAATTCAACTTCCCTAAATATAGATATGGTATTTCTGTGTCTAATGTAAGCATGAAGTCATGGGAAATTAATTCCTTGATAATAAGGAAACATCCAAAATCATTGGGCAGAATCTATCACAAGCTGTGTCAGAGATTGGCATGGGAAAGATATTCCATTCTTAGCCTCCAGAGCCAGTCTGCAGGTTCATTTTGCTACAGAAATGGGATTGCTTGTGCAGGTGTTCCTTCACTAACATTTGTCTGTCCTGCTTGTATCAAAGACTGCGTGAAACTGCGGTAGCAAAAACGAAAATGTAGTTAAAATAGTTATGCAGTGTAGGAAACAATAGTAATTTGCAAGAATGGAAATCCTTCCTAGTGAAGCCATGCCCTTGACCCTGGAAGGGATCCTGCCTGAGCCATCACTCCTGGCTGTGTACAGAACGAGAGGCACAGGCACAGTCTGGGAGACTCACCTGGGAGAGCTCAGACCTCCAGGGCAGCAGCACTGCCCTGGTTCTCAGGGCAAGGAGCCTTGGGAAGCTGCTCCTACAGCCAAGGCGAGATCAAAGCACAGGTGGGAGAGTCGAGGCAAAGCTTCTGCCAAAGACCTGTTATGGTTCCCTAGTCCTTTGAAAACGTGAGGCTGGGAAAAGCTGCTCGTTCTCAGTTCCATGGGTGCCACCCAAAGAGCTTGGGAAAGGAAGCTTTTACTTAGGGACTTCAAAATCAAAGCCATGTGAAATTATAAGCAGGAAGGCAAGGCAAGGGGTGATGTGTGTGAAATCATTTGTGCTGATTGTAGAAGCAGTGACCAAATTAATCAGACCCAGATGGTAACACTGCTGAAATTTTATTTCAAACTATAACTCTAATTTGCAAGATAATGCTTTCATTGCAAAGATGTGGCTTTTCTGGTCATTTCTTTAATTCTCCAGTTTTAATTTTGTTCAGATCAAATGCTTTGGATATATTTAGTATGAATGTTCTTACAGAGATTTAAAAATATGAGGATTCTTTAAACAAACTTTATGCAAAGTTCTCAGAAACCCACGCTACTGGCTAAATTGTCAGGTAACTTTATTTCCTGTGAGGAGGATGTTGGATATAGATTGTAGTCGTAAGATGATTCACATATTTCTTGCTCATCTCCCAACTGCTTCCCTCCTACATAAAATACAAGATGCAGTTTCTCCTACAGATATCTGTGCAAGTCAGTCTCACACACATTTTATTTCTGTACACAGATAGGTGAACAACCCAGATATAAACAGATTAAAATTGTTTGACAAGGAATACAGTTTGTAGAATTTTAATTGATCCAGTAAATGTGCATTTCTTCTCACTTAAACCAAAGAACTCAAACAAGATCCTTGAGATTATTTTATTCTAGAGTTTTAAAATGTATAATTTTGTGCCACATTTTGAGTATTAATGTATGCAAGTCTCTTAAACATAAGCGGAATATTTTTCTCTTTCAAAGGAGCGTAAGCATTTAAAAACCACAAAATAGTCCTGAATTGATTTACAATGATTAGAAATGCTGTTCATATAGCCTGCTTTTTGGCAATGTGCAGGTGTAGTATCTGATGTGTAAATACTGTATTCTGTGCACAAGGGGTCCAGGTCTGCCAGCTCTTCCATGCAGACAGTTCCATTAAGATAAATAAAAATTCTCAGGCAGGATTAAACTTCACTACACTATACATAAATATTTTCTCATACTGAGAAGATGATGAGTAGACTTTTTTTTTAATGTATGAAAAATACAGGAGATCTTTGTTCTTTTTCCCATAAAAACATGTGTTTTTAATGCATGTGTCATTTAGTAACATCTGTAAAGATAGGAAGGATAACAATTTTGTAAAAAAAAAGCCTCCAAATAACATTTTAGTATTCAAGAATAAAATGCGTGACACTGAGGTACATTTATCCTATAAATTGGCTTGCACTGAAATTGGGAATCATCTAATATAATGACAAAAAGCTCCTCCAAAGGATAAAGTGATTCAGCTGACAAACTGGCAATTACTCACACAGACTTTTCAAGTATGTCTTAAAATAAAACATTAGTTTAAACATTGTGCTCATGTCATCCACAGCAAGATGAATGCTGCATTACCTTCTATCAGTTACTTTCAATTAAAAATATTTAAAAGCATGTTGATGTAGCTGGAAATGCACAGGCTTTAGATCTTTGGAACACTGAGATTTACTTTTTGGTGATGACTAGCAAAGACTAATGAAAGGGGTATATTACTTAATTTGAAGGCTACAGAGTTTTATTCATTCATAGGAAGTCTACATCCAATTTGTACTTCATAACCATTGATCATAACTACTGTAATTTCAGACCCAAATAAAGCCAGATTGGATTGCCTTTACTTGCCCCATTGTTTTCTACCCCATGCACTGGTTAGATATTTCCAGCAGTTTGATTCTTTGGTTGCTCTTTTCAGCACACACGCTTTAGGATAACAAGGCATCGTGAGTATTACCAGAAGATATTAATTCAGTCAGTTTAGCATAGTTTATTAGGCAGCACACAAACTAATAATCCTGTGTTAAGTATTATGGCACTGAAGAAGAGAAAGATCCCATTTTTTAAGCTGAAATAACATTCAAGGCAGGGTTTGTTGAAAGAGACCATATATTTACCTTAGTTAATTGTTATAGTTAGAAATAAGGTTTGCACACAGCTTCTTGTGCTTGCAACTGGTATCTCTGAAAAAGAGAGCTAAAGAATACCATATGTACCTGAAAACTTAACATTTTCTTCCCTCGGGGGTACCACCCGAGGTGATAACAGTCCTGTAGCTGCCTTTGGTCCTTGCTAATGTCTTAGAGCAGCAACCTCTCTGTCAAAGCTGCGTGTGCATCCACGTTGTATGTCAGTGTCCCATGGATGTATAAGGTCTGGCAGAGATTGATAGCAAGCACCCCCTATCATCTGCTAAAATCAATGGATTGCATGCTACTAAATCCTTAGAAAAATTTAAAATCTGAGTGTGAATGCCTTGCTTACCAAGGACATTCTGCTAGAAACTAGCCAAAATTATATGTCAAATTAAAAGCAATTAAAGTAAAAAAATATATCTTAGTCACCACAAATGAAATGGATATGAATTTCTAACCTCTCAAAGGAGCATTGGGCACAATTCTGTGAGCAACACCAAGATTCTGTGGTGTATTTTGAATCTTAAGGCGCAGTGAGTGGAAAGTCCTTATTAGGACCCAGCAGACTGTACCGTTTATTCACAGTACCATGTACTGGTTTTCAACATATGTATGATCAAGGTCCCACTGTATCCTGTTCTGATCTGTCTGTGTACGTAGAGCCACACCTCAAAGCCTTTGCTCCTTCTCCCACCAAGGGCTGCACTTCTGCACCCCTGGGCTGCAAAGGAGCAGCTGCAATCCAGCTGTGTCTGGGCTGGGCACCAGGAGGATGCAGAGGGGGTGCTGCCCTCAGTGTATCCTCACACCCACCTGCCAAAGAGCCCCGACCCCGTAACAAAAGGGTGACCCTGCTTTTAGCTGCAACTCTCAACAGACATCAGTGGAGGGGGCCCTTTTCTGGAGTGCTTGATTACTCCCTCTGCAAGGAATTGGTGTATTTAAGACTTGGGACAAAACAAAAACTGAATAAAACCCCAACGCGCGGACTTGCTAAGGGAACAGAGGCTGGACGTTGGAAGTTTGAGTTTTCTCTAGTCCAGGAAACCTTTTTCTTGTTTTTAAAGGTCCAATATAAACTGAGAAAGGAGTGATTTTTACAGAGTTGTGGCAGCCTACAGAAGAGCTGAATGATAGGACAAGGAAGAGTGGTTTTAAATTGAAAGAGGAGAGTTTTGATTAGCTATTAAAAAGAAATTCTTTACCCTGAGCTTGGGGAGGCCCCAGCACAGGGCACCCAGAGAAGCTGTGGAGGCCCCATACCTGGAGAAATGTTCAAGGCCAGGTTGGACAAGGCTTGTGGAAGGTGTCCCTGCCCATGGCAGGGGTCCCTTCCAACCCAAACCATTACGTGATTCTCTGATAGTGAAACAGAGTTACAGCTACAGAAGAGTAATTCTCTCTGGACTCCTCTGGATATGTTTTGGGCATAAAACAATGCACTAGTACTCAGCAAAGATGAGATAAAATTGTGACTTTAGAAACTTTGTCTGTTCTCCCAGTGTTTTATAGAAGTTTTCAAACATTTAAATTACCTGTTCAGAACTTGAGAATTTCAACTTGCTCCATGGTTATTAATTTATAATAGCTTTAGTTCACCTGCATGGGGTAATTTAGTATTCTTTGAATTTTTAATATCTTTTCAAGATTGATATTTATTATGTGTTTATAACATTCTGTTTGAATGCCATTAAGCAGTGCGGTAACAAAATAATGTAGTATATCTCGTACAGCATGTTCAATAATGTATATGATTGTTTCTCTGAGAAAGAAAGAAGCCTTGGGCATTGAGAGGCTCTAAGCAAGAGGCTGTGTTGACAGAAGGGAATTTGGGATAGCAGGGTTCCTTGAAGGTCCTCAAGAACAAGGCCAGAATCTATTTGTAACAAGATTACTATGAATAAAGTCAGTAGCTGCCTCGAGATAGCATTACTCCCATTAAAAAAAAATCTCAGTAATAGTTCATAGACACTCATGAGCAAAATTAAATTGTGAGCTGAGATGGTGAAGTAAACCATCAAAGGTAATATGTATCCAGATTAACTCTTAAGAAAACATCAGAGGCTTATGTGGGTGTATATATATATATATATAAAATGTGCTCTCCCTCTCCTCCTAGATCCCTTCTTTCTGTCTCTTTTTGGGTGTTCACTGTAATGTCTGCACATACATCCTAATGTCTATGGGGCTCTGTATGGGTAATAATAAATAATTGTATCTCCAACTGATGTTCCTAGAAATGACAGCTTCTGAAATATAGTCAGTAATCTGACATATAAATCGTCCTTGGAAATCTTAGCAAATTCTGCTTCTCTTCTAGATTTGTCAGCTGCATTTCAAAGTCATGGTCTCTGTGGTTTGGTTGATGCATCTTTCAGACCACATGGGATAATCAAGGTTGCCCTTGTTGGATCCCATTAGAATCTTTTTAAGAATCCCCAGGGACAGTAGACAGATAGACTGCACACCCCCAGAGCCTGGTGCTCTAGAGTTGCTCATTATTACTGCATTGGTTTCAGAAAAGTGACTATGCAGCTCTCTCATGTAGGAACCGGTGCTAATCCAGATGAAAATTGGAGGATTCTTGCTTACAAGGTGACTAAAGCTTAAAAAAAATATGCAAACAATATTGATGCTTCCAACAATTTTTTATTCATCTTCTTTTTTTAGGGGGAGTGGTGGAGGCGAGTGGTGGTGTGTATTTGGGTTTTTTGATTTGTTTCATTTTTTAAGCCATTCTGGCAGATCTGATTCATTTTATACCTCTGGTTCATTTTATACTTCTGGTTCTTAACTAAGTACATTGTTCTAATGGCCCACCTTGCACACTGCCTTGTCTGGAATGCTGAGGAGACTGCTGCAGCATGTAAAACGAGAGCTGAAGTGGGCTAATCCAGCATGTGAATGTTTTGTCCATTTTTCCTTGTACAGGCATTGAAAATTGTGCAGTGGTGCTGATGTGGACTCCTGAGGCTCTGGGACAGGACAACCAATCACACAGGAGTCTGGCATTCATGTGAGTCTACTGTTCTCTTGATGCAAAAAAATATCCTCCAGGGTTTCCAGACAATTTTTAAGATTAAATAGTACTATCAAGCTTAATTAGGATATTTCATCAGTCAGATGACTCCAAATGTTTTTATGAGAGTTAGAGAGTATATTTCAATGATTTAGCTGGTTTTCATTACTTAGCAGGAGCTAGAATTTGTTTATGTTAAATCAACATACCTGCATCTACTGAGCCACTAGTTCTACGTCTCAAATTAATTCAGCACTTTGTAATTTGCTGGATAGAGAGAGGTGCACAAAAAAATGAGTGGGGTTCTGAGTTCATTTGCAACATGGCAGATGTGCTCCAGTGCAAAACAACACCTGGAAATGCATCAATTTGATATTATTGTTTTGTTAAGGGTAAGGATTTGGAAAAAGGGGCTCCTTTGGCACTGTAACAAATGGTTTGCCAAATCATGCTGTAAGTTCAAGGGTAGATAACACAAAGATTCTCTTACCTGATTGATCTTAATCAGATACCCTTGGCACTTGGGGAAATTTGGAATCACTTTGTGTATTTTATTGGCCAAGGGGCAAGGGATCCATGTCTTACTGCAGTTCCCTGCATGTACTGTTTCAATTCAGAGTTTTACTAATGTGATCTTGAATAATCTGGAAGGAAGGAAAGGGCTTGTGTGCGAATGTTCATAAGGTGGCACCAGCACCATAGGGTGGACAGTGTGGGGACATGTATAACCTCTGAATATTTTAAGGAAAACATCAGGCCAAAGAATAAAATTTGAAGGCAAAAAGAGCTCCAAGCCTACAAACAGCATACTCGAACAATATGGGAGATAGATTAGTAAGTCTTTTCTAGGAAAATCTGCTTCTGATAGAATGGAACAAGGGAAGAAAAGCCAGGATTTAGGCTTCTGAGAGTGAGCTATAAATGTGCTATATAAAATGGGATAGCTGTATGTGATTCTTTATTGTACTTACTGGGCTGAACATGCATTAAATTAAGAATTCTGTGGATATGTAACACATCAAGCTGAAAGCTTCTGTATACTGCAATAACCAGGTAAGAATGAAGTTACATATATAAATACATCTTAATTGCTATCAGGAGTCATGTTTTGAAAATCTTGCCTTTTTTATGTATAGCAAGCTGCTAAAATATCCTTACTGATTATTTCTGGAATCATAGCATCCTTATTGGAAAAGCACTAGCAAAAAGGCATTCCATTTTAGGATTTTCCCCAAGACTTTGAAAGCTGCTGGTAAAGATGCAAGAGGATGTGACAGACATTGCATTAACATAAAGCTGAGAATACTTCTTGCCTTCTGCTTCCCAGGGAAGCAGTCACTCAGATTCCTGTAAAGGCAAAAAACATAAAGAGACTGGGATCTGTTATCAGCCCTCTTGGGCAGAGCTGTGATACAGAGTACTCTGCTTAATATTGCTTATCACTAATTTTGTGTGATAACTGATGCATGAACAATATCCAAGTGAGAACCAAACTAGATCTATAGCTGCATAGTCAAGCCTATCAAAATATATTGCTGAGCTCCTAGAGCCAAACAGTTCTGCAGAATATCAGTTGAAACAGGATGTTCCAGCTCACTGTTCCAGCTCACTCTCCGTATGCTTGTGCAGCCTTACCTGCAAAAGCAAATAGCTATCCTCAAGGGCAGGATGCATTAAAAATTAGGAAGGGATGTTGGAGTGAACCTGCCTGATATTGAAAACTGATGAGCTTTGTTATACTTGCTGTGTCCTACTGAGTTGTGAGGCGATGATGAAGTCACTGAGTCTTGCTGAAATCACTCACGTGGGTGAGGGGTACATTACTCTTAGAAATATCTGTCTGCTAAGCCAGGCTGTGGAGATTACCCTGGAGAAAATCCACTCTCGTCTGTGTCTTCATTCTGTGAGAGAAGTAAGAGAGAAGATGATGGTGTTGCTCTGTGGTTTGTCTGTTTAAACAAGAAATGCTCCCTCTTCTAAGCCTGCCCCATGCAGGAGGAATCACCTCTGTGTTTTGACTCATGTGCAGGCAGACATTTTCTCTGAGAATTTGGGATACAGGGTGGGATTTCCTGGCAGCCCCTGCATCCTTCATGCGCCTGTGTCAGCTGTGGGTTACAGACCTCACACTGGTGAAGAGCATGAATTTGCTGTCTGGTTTTAAAGAAGATCCTGAGGATCACTGTGATTTTTTTCTGTTTCTAGTGTGAGGAAACACTAAGCAAAATGCCAAAAGGAAAATAGTAATGTCCTGGTTTATAATAATGTGTCCAGTGCATGATTCTATTTTTTTAACATGGTCACATGTAACTACAAACTTTTTCTGGGAATTATTGTACAAATGCTACAATTAGACTATTGTGAAGAAACACATGCAGTTTATATTTCCCTGTTCTTTTAGTAGCAAAAAGTCTATGACTGCTCTTAGAGGAAGTAATTGAAAAGTTTAACTGGATGAAATGTCTATTAATGTAACATGCCAGTCAAAATACCAAAACAGTATTAATAATGACCCCTACAAGATTTGCAAGCAGGCAGCTTAATCTTTTTTTTTTTTTTTTCCCAATACACCTATCCAAACTCCAGCACAAAGTAATTAATTACAGGTTCTGGTACAGAAATGCCTCACATATTATCTTTGGATGTCTGCCTTTTCATAACATACTAATTAGTCCTTTTTACACTATGGCTTTGTTAAAATGTGGGGGGTGGTAGAACAATGTTGACATTTGAAAGGGCTGGACTTACATTCCCTGATAATCCACTGGAGTCACACAAACTGCTTTTCTTAATTACCAGACAAAAGCAAAATGTTTTCCAAGCTGCCTTGTACTATAGATGTATGAATAAGCCTTAGCTTATTTAACTGGTGTGGTTCTCATCCCTGAGTATTCTGAGGATGTTTATTTAGTGGGAAAAGCTGTTACATCCCACTGCTGTTGCTGGCAGGCTGTGCTGACCCTGCCTTTGCAGAGGGGCTGCAAAGTCTTCCCTGGCTTAAGCCTTCCATGTCCTTACTCTCCTAGTGTGGGAAACTGAATTTCTGTCCAGATCCTCCAGCATCAGAATCTTCCACAATTAACAGATTTTGGAGACTTGGCCAGGTCGTTCCCCAAATGGCTCTGACTCCACCTGTGCATGTGAAGTTTTCTACTGAAATTTTCACTGAAAAAAAATTAAAAGATCAGTGTAACATTTAAGTAGAGACGTTTCTATAAAAAGGGAGGAAAGGCAATGTATCATTTCCAGCTTTTGAGAACATCCACTCCTTAATGCTGAAGAATGTATGTTAACTGTTGAAACCTGATCTGAGATCACCTCAGTGCATTTTCCTATAGAGAAATTAGGGTTTCCTGAAGGTGCTAAGATTTGTGTTTCATAAGTTCCATGACTTCTCTCTACCCAGAGTAAAGGGTGTAGCTAGAGCTACATATGTTAAGTAAACACAAGACAAAGCTAAGCGTGTTATCACTTCCAAAATTAAAAAAGCTCGAAGAGCAATCCATAAATGATACAAAATCCATGAAGGCATTATATGTTTATATAATATTAGACTTATTGTTATTAAAGTATAAATGTTACTTTAATTTTCTAAATTTCTTTAATTTTAGTTTATCTGTTCGCTATGCAGACAACATTGAAAAATCCCTTATAAACTGGGTTTTGTTATTGCCTGAAGATGCAGCTTATCACAGGGAAGTAGAATATTGCATTGATCTCTGCTGTAGATAAGGAGGCTGCCAGGGAGCAGCTGCCTTGCCACATGAAAAAAACCGCTGAGCACAATTCAAACATACTGGAGAGTTTTACATTTGTTTTGAACTGAACTGTAATAAAAAGGGCAAACCCTGTATCAGCAGGTAATAGGCAAGAGGAGTCTGCTGGGGAGCAGGAGAGAGTCTCAAAATAGTGCTCAGGGTTTGCACGGACCCCACAATCAGGTTTGGAGCGAGGAGGGGAGGCACTGACCACCTCCCCAGGCATGGACCTGCTGGGCCCCTCACTCCTCAGTGCACACCAGGGCAGAGCAGCTTTGTTTCCTTCTGCCCCCTCCTGCCGTGGTGCTGGGGCAGCCAGTGGGACTGTGCACAGCACCCTCGCCTCAGCCTGGCCTCTGACCTGGTGTTCCTGCCAAGGGATGCTCCTTGCCAGGAATGTTATTTAAAGAGTATCAAGGCACTCAGCGAGTACACTTGTCTCACTGTGTTAGATGTAGAGCTATTACCAAAAATAAAGTATCTTGGGACGTTGTGAAATGGTAGCACTTAAAAGATGAGCAGGATTTGTGTTCCAGAGGGTCATCATCAGGTACAAGTGTGTGCCTACGGTGTGCCCGAGTGGCTGCTTAGTCACTCAAGAGGAGAGTGGAGGAGGTGGAGGTACCCACAGCAAAGGAAGGCCTTGCCCAGCCCTTCTCCCTGCTGGGAGAGGCTGCAGTTCTCGGACAGCCCCTGATCCTGCCTGGCAGGATGTTCGGTACGGCCCATCCGCAGCACTGGTGGTGCTGTGTGCAGTTGGGACTAAGATGTGGTGGTGACACTCATCTTTTCCCCAGGAGGAGACACTGACAGCGAGCACTACTGCAAATGAGCTGGGCATTCTAGGAGTTCTTTTGTGTTCAATTGTTGCAGTCCACATAATAATAGAATACAACATGACATAATATATCCCCAATACTTGCTTCTTGCTTCTTCCTCTGTTTATTTTTCCTCTCAGTAAGCTCTTCTTCCCGTGGCATTCTGCTCGATGCAATTAAGGTGTAAAGCTTATTCTGTGCATGCTTCTTGGCTGGCTGCATGGTACACATTCAGCAACCTTTTCCTTAAAATATATTAGTACAAATGGACAAATGATATCTATAAGATCTTGGTCTACAGCAATATGTAAGATTTTTCCTTTAAAACTTCCAGCTTCTCCATGTTCCCCTCCCTGCTGTTGTTGGTACTTTCATCACCCACTGAGTGTGAGCCAAAATATGGAGACCATTATGCAAATAGTTAATGTAGAAGTGAATTGGATGGCTTGTTGTGCTTATTTATGTAACCTCTCAGTGCTGTCTGTGCACCGTAAGCCGCAGGGCGAACAGCCAGGCTCCTCTCCCACCGAGTCTGAGGAGTTCATGTTTGCAATAGCAGTGGATCCCAAATTACAGGTGTACTCTGCACCCAGGCTGTGCTGTAACAAAGGAACCTGGGATACTGCCTCTGGTAAGGAAACAACGGCTGTGGAAGAACATACAAACAAAAGCTTTGGTTCATTAAATCCCTGTGGGTTTTTGTTCGGAATCTGGAGACGTTGGGCAAAAGAGAATTTTAGTCTGACTAAACATGGCCAGTTTTGAATGATAGTGCAGCCTGAGGAATATACAATTTTACCTTACAGATTTGTGCTTGAAAATTAAAACAAGATGTGTGGAAATAGACATTGTCAACATGTCAGCCAAGCCGACACCTTTCAGCTGGCTATGAATACTGATTACCTTCTCCATAGCAGACAATGTTTCTATCTCATATCATTTCACTGAAACACAGCTGAAATGAAACTGTGTTTGGCTCTAATTTTAAAGGAATTTCTTGGGTAAATCAGGCCCGAAACACATGCTTTCCGTAAAAAACAAAAAAAAAGGGAGAGAGAGCGAGACAAAATCATAGAAGAAAATATTTCAAAAACTAAAGCAAGTTTTGGAAGGAATTATTTCCTGGCTGCTGGTGGAACCATAAAGCCAGATTTTGGAAGGACCAGTCAACACCCATCCATCATTACCTCTCCTATATGTGTTTTACATTTATGCTGTGTTGCTCTGAATATGGTGTATTTGATGGCAGAGGTGTAAGTACTAGTAATAAAGATTTTGTGATAATTAAAATGTTAGAGACCTGATTTACACCAGCAGGCTTTGAACAGATCTGTTCAAGTGAATTCAAGTGAATTTCCATTTCACTGGAGGGTTGAGCACATTGAAATGTTGGAATTGGAACCATGACTGTTGTACTGTTGATAGCTGAAGCAGGGTACCCAGCTGCCCTGCCCCTGCGGCCCTGCCTTGCCCTCTGGGCCTCCTTGAAGAGCCCTGTGCCCTCGCTGTGCCCTCGCAGTGCCCGCCCATGGCCAGAACTGGGGATGCTCAGGGGCTGTGTCCGTGGGCTGTCCCCAGCAGCAGCCTGGGAAGGGCAGTTCTGTGAGCTGCCAGGGGTCTGTGGGTTTCTCATGGAAACCCCCAGGACTTCGGCAGAAGTTTGCTAAACTTGAGCTATTTCTATAAAATATCTGTTCTCACTGAACTTGTGAAAATTTTTTCTTGCCTCCCTGAAATTTTCTGCAGTCTTCCTGTCTGTCTGTTTCTGGTACACAAGGAAGTCTGATGCTTGTGATGTCTGTCTTTAAACACTTACAGCACCTCATGAATGAAGGCAATTAAAACCATGTTTCATCTTTGGAGAGGAGAGTCTTTTACCACTGTGTGAAACACATACTTTAAATTGTCCTTATCTCTGGGAACTTTGTCTAAGTGAAGAGTTGGAGCTTCAGACTTTGGTCCTTAATCTGACTTAATAAAACCCAGCCACTGTTTATTGGCTTCACTTTTCAGAGAGGTGGAAGGGGCATGTCCCAGATTGCTCTCCCTGCTCTGAGACCTCGTATATTGTCCATTATCAGAACAAAATGGGAAAGAAAATCCTCTACAGATGCCTGTTGGAGAGCTTCAGAAATAAGATTTTTATGACAACATAATTAGAGCTTCCACCAGATTGTAAAAACTCGATTTGTTGAAAATTGTGTAAGCTGATTTAGGGTCAAATCCCACACTTGTTATTCAGGCTTTTCTCTGAATTTCCATTGATCTCAATGGCATCACTCAAGTTCTCTATTTCTAGAAATGTATCTCTGTGCTTCTTTCCTTGCTGTTCCAATGAGCAATCTTCCTTCTTACAAAGTGTATTTCAGAGACATATATTGAAAAGATATTACTGATGCAGTTAACAGAGCAAATAGGATCTGCTGTGCTTGTGATGATGACTTTGACATTCACTTGATGCAACAAAGATAGGAAGGTTAGCTCCCACTCCGATAATCTCTTGTAATGTAGCCTTGTGTCAACAAAGCCACAGGTGTGGACACAGAGATAAGATGATAGTTTTGAGTCTATTTTGTGTTCTGTCTTATTTTTCTCACAGTTATATTTAAAAGTTTAAATCTCTAGTAAATAGGATAGTGAATCTGTGTGTTCTATCTCTTTTCCTTTCTAAAACAGTGTCATGGGGTTGTTTCTCAGCAAGTCCTGATCAAATTGGCTGAATTTACGAATACAAAGATGTGTTTTTCTACCTGCCAGCTTCATCTAACCTCACACTTGCATCTGAAAGCCAGGCTGAGTTCGATGTGATGTAGAGGACCACCTATAGAGGCCCACCATGGCAGTAATGTTATGGATTCAGTTCAGTTAACTGAATTGCTCTTGTGGGGAGGATTATTAGTGTATGTACCAGATGGAGGAGCAGGTTCTTACTCTGCAATCTTGTTTCTAGGTCAAAAACCATGGGTAGGCCCCAGCAATGATTCCTGAATTATATTCGCTCTCAAATCCTCTAAAGAGGAAGTAGCATGAAAACTTGCTTTTCAAACATCAGATCTTGGATTCCAAACTCATGCAAGTAATGTATCATTGAATAAGAATTTCCTGGGCTTTCTTAGAATCATTTTTTTAGTCTCAGTAGTGTGTGGGGAGACACATGATTATTGCTATATTATAGCAATCCTATACAGACTTTACCTGCCCTCAAGTCCCTGTAGACTATTGCAAATATGGGTGAAGCAATATTTCCACATAATGGAGTTCATAATCCTCCTAGCATAAGGTAATCAATGGGTAGAAGAAAGTGAATATGTCCCTTTTTACTCAGGAAGAGAATTGGAGGACAAAATCAGAACTGAGTTAAGGTCATATTGGTGGACAGAAGAAGATTAAGAAATGACCAGTGATTTTCTTTGCTGTTGTACAGAGGTCATGCTGACCAGCAGGCTTCTTGCTGAAAACTGCTGGAGAAGTGTTAGCAGTGCCAGAGCTAATGCAGTGCTACTCCAGACCTTTGGTGAGGGGATCACCCAGGAAGGCTTCCAGCCTGAGAGGTCTAGAATCAGCCACTTCTGACATACAGGCAGCTCGGATGCAAATTCCCTTTGGTGAACATCTAGGGAGTTTTTCCAAGCTCATTCTGTCCTTTTTCAGGGTGGGCAGCAATCCTGAAACTGCCAGTTTCACTGGCAGTTCCCTTCATTGAAAAGGGAAAGGTGACTGGCAGGAGTCTCAATATCCCATTTTATTCATATCTCACATAAACGAGAACTCACAGACATATTTTTGAAGGAGACAAGGAGACCATAATTATCACCTTCTAGAATCAGATGCAAAGCCATAATTCTGCATACAAGATACTTTTCTTAGCATGCAGTGAGTTGTTTCATTACCTGGGAGTTCACAGCTTTCCAGAACCTGATACTGTAGGGAACAGGGCACTGAGATGACAAATAGCTTGTAAGCTTTTAACAAGACAAGCAATCTTTTATACCAGAATTGCTGTAGTATCTTCTTAGAATGGACTTTTCCAGTAAATCACTTTTACCAACCATTTTTAACATAGCTGAATTCAGCCCTCCTTCTCTAGGAGACTTCGGATCTAAATTCTGCAGCTTATTTAACGCACTGAGACTTGGCCCTGTAGGTGTAAATGTGACTGACCCCTTCAATCTGTGTAAAGTCATTGCCTAAGTCAGTGCTCAGTGTGTCCCACCCCTTGGCCCATGTCACATGCAGGAGTCTCAAGACTCTCCCTGCTTCTCCATGTTTTCTTTTAACAAAATCCCACTGGAAAGGGTGTAACAGTGTAAGACTAGCACAACATCTGCAGGCCAAAACCTGCTTTACTCTTGTGCTATCCAAGGGGCAAATGGCATCTCCTCATTCACACTCAGGTGTTTCCCAGCCTTCTGGGACCCTCTGACTCACAGAAACCGCCATAAATCACTGAAATACCAAATGCCAGTGCACGTACTTCTAGAGGTCAGATCTAGGTAAGATGAACTTTTGGCTGCCAGCTCTGCAGAAGCAGGAGGCAGGCTAGGGGCATAATTCTCTATTTATTCTTGAAGAACCATTCTGTTCGAGAGCTGTCAAGAAAAATTTCAAGTTCAAGTTTTCTAATTCATTTGTTATTAATATTTTTTAAATTTTTTTAAGCAAACTGCTCTGGCAAGGAGGAAAGAAAACCAATTTGAGACATTTGCTAAGATTTTTATTGGGGTTTTTTCGGAGGTGAGGGGCGCAGGGAGAAATTCTCCAGCTCCATCTAAGTGATACAAGGTCACTTAGACAGGCATAACTATACATTGTGTTCTGGTGCTGTGGGAGGTGTAATCTGCTCACTTTAATGGTCAGTGAGCAAGGGCCGCCAGCGCCGCCCTGCTCTGCTCTGTGCCTGCCCCGGGGCACACGCCAGTCACACTTCTAAGCAGAGACAAAGATTTTAACGTTTTAGATAAGTGATGAAAGCTTTAATAACTGTAAACTTCAGTAAATGTTTGAAGGAAAATAGTCACCAATTTCTCTCTTTGTGTGAACAGATGAGAGTGACATTGTAAACTGCACAGCCAGGCTGCAGCAATCTTGATGTAATTCCCAACACGGTTGGAAGCTTTTCATCTGATTTTTGGGCCTCTGGCTTCACACGCCCTGTGCCTCTGCTCCTGCTTTGAAATGGGATAATAATATTCCCTTTTTCTACTTTTTGACCACTGCAATTACAGAGTTGGAGGCCAGTGGCACATTAAGGGTTTCTACAGCACTTAATAGATCTTTGGTATGGCATAAAAAATCAAGCTGCTTTAAATCAGCATCTTGCGTAGAAAGTGAGTGTGTGAACCATCACGTTTTCTGAACAGCTGGTAGAAAATATATGAAATTATTTTGAATATTTTATAAGTATAGTTTGTAAACTTCATTTGTAATGAGAAATGGGATTTTTATACAGCACCATTTCTGTGAAGTGAGCATTTGTTGTGTGGGATTTTTTAAAAAGTCTCTTCACGATAATAGATGACGTATTGTAATGCATGTCACAGCCTCATAAAAACACCATCTGAATTTGCTCGATAAACTCGGTTTTTCTTTTTCATTTACATTGCAATCTTTCTCTTTAAGAAAACACTTTACATCATGTTGTCATGACAACAGAATACGGTCGAAGGTTGAAATGCTGACATTTTTCTCAGTGTTCATAATGCAGTCTCTGCTCACTCCTCCCTTCTTGGCCAGTTCTGAGGGTCTCTACAAATACATGTAAATCTGCAACAGAGAGATGGATTTAGGGGCTAGAAAAAGCTGACTGCTGTTTATTTCTTTTTCTGTGTTTGTGAGTCTGTGTAAGTGGGCAATCATTTTAAAGCTTGGGGACACTATTGTACCAACATCTGTATCATAATTCAAAGACACACAAATACAAGAGCATTTTCTATATCATCAAAACACCTCTAAATAGTCTCTCAAACAAAAATGTCTGTGCCAAAACTCATGTTCAAGCAGTCTTGAGTCTGTTCCAAATACTGTTAGGGAAAAGAGGTAGCCTGTGATGAACTTGAAAATATGGAAGACCTAGAACAGGCTATAAATAATAAGTAAATTCTATTTTATCTTATTCTCTGGAGATGTTCATGAAATTGAATACATGAATATGTGAGTCCTGCAGTCCTCAGAGTATTCAGATGCCATCCAGGTATTCCCTCCCTTAGCAAAGAGAATAGGCAATGGTGCATTCCAATACCAGTTCCTAGAGAATTATGTCCACAGTAAGTGGGGGGCATTGAAGGGGAAATATGGAATCACTGTGAACTGTAGCATTTATGAAAATGTTTCCTTCATGCAGCTTCCCTGATCCACTAGGAAGGGTGAGACCTGCAGATGACCTGTTAGTTCAAGTTTACAGACATCATTCCCTATAACAGTGAAAATAGTCATAGCAATTTGCTTCTCCTTTGCTTTTCCAAATAACATACTAATTTTCCTTTGGGGAAATCTCTTATCTTTGAGAAAAATTAAAAAGAACAGTTTAAAGCTTCTTAAACCCTTTTCAACACTTGCACATTCTTCTGAATATCTGAAAAGATGTTTGTAGGTAAGGAGTTTGTAGAAAAGGTGTTTGAGTTCCTGGAATGGGCACTGGAAGCAGCTGGGAGAAAAGGTTAGAAAGAAAAAGACTCACAGGATATGGCTGGTGAGCCTACACGTGAATAAACGCTGATACTGGAAATAGGCCCTTTTTTCAAGATCTGAGAATATAGATGAACTTATGGATATAGATCTGCTTGTGAGTTAGGCAGAGCAGATTGTTTCACATCTGCTTCCTGTAGAGTCTTTTATCATCTTCTGAAACATCTGGTAGAAGCAACTGTTAGGATATTGGATGATAACATATTGTGAATATGGTCCACCTTGGCCATACCTTGTTTCTTAACACAGTGTTATAAGTAGGAAAGTCTAACAGGGACTGTGCAAGCATAAAAGAATTCTTGTGGCTTGGGGCAGAAGCTGAAGTAGCAAAGTAGAAGAGTAAACAAGGGACTGATGCAATCCATGCACAATATTCTCTGATTCAGCAGCTTGTGAAGTGGTTAATTGGCATTGATTGTGTTGTTTGTTAAACAAGAACATTTGTTTTTACATTCAGGATGCAGACAAGGTTAGAACTTCCTTGCTAAACTTTATGGCTTATTCAGACATTGAAGCACCACTTGAAATCTCTGCGCAAGAGAACTCAGAAAATAAAAACACTCATAACAATAATGTATTTTATCTACTTGTTTAGCCCATAAAAGTCTAACTATAGAAGAAAATGGATGGATAACTCAGAACAAAACTTTCAGCTACATGAAAAAATTCATAGATTTGAAGCTTTTGCCCTAGTGCTGAATGAAATCCAGACTATCTAATGAAAATGAGATCACTTGAGGAGCTTCATAGTGAGGGACTCGTGAGGCTGCTGTTCGTGGACTCAGGGCTGTTCTTATAATCAAATGCAGCATGCTCAGTACCTCCTCTGTTGGAGATGAGATTTGACCTCTAGGTTTGATTTGTATTAGCTAGTGACTATTCTCTACTTTTCACCTGAGAAAGCTTCAGATTAAAACTTTATTAAACAGGATGTAGGTCTCTGAAAACTTTCATCCCAAACTAATTGGCTTTTTTGGATAGGGAAAGCATAATTAAAAAATCCCCAACCATCTGCAGTTATAAGCCCTCTAGTTTCATTACATATGTGAGTCTTTCTTCCTCTGTGCATAAAACTTTCCAATCCAACACAACATCAACAGGAAGAATGGTATATATGTGTGTGTGTGTGAGTTTAAAAGTGAAGAAAGATAACCTCAACTGATGAGTGTAGATGAGCTGAACTAAAATTAATAGTGAATTTAAAAATGAGAAAATAGTTATGGCACCAAGTAAAACAGCAAGATGAAGAAAGCAAGTGTAGATTACGGAACTGCAGTAATAAGCTGCAGGAAGACCTGCCTTTGGCTTGCTAAATGGATTCATGGACTGTAGAATCATTTAGGCCCAAAAATACTTCTAATATCTAAGAATAAACAAAGCAGTCACTTAACCTGTCTCTGATGTCAAACACAAAAGAGTTTGTCCACTTAGGAATCGATGTAAGTGCCAGGAATGAACTCCTGGTGTATCACAATCTTCTCTGCTGTGGTCACAAGACAAGGCAGTAGAAGCAAAGGGGTTCCTGCCTTGCAGTGACTTCCCTTGACTTTTTTGTGTAAGGTCTGAATGTAATCCAGAGCTCCAGTCACAGGAATCCACATACAAAGTGTAGAACAGCAAGTTTTCTCCTTGAAATGCTTTCCACAATAAAACTAGATGGACTCACAGGAGGACAGCTTGGGAAATACCCTCAGAGTGTTGCACCCTGATGGAGCCCTGCTGTGGATTGTGGATTTCTGCCTTGGTGCCTCAGGTTTCTGCTTCAGCTAAGACAGCGTTCAGACTTCCCACGTATTTCCAGTTTTAGCTGATAATATACCAACAGGATGACGATGAAGAGCACTTCTATAAGAGTAAGTTTTATCTTTCTTTCTCTCCAGTTCTGGGCATTAGCCTGGTTGTGACAGGTCATTCCTTCGAACATCACGAGTGACAAGCATTTAGCTGAGGCGCTCGTATCAAGATTCCAGCTGTTAAAATCTCTGTCAATCACCAAACGTGAGTCTTGCTCCTTCCCCTTATCTGTCCTTACAACTTCCTAGGATCATAATTCTATCCCAGTAGTTCATTCCACCACATTTTCCTAAGTAGGGACTTTGGGCAGGTGACTCTGTGAAGCATTTTAAAAGCTTCAACTAAAGGACTTTAAAAGAGCTGAGCTATTCCACATTCTCTCTGTTCTGGAGCTGTCTCATTGTCATCTTGTTTTCATGCACACAGCACCAAAAAAAAGAGTTATTTTTCCATGCTTTTAAGATTTTACAGTGCTATAAATTTCCTGATTGTAACATTTACTCCTCGTTGAAAGATAGGAATGATGATAATCTCCTCCTGTGCTATAGCATTCTTAACCAGGTAACGTGGGAGTCACTCTGCAGATTAAAAATCTCGTATTTTCATGTGTTTCAGTGCTATAGCCAAGTGACTCAAATGAGGGGAGGGAAAATAAAACCCTCAATCACTCCAGCCTGATTTATAGAAGTGTATAGCAAAATCTGGAACCAGAAGCACGTTTTTCTGTGTGTTCTGCAGTGGCTGGATATTTGTGAGCCTGGCTGGGCTTTTGGAAATCAGCAGGAAAACCCCTGTGGCTTCTGCAGCCCTTCTACAGATAGGTGTACAGGGGCAGGGTCACCTTCATATCTCTGATGTTTTTGCAGTTAGCAGTCATAGAAAAAACCTGTTCTGATGCCATGGAGTTAGTTAGTTCTGAAGCAGTGTCTAACAGCAGAGGAGTCAACAGCCAAACCAACTCAGACTCCGAAGCTTTTGAAGTTTGCCCATCATAATTTTTAGCTGAGTTCCTCACTACTTAGAAATAAGAAGTAATACTGACTAACACAAAATCGCTGAAATTTAAATTACTTGTACACCCACCGAAATGCAGAGGGTTTGGAGTTTGATGCACAAAAAGAGGGAATTAGCAGCACTTTTACATAAACATTTTAAATGCCTAAGTTAACACATAGTTTGTGATAAGAAATGAATTTAATACTGTGTAACACAGGCAGGACATGATAGGAAATTTTTCTTTTTGCTAAGAGGCACATATATCTAAGGGAGAGCATAAATAACCTGGGGAGAGCAGATTAAAGAACCTCAGGAAAGAAACTTGGCATCTGAATCATGTCAGGATTTTACAGAAAAAGGATACATTTTATGGATCACAACGCTTTTGTAAAACTTGCTCTGAATCTAAAAGAAAATGGAGGCCAGTGCAGAAAGCATAAAAATACTTGTTACTGTTCTGGGCTAAGGAATAGTTTGAAGATGCTAAATTTCTGCCCCATTTGCTTTGCTACTGAGTGATTTTTTTTAATTGCAAGCAATATTTTGAAATACCAGAATTTTCCTGATTTCAGTTCACTGCATGCATTTTAAAAAGCTGAAATACAGTTTAAGTTTCATATTTTTGCATGTTTTTTAACAAAAATTTATTTAACTGGAAAGGGAATTTTGTCTTTCCAGTTAAATGTAATGAGATTGGAAATCTTGCACCATAACCCCATTCTCCTTCAAGTCCTATTTGAGGTTTCATGTAGACTAAATTCTCTTTGAAATAGCAGATATGTATGATACCTAGTGAGTAAACCAGCCAAATAGCAATTGCTATGTAATCAAAGCATAAGGTTGTGAAGCTGCATTGTCTGCAAGTACTGCTGTGTGTCTTGGAAAACTGGGAACAGTTGCAACTATGGGTAGAGCTTTTGTGTACCAGATATGGCAGTATCATTAAACACAATGTGACCCTGTATTCCATCTATTCAAATAATTATTTATTTAGAAAAGAGCCCAAATTATTTGTAAGGAATTGTAATCATAAGTGAATTTGGTGCTGGAACTCTCTTTTGCCTTCTAATCTAATGGAGACTGATGGTAACTGATGGTTGCTTTTCTCTGTGGTTCACTAGTTCCAACAACCACGGGGTTTTTTCTGCCACTTTTTCTCTTTTAAATGAATTCTTGACTTCTGCTGATGCAATATCTTTCACAGATCCGTAAGTGAGTGAAAATGTAGTAATTTTTTCCTGATGCTGTGTTTTTCTTAATGCTGTGATGGGCCTGAGAGGCTCAGCCCATTTTGTAGATCTTGCTTTGGTAGCCTGTATAGAATTCAGATATATGGGCTGTCCTACAGTCACAGTTTCTGTCTCAGTGCAGTTTGGTCTCCCTGTGAAGCTTCTGTGTGCAATACAGTTGTCAAGAAGCTGACCAGGTTGGAGTTATCGCACTGTTCCATACAGACTCTTCTTCCTAACTTTTTGTCAGTTGTTTGAATTGGTTTAAGTCTTCATAATAGTACTTCATGGGTATAGTGCAGAAATTAGTGGTATTGCCACTGAAAATATTCCCATCATCATTAAGAACGCCTGGTAAATTAGATGGGGAGGATGGTGAGATTACCTGCTTATTTTCAGCAGTGACTTCTTTTAAGAGCACATGGGGTCCCGTTCTGTGACTGTCACTTGTGCAGAACAGCAATCTGGTGAGGTTGCCTCTGGTTTTCTTACCTCTGTCTTTATGTGCTCAGTCAAATAATACATTTTAATGCTGCTCTGAGCATCTTTTTCCTAAAAAACCCTGGCTATGTCATGGATGTTTTCAGCTGATTGACTAGCTGGCAAAACACATTGTTGGTAGTGTGCTCCATCTGCTTTATGTTCTCCAGGATCCAGTAGCAGTTGGTAGCGAGACTACCAAGGCAGCAGTCCAGACTGGCATTGTGTCTGGTGGGTAGGATTGAAGGAAAGAAATGGAGTGTTACATTTCCTCTCAGTCTCTGTACGAAGAGGCAGGACACTTAAATACCTTTAGGAAGGTATTTCACTTTCACTTGTCCCTGAAAATATATTATACAGACATTTTTCTAGATAATTGTCTAAACAGTCCTTTATTGTATGTCTCCAGTCATAAAAACTAAATAAATCTCATGCAGTTTAGCTCTTTAACAAAATTATCTGAACAGTGAATAAAAATGCATTTCCATCACTCCTCCCACAGTGTCTCTGCCTTTTATGGGCGTCCAAATGCATTTATTACCCTATGCTGGATGTGAGCCAGTACGGAAGAGGTGGGAACTGTAACTTGAACAAGCTAATCTAGATAAATTCCCAGGTTTAGGAGTATGTGAGTTTTAGTTTCAGATCTTGTTTCTCTTCTGCAATTCATTAGCTTCATCCCCTCTCCATTTTGCAAACATTTGTGTAGGCTTTTCTTTCATTTTTGGTTTGCTGGTCATGATGCATAAGTGTGATCCCAGAGATTGAAATCTGAGTGTCTCAGGCATCATCTTAGCAGCAGCAGCAAAACAAACCTCCTCAGGTCCCAGCCTTGAAGCTGTAAAACAGTGAGAAAATGCTGCCTTCCCAGGTAGTTTTTTAGGCCTTCTGCTGGTTCTTCTAACAAGCATAATTGGGTGATGGAGATATCTCTTGGGCAGATGTTAACTCTTGAAAATGAACTGAAACTGTGAACTCTCATTTCACATGAACAGTTACTGGGATGATCTTTCAATTGTCCCCAGCTTGGGCAAAATTTGAACTTATACCTCTTCCAAAGGCAGAAGGCTCTATTTCTTATTGCCACTCATCTGAATCATTCAGGTATTAAAATAGTAAAATCCAACAGTTTCCATAGTGACTGTTCTTATTTAATATTTTACTTCTCCTGTTCTCTATCTGCCTTTAGAGTTGCTATTGCTATACTGTTTATTTTCTTCCACTGATTACACTGTATGACTGATGGTTAAAATACCAAACTCCAGAAACTTATTTCCCCTCTGTATATGCCCATGGTTGCTTTAATGTTCATAGAAATCACATTTGTGGAGAAGCTCCATCAGTTTGTAATTTCCCCCCTTTACACTAGAAATCAGAATCTAGTTCATTAGCATTATAAACGTACCCTCCATCCGCTTGGTACAACTGTGTGCAACTAATTTCCAAGGCCTATCTTTGATAAAGGGTTCAGTACACAATTCAAAGTACTTCCATTAGGATACAGAAAAATCTTAAACCTGCAGTGCTTCAAATTGTTGAAAAGGGCAGTTCCCTTTATTTGTTTGGAATAAAAGTCTCTTAAAAGGAGATTCAGAACAAGACCCTGGAGAAGAGGCTTGAGAGAACAACAGGGGAGATGTTTCCCTGACTGTGATACGGACTTAGGCTGAACCAGCGGTTCGGAGGAGTAGCACTTGTCAGACTGGAGACAAAAGCATGCTCAGAAATGGTTGCTACCAGAAAGAACTGATTTGCTCCAATTAGGGAACTTGGAGCACAAGTTAATCATCAACCTGAAACCAAACAAGTAAGAAAAAACCCAAACACTCTAAAATTAAGGCACGATCCTTGGGGTTCTGGTAAAAATAATTTTCTATTTTTAGGCTGTTCAGGACTTTAATCCAGCTTGAATTCTATAGGAGGAATGTGCCACCTTTGAAGTACAGCTCAATGCTAGTGAAAGAAGAGTCAAAACCCACTCATTTAGGCCCAGCAGAGATACAGGTGATCACAGACAAGTCTGTCACATTGACCACTTTGTCCAGAAGATGAGGTGAAACCAGATACTCCTACCAGCATTGTTTATGTCATACCTTTAGGACTGTGCCCCTACTATTCTTTGGCAGTTCTGTGATCTTAATACAAAGAAAGAAGGAGGGATGAGATTCCCAGTCCAGGTACAAGTTTCTAAGCATAAATAACCCCAGAAAATAAAGGTTTTTTCTAAGGCATCCTACCCACAGCACAGAAGTACCAGAAGCTGCTGTTCTTTCCTCATGGCCTTTTGCTTGACAGATACATGTGTACTGCCCTTTGTGAATAGACACTTCTCCCTCTCAATCTGTTGCCTCAGCCCTCTCTATCCTGTGCACCCACTTGTATGAGGCAGGAATTGATATATTTTTAACTTTGAATCTGTGTGGGTGCATGTGACTGGCAGGCTGCCAGTGTCTGTTGTTTCTGAGCTCCTGTCTTCAATCATTTTGGAAGTAAGCCTTGTAGGGAGACACTAAGCAGGGATGAAAAAGGATTTCAGCCTACCTGCTATGTGTGGCAGTAACTAATCACTTAAAAGGAAAACATAGAGATAAAGTTCAGTGCAGAATGGAATAGAGCAGAAAAATTCAATTTGTTCTTTCAAATCTCAGTTGTGAAACACTTCAAGTAGGTGATTATGGATTCAAAAGCTAAAAACTACAGCCAGATTTTCTATGGGGCCAGATAATAGCCCAGCACCCTTGTGCTCTGGCTGCATTTCTCTCACCTAGAAAGACTGGAAACAGAGCAGCCAACCTGTCCATGCCAAACGACAGCTCTGCCAGGAGAGTGACTAAGGTTTAAGTCAAATCATACTTTCCAGGTGTGATTATTTAGCCCAGGCAGGGCAAATTATTACTTTATCTCCTAAACTTGCTTCCAAACTAATAAGGTGCCCATTTGTGAAGCAGCATTCTAACATCCAGCGTGGGCATTAATGTTATTTACAGAATATAGTGCGAAAACAGTCAATTCACAAGTCACTGAAAGATGTATCTTCCCTCTAGGCAAGTTTGTTACCTAATGGAGATGTGATATGAAGCAAACAGAAAATCCAGTGACAGGCATTATGGTAGGATGTAGGTAGAAAGGAAAGTGTTCTGTTGTCATTAAAGGTATAAATACATAAAAACATACTCTAATGTGAAGAGTATACTCAACATGAATCATAGAATTATTCAGGTTGGAAAATACCTTTAAGATTATCAAGTTCAACAGTTAACCCAGCTCTGACAAACCCAGCACTGAGCCATGTCCCTAAGCACGACACCTCCACATCTTCTAAATCCCTGCAGAAATGAGCCCCCCCACTTCCTTGGGCAGCCTTTTTCAATGCTTGATCAACCTTTCAGTGGAGGATTTTTTCCTTAATGTCCAATTTAAACCTCCCCTGGCACAGCTTGAGGCCATTTCCCCTTGCCCACCGCTTTCTTGGGAGAAGAGACCCTCCTCACTACAGCCTCCTTTCAGAGAGGTGTGGAGAACAATAAAGTCCCTTCCCCTTCTCTTCTTCCAGCTTAGGGGAGCTAAAATCTCTGCCTAGAAAGCCTGTCTTTCCACACAAACATTTTTTCATGGAAGCTGAAACCACACTCCCCCCTGCTTTAAGCAGACTTGCTGCAGGTTCTGTGGTCCACCTTAGGGAATCCTGGAGCTCCCTCTGTTTATGTATGCTCTAATGAGCTTTAAATGGTCCTTGTTGCCTCAGAGCATGATGAACATGAATGGTGGAAGATAGCTCAGACCTGGAACAGCAGAAATATATTGCTGTTTCATAAAACACCAACATAAAAGTACTTGAGAAACAATAATGAGGTTTTTCAGCTGTTTAACCATGCAGCAAGTCCAATAGACACAGTATGGTCACTTTTGTTTTAGTTGGAATAACAGCACAAAGGTGTTAGAGGGGTTAACAACATTCCGTAGCTATAATAGGCTAATTTTTCATACCTGTGTGTAGTTTCTTTTTAGTCTTTCAATTCCCATTCTTAATTGTGACCTATTTTTGTCTCCAATCTGTTTTGGAATATTCTATATGGAGTGAAATTTTACAGCTCTTTTGTCTTTTTTTCTGTGCTAAGTCTTCTAGGCTGAGCATATCTCTCTGCTGTGCTCTAATGCTCTCCTTTATCTTCAGGGCATTAGTTGTATTTGTTATGAAATTAAAGAGCATCTGATAGAAGTAAAGTTTCTCTTCCTTTTAAACCATGGGAAAATGTATTGAATGTAATGAGTGTTTTTGCAAGTCTTTTATCTCTCCAGTATGTGTTGCCTTCTGCCATCAGGTCTCAGATGTGTTGTGCTGTATTTAAAAAACAAGGCCTCTGTAACTTCGGTTACTTTTAATATTGGAGACATCTTGTTTTATATTGCTTAATCACATTTTTAAAATTCAACTCAGTTTGCTTCTCTGTGTGATACAAGTAACCGATCTATGTGCTAGTCTAAAATAGTAAACATTGTCTTAGTAATTAAACTGGGTAAAAAATACTTAATTTTGCTGGTTTACTGTAATAAATTGCCAATACAGAAGGCAAAGCTTTTCCTTCTGCTAAACACTGTGTGTGGCCAGTAGACTGGCCAGTAAGTCAGCTGAAATAATTTCACTGGCTTTAGGTTAGGCTCAGTGTTGTTTGTCTGAGACTGCAAGATTTAGTGTAATAGCAGGTTTTGTGCTGAATCATCAGTAGGCAGTGTCCAGTTTATTGCATTGGGAAGTGAAGCCTCTGCACAGGGTATTTGTCCTCTCCCATCACTGCCTGTCAGCACTGGCAAGGAGTCAGCCTTGCCACAGTTCTGAATCTGCTCCAGAGGTGGGAAAGCTTCAGGAGGCTGTGTGGTCACTCAGGCAGGTAAGAAGGTGCCTTTTGATAACCTGCTGACACACCCTGCATTGTATACCTGAGTATACATATTATTTCATGCATCCAACTCTTTAGTTTAGGTATGTTAAAGGATTCTGGAACAGATGAAATTGTGTGTGGGAGCTCTGAGATGAGGGCAGTGACTTGTGCACTCACCACATTCCCTGTTTCTGAGAACAGTTCTTGTACATCCTGGCCACCATGCTACGAGAGAGGCTTTTCCCCACTGTGTGCTCTCTCCTGTCCTACATCCTGGTGTACTCACACAAAACATTTTTGGCTCTGAGGGCTGCTGGCTGTGAAAACTTTGCACAGCTGATTTTATGGGGAAAAATTTAAAAGACCGGGGACCACGAAACTTACGGACCTTGAAAGACAAATAAAATAGATTCATATTGTACAAAACATGACAAAATTGAACATTGTTTCAGTTCATTGGGGGTTTATGCATTACTTGTTGAACTGTTGCTGTGTCGACAGAAAGTAGATTGAAAAATATAGAGAAAATAAAGGGTGAATGGGAGAGGGACTCATCTTTGTCCTTGTAAACCAGTAAGCACCACTCCTAGCCCATCTGTCACTTTACTTCAGAAGCCCATGCCAGTATAGGTGTGTGAGGCACTTTATTCTTACTTTTGAAGAACTGCATTTCCACTTACAAGGATGCTAAACTCCTTATAGATAGCAAAAGATCATGTTAAATTTATCAGTGAGTAGTTTTCTTCATTCAGAGTCTAGTTTCAGGAAGTATTTAACAAAGAACAGCTAAATCTAAGATAGATCATAAAAAGTAATTCCCTATTTTTTTTTCTACTTAGCCTAATTTAGACTAACTCAGAGGACCTTCTTTAATCATTTGATATCATAACACAGAAATGTGTTTAGCCTTACAAAAAAAAAAATCTCAGAGATGAATCACTGAAATAATTGATCTATTTAAGTTCTGCTTCAGACACATTTCAAGGGCATAAGTTATTTCTACATGTCATTAAAAAAGACTTTGTGCATTGCTACAATTAATTATTTGATTAATATTAAAGTGGAACGAGATTTTTGGCCTCTCAGTTGTGTGTGGGTTTTCTTAATGCGATGCTTAATTATGTGAGGACTTTGCAGTTATATCTGTTAGATCTTGGTTTGAAACTGAATCCTGAAACCCTGACTAGTAATGTACTTGAATCTGGAGGCATTACATGAAAACTAATTTTTGCAGGTTTGGATGGATAAAAAAGGAAACTGGAAAAGCACACAATAGTGCAAACCATATATATGACTTACAAAAGTTAAAACACTTGTTTTTCACAGGTCGGTAGAGATTGCCATGTTCAGGGAGATGAGCAGGTTTCACCATCCATCATTTCTGAAAGTGTCACCCTTGGGCCCAGTCTTGGAGACACAGCAGCAGCACCTAACATGTAAATCTCAGGGCACCTCTACTTAGAGATGGGAAAAACAGAGGATGGGGGGCTGAAGTGACCTTTGGGAAATCACCCAGCGGCCAAGACAGAGAATGCAGACCTTTGGGACATTTCAGTGCTGGAAGGACACCTCCCAAAGCCTCCTTCCAATACTCCCTGGAAGGTTTACTATGGAAGTTTCTTCCTGGCCTGAAGCAGTTTTTGGCAGCAGAGACAGTGCACTACTGATCTAACTTACCCCTGTTCAGGCATATTTCTAACTTGCTTTGGAGCCTGATGTCTCCAAAACAGGGAGCTGCACAGTGTCACCCTCAATGCGTAGATTTATCTTAGATGGAGACAGGAACTGTGCCACATTTGTCTAATCTTTTTGTGAATACTAAGTGCTTGGTCTCAGTGACCTACTGCAGTTCTGACTTGACAGGTTAATTATAAGTTATGTGAAAAAAAAGTATTTATTAACTTTAAAATTTATTGCACTCCACTTGCTTGTTCCCTTATTCTTGTTTTAGTAGAAGGTAAATAGGAGCCCCACATTTATCTTAACTATTTCTTCTGTCATGTCCACCATCCCTAAATTAAATACTGCACATTTTCTGTATTTCTACTATCTTACACAACAAAATAGATTGAGTTCTTGTGAGGGGAAGAAAAGACCTTGCTCTCATTAGACAGATGTCATTTGAAAGGGCCAAGACTATGTTTCAACATTGTCAATCTGCAGCTGTAGAGAGGCTCAAGTTCTCTGTCTTTCCATGATTATACCTCTGAGGCAGAGGCTGAGTGGGAAGCAGTTATGTCTGCAGAGAAAACAAATGACACTTTGTCCTATCATTCGCAGGCTGTGAAATCTCTTTAGTCCAAACTGAGAACAGAATGCCATCCTGAGAGCAAGGAACCTTTTCAGACAGGGATTTGAAAATGCTTCTAAACCAGGCACGTCTACCCCCTCTGGGTTACAGAATACGCTGTATCTGTTTGTGTTTCCCCAGCAGCAGCAGCAGAGCTGCCATCCCTCCAAATTCCTTCACCACCAGCAGTGCCAGGCTGCACCTGGGCACCAGGACCAGCCCTGTGTCCCCTGCTGAATCCCACCCAGGGGGTGTGGGGAGGAAGGTGGGCTCTTGTCCGCAGTGGGAGAGCTGGCACAGAGTTCACCTGGAACTGGCATTTCTATTACTTTGTTCAGGGAGAAGCCCTGCAGGAGAAGGGCTGCACTACAACCCTGTGCACATCCTAATGCATTCTCACTATTGCAGACCAAATCTCTGCAGACCAAATCTCTGCCTCTTTTTTTCTGCTGTCAGTGTCTGAGTGGCATTTCTTCCACCACCAGTGATGCCTCTAGCTTTGTTGTTCCAGCCCTTAGTTCCTCTCAGGAATGGTTAATACTTATGTTCTCAAACGCATTCTGGATTTGGCTTGCAGTAAGCATTTAAGCTTGTGGTACGTGGCATCCTTTATTCCCCTATTGGGCAAGGAGCACTAAGCCTCTGAAATGCAATGCTGCCTGTTCCATGCTGCTGAGAAGCAGTATTTGCAGTACCAAAATTCACTGCAGAACCAAAGAGCTGTCTTGGGTTCTCCCAAGGCATATATCCTGCTAGAGAATCAGTTGGAGTATTTACAATTGCAGTAAATGCATTATTGCAATTAACATTATAAAAAATAAAAGAAGTGCTGCTTCTGGGCCATAATGGTATTGCCCCTATCTACTTTTGTTCGATAGACAACTATTCTCAATGTCTTAATTCACAATCGTTTGCATTTCATGAAATAGCAAATCCCCGAATCTTGTGCTTGTACAAGCAAGTACTTGTACTTCCTACATTTCTCTAATTTCTCTAGGTATCTCTGCAGACTCCTGTTCTGCTGCAGGTAGAGAAAATCTTCCTTCTCAGCCTGCAGTCAAACTGACAGCAATAGATAGAGTGCAGATCCCACAGGTTCTTTTCAGTTAGGATGAACAGGAAAATACTGGCACAAAGCCATTCTTTCTGTTTTTACTTGCAGGTCACCTTTGAGGGTAAAAAAAATGTCTGTCTTGGGTGTGTGAAATGACAGGCTTGTCCAACATAAGCCTGAGCAGCTGTGAAGATCAGCCTGAAGGCCTGGAGGAGATGGCCTGCCATATGGGATTCCCGAAGCTCTTCTCCACCTATTCACTGCAGCAGCAACAATGCACAAAATGCTCTTGGGAAGAGTAGGCACTAATTGCTTCTGAAATTCACTGTTTTATGTGCAAAGGTTTGCTTTGCATTTCCAGCAATGTCATCATTCAGTGAACCTTCATAATGCTTTCGGCTGAGCCCAGCCTTTATTGTGTTTAAACGTAATGTGGGGGGAAATGTGGAACACAAGAGGTCCCTTCCATGTACCATGAGATGTCTTAGCAGGAGGCTGGTGACATTTTAAGGGCAGCATTAATTGCAGTCAGTCTCATGGGGCTTGACTCCAGCACACACAGGGAGTGCCCCCTCTCCAAGTATTGGGGGTCCGCAGGGATCTCTCCTTGCCCCTCTGGAACAGGTGGAGTTCCAAGGTTAAAATCCTGACTCCTCCTCCAAGCTGGAGAGAAAAAAAAAGCCTTTTTCAACCGGGTAACCTTTCCTTCCAAAGTCTCATGAGTTCAGCACTTCCAGGTGAGGACGTGGGCGGTGCCTGCTGGCGCTGGTGGCCGTAGCCATGTCTGTGCCCAGGTCCGCACACTGGGAACTCGTAGGTGCCACCCCAGCACAGCAGAGGAGAGATGTTCAGCTGTCATCCCTGACTGCCCCAGTGGTACCAAGAGCAATAGAGGATGGAGAAAACAGGGAAAACAGCTTCTCTGGAATTGTTTGTTTGAGGGGCCCAGCACTGGACCTGTTGCAAAGGAAAAGGAATATTACATTTACTGAAGGAGGAGTGCCGCTCCCTCCTTCCCTTCTTTCAGTTTCTCTGAGTGGTTTGAGAGGCTGGACATTTAAGGGTTTTTATCTTTAGAGAAGTAATATAAGCACTGTGGAAGAGCTAAGGAAAACAGGAGCAAAGTGATGCGCTTTTTTTTTTTTTTTTTTAATTGAATGAAACAGTTCTACTTTTGAAGAAAAAAATAAAAACAACTACCTTTTTCTTTTCCTGTGGAAAAAAACCCACTGTGGTTTGTATATTCCAATTATTTTGAAGCCCTTTCCTTCATGGGGAGGCAAAGATGAACCTCCACTGAGCCTATCATGGTTTCCCAAAAGTTCAGTTTAGTTCCTATCATCCTTTTTTTCCCCCTTCTTTTCTCTAAATTTCCCATCTGGTCTGCTCCTGTGTTGCTTTCATGCTGCCTCCTTCCCAATGCTGTTTTGAAGTAAATTTAGTGGGACAGTGAAGACATCACTAAGGACAAATGCAGAGTGAGGACACTGACTTATTTTAACAAACAGGCTCAGGTCTTCATCATATTGAGTGATTTCTGAAGGACTGCAAAATCTGACACTGCATCTGCACAGAGAGCTCAGTTTTAATGTGATATTAAAAATCTGCTTAGTGTTCAAGTAGAAATTTGCACTTGGTTCTCAAAAAAAGGAAAAGCAATCCTAATGAGAAATCTATCTTGATAGCTCAATTTCATTTCCCCCAGCTCCAGAGAAGCAGTTGTGTTCTTCCCTTGTTTACAGTGCGGTGGAAGGAAAGCAGTCACCCTCTGTGATGTGAGCTGCAATTAACAGATCAATGGCCGCTTCCCCTAATAAAAGCCACAGTTCTTTGCTGGGCTGATATTTTATTCCTTTATTGTAATCAGCACAGTGGATCTTTCTTCAGTCACTGCAGGTGTGTCCTGCCAGGTACCAAGAGGTGTGGCAGAAATGGGTGTGAGCGGGGGGCCTGAGCTGAGCTCCCTGCACAGCCCCAGCCTCAGCAGCCAGGTCCTTCTGCTCCACTGTGCAATTACTCACCTTGTTCCACTTCAGTGCCCTGTGTATATTTCTGATTCACCAGATGACTAAATAGAACAAATCTCCAATGACATAAAATGCAAAATGTACATTTTAATCAGTAACATATTTAGATATCTGCCGAGTGTATGTTTATGAGAAAGTTATTTATTTCTAATCACTGAGAGGTGCTCTAGTGGAACTAATTGTGATAGATTATTTTCTTGGCTCTAACAATTTATCTGATGAACCTAGGTTAGATTTTTTCTTTGTCAATGGAGTTTGTCTGGACTTCCCTAAGTACATGTATTATTTGTAATTGTTTGCCAAATTGTTTTCCCAATGGTTTACCAATGGTTTTTGGTTTTCAGATCATTTGTGAGCTGTTTGCAGCCTAATAGTTGCCTATTAGTAGGAGAGTTATGTAATTTAGTTTGGATTAGTCACATGGTCTTTAACTGGATAAGCAGGACTTGTGATGTGATCTTCAGCCATAATGAATTCAAATTTTGCTTCTTATTGATTCACTTGCATTTCATGGTTGCTCCTTTTCGTGCCAATATAATAACTAATGAATTTATTTATGGAAAGCAAGCATAAACTGGACATGAATATACAAAGCTTATTTTGAGCTTGGGGATTTCTAGGGGGAAAAAAGATCAGGGGAATTAAAAATAAATGATAGGCAAATATTTATGCTTCAAGAAACACACACTGAAATACACCACAGATACAGGTGCCTCTTTAAATAAGCGGACAACGCCCCTGGTGATTTTACACTCAGAATCCCTATTGGCTTCCACTGTCTGGAAATTGGCTGAAGGTTAGGTATAAAGATAAAAGGTCACCAATAGTCACAAAATAAGTCATAACTATTACAATTTGTCATTTAACAACTTGAGAAACATTAAAATAATGAATTTTCGATTATCTTTTCCTCGTAAATGCATCCTTAGCATGATAAGAGTATCATGTAAGAGCCAAGTGTGTGAATATAACCCAGATAAGAAAAATAGCTGACACCTGGGCACTGGAAAATGAAAGATTTTCCTGTGATGTAATTAACTCTTGAAATAGTTAAGGTTTATTTGAATGAGGAATCATCACAAGATAACTTTATTCTTGTCATTTTTACCTTTGTTTGAGAGGTGTCATGCTTGATAGAAACCAGTGAGAACTGAACTTGATTTTTCAAATTATTTATTTAATCTTTATTTCTCATTTATCAGTCTAGAAAATAAGGTAATTGGAATACACTGTGAACATGAATTAAGTGATGCATTTTATAGAAATGTTTGAGATTTGTTTAATAATTTTACATATTTCAGCCATCAGGAACTATCCACAAGACTGGTGAATGGGTTTATGATGCTCTGTTGTTCCACTCAGGAATATTCTTCAATATCTTGCTATTTCTAGGAAGCTCCAGCCACTGTTACACGATATCTCTGTTATATGGCAATGGCCTGGTGTTACTGGAAGCAGGGTTGATGCACTCCTTAATGCATCAGGGTACCACCCATATATTACCAGAGTAGGAGGGTAATACATCAATAACCAAACTTCCCTTTGAGCCAGGCAACAGTGGCACCTGCAAGCTTGGTTGTTTTTTTATGTCAGTCTGGGTACACTTCTAAAGCACACAGAAAGGCTTTGCATTCTCAATAGGTGTGTTGGTCCCAGCAAAGTAGCCCAAGTCCTTCAGCCTCTTCAAATTTTGAAATTAAACATATACTGCATTTTATTTTATGGGTATTTATTTCTCATAGTGCTTTCTTGAATTTTGTTTTCGTATCTTGGAATATCATTATGCATTTTCTAGTAGCTCAGATGTTTTCTGGAATACAAATCATGGAGTCACATCAACAAAAAAAATTCATCTTTCTTTTTGTTTGTATGCAGCTCATGTATGGTAAAAATAGGTTTGAGAGCTTCACATATAATGTTCATCAGATCTTAATGAATGTGTGAAGTGATTCCATCACAAATGTGTACTTATAACTTCTGCACAAGGTCAGACTTTGTCAGTATTGATTTGGAACAGAATTAAAATGCCAGAAGTTGTCCAGTTTATCATCAAGCTGCTGAAACCATCTCCTCTCTGATATTTCAACAAAGAAGCCTCAGGCAATCACAGTAATTATTCAGAAAAGCAAATCTCAACTACTTTTAAATGCAAAATTCTCTGTCCTAGCCAGATGATTGTTAGCAAGGGATTACAGCATTATAAAACATACTTTGCCCTTCCTTATGCATGAATCAATCTTGTTTACATCTGACCAAAAGAGAAAAACAAAGAAAAAAATTAAGTAAAAAAATTTTAAGAGATCAGGTTTCAATGCACAGCAGATAATGTCAGTAAATACAAAATAATTCAAGAGTGTTTGATGATACCTAGTTTTTAGCTGAAGCTCCTTGTGAGATAAATCAATACACTCCAATAAGACCAAAGTTTGTTCTATGATAACCTTCAAGTTGTTTCAGTTAAAACAAAATAACAAAATATTCCCTCACCTGAAATAATCTTAGGCCTGGCAAGAGAAGATTTTTCTTTCAAACTCAGAGGCATACGTTTGAAAGCACATGAGCAAATGAGAGAGTTAAATGTGGGACTCTCCCTCCTTTCACTGAAGCAAGTCTTCTTACATGCTATCAGAGTAGCTGAGATAAAAATAAATAAATAAAAATAGAATGTCAGGGCCAGGAAAAACTTGTCAGCCGTAGTAGCCTGCTCCTGCTACGAAACAAGGGAAGGGAGGAACAACTGCAGCAGAGCAGAGCTGGAGGGGCAGGGTCCATGGCAAGCAGGAGCTGGCACCTCCCAGCCCCGCTGGTGTTTGAGAGGGAGGCTTGGCTGTCTGCACGGGAGGGCTGAGAGCAGCCATGGGCTGGGCTGGGCTGCTGCAGCTGCTGCAGAGACTCACACAGGCCTGGCCTCAGCACAGCCTGGGCTCTGTCTGCCTTCAGGGCCCCTTGCAGGCTCTGCTAGGTCTGTTCTGCCTAGAGCAAGGCCTGGGCTCTCCCTGGCCACAGGGCAGGGCAGTACCCAAGTCCTCTGTGCCAGGGACAGTCTGCTGTGGAGTATTCCCCTTCCATCGAGGGCAGATCTACCTGAGAGCACCCTGCATCACTCAGCTGACTACTTCATTGAGGTTTGAATGGCCCTCCTGCCTGAAGAGAAGTGTTGGCTGCTGTCTTCATCTGTCATGGCCATCTGCTCGACTCTTTTTTTTCTTCTCAGCATGACTAAAGTCACTTACATATGAGAACAGATTGCGGGACACACATTAACCTCTTTAGAGATCATAAATGATCCCCCAGGAGTAGAGGGTTTGCCACTTAACTGTGAAAAAACAAACCAAACCAACAAAACCCCAAAAGGAGCAAATGTAGTTTATATTTGAATTGGGAGATGGAGCTGCAAGAGACAATATGGTTAAAAAATACTCTTTTCTGATCTGGTCACTTGTTGAGCATTCAGATAAACTGAGACACTAACTGTTTTCTGTCCTGCTTCATGGTCTGATTCACAACCCTGTCTCCCATCAAACAGGGCTTACCTACATGAATAAACCTATTGAATCTTGAACATCCAGCCCCAGTGAAACTCCCTGTGCTGCCAGGATAACAGTGCTGAATAGGACTCGGTTTACATTTTAGCATTGTTTTCACTTTACTGTCTAAACTATCATGTTGTTCTTATCATGGCCTCCTGAAAAGGAAGCCATAATAAACATCTTCTATAATTAATATACGAATGTAAGGAAATTGAACTTGGACCCTGTCATCTGGATACAGCTTTTGTGGAAACAGCAAGTGCTGGTTATGTAAGCTTTCTAGGCCATCCAAATACAGTCATCCCTAAGGATGTACTAGAGAATGTGTATGCAAGGTCAGGATTACAGTGTCCTTACTGAGCCTCTCTTTAGCTCTATCACATGCAGCTGTGTCTTGAAAATACTTTGGACTAAAGACTGTATTTTTCCATTTGTTTTTGGAGATTTTGTGGGAGCACTGCAAGTGAATGATAACTCCCAGTGAATTTCCTGCTTTTAGAGTCCCATAGATTTTCCTGCCATCTCATGACGATGCTGGGCTTTTTATTGACTGACTGGGGGGGATGTGCCCTTTGGAGATGGCTGAAAGACCACCCCAGCTGAACTCTAAACAGCTACTGTATATAAACTGCATTACAGGAACTCCTAAAACGAGCATGCTCTCCCTACACAAATGGTGCAGTGGAGATGACAGAAACCACTCCAGGATGAGCTGGCTTCGATGTGTGCAACTTAGAGAATATGTCTTGTATAAGCACAAAGTCATTTTTTGGGCAGGATCATCCATTTTTTGTGGTAGTTACTGAAGAAATCCTGGAAATAAGCAGAACAAGTCTTAAAAGAAATGTATACTCATATTGCCTTTCTCTTTTCATTTCTGTATTGAGTTTCATTGCCACAGATGATGCAACACCATCATATTAATGGTCTTAAAGTGTAGCACAATGCTCTGTTGGTGTGCAGCTTTTCTGGAGCTTCATTCAGCTGCATAGCATGAAGAAAGTACTTTGCAGGTGCAGAAGGCACCTGTGTGTCCTGTGGCTGCGTGGTGCACACCTGGGGTGGGCTGCAGTGAGTACCCACACATTGATGGAGGTGGCCGGGAGTACCTTTGCCCACATCCTCTGGGTCTCCTGTTGACCTCATTGTCAGGGCTTGGAAGATCCCTGACACTGCTCTGACAGACCCTGCACAGTCACAGGCATGTCTTGGAAGACTGCTTAAGAAGTCTTTGAGCATTGTCTACCAAACATCTCAAGCTTTGCAAAACAAGTTTTAAATCTGCTGATTTAGGTGAAATCACAGCCTACTGAGAGGTACCTATAAGCCTCCTTCGTTTATACATTTGGGGAAAAGATTAAGTAGTGGCTCCATTAAGCCATATGCATATTCATGCAAGAATTGTTATTTGTATACTCATTATTTTTTCTGTCGTAAGCATTTAAAAATCAACACCTTTTGTATGCAAATTTCTCCTTAATAATGCTTGCCAGCCTTCAAATTAATGAATTGCAAGCATAATTTTGCACATGACTTTGAATCATGGAGCAAATTAAAATTCAGTCACAAAGATGCCATTTATCTTCAGTTTTGCAGTAGATGATTCTCAGTGCCCTGTGCCATCAGCATGTAAATATTCTGGCTGGAGATACACAGGCTTGTACAAACAAATTAGTGGAAACTTCATCTACTGATAGTGCTTATTTTATGTTCTTATATGTTTTCAGTAACTGCCAAGTACCCTGAGCATTTTACCAGCTGTGTGTGTATTTATATATACACGCCATTGAGGAGTATCAGCTTAACACCATGAACAATTTATAAAAGGCCTCCTCCTCACTGATCTGTAAGGGTTTTATAAAGATTTGTGTGACTTAGCTGTGCCTACAAATGTTGTCCAGATCATAGCAAAATCTAAACCTTATACTTTCTGATATACTAAGTAAAATATGAAATTTCACTGCAAAATCCTCTGTTCTTTCTAAAATACTGCTTTCTTCAGAGCCCCCAGTAGCAGAACTGGCTGCCATTTCCACAGCATTCTGTAGAAGCTTTGTCTTGTCTGATTGCCACTTAATGCACCCATCACACAAGCCCGGGCTCGATGCTGATACAGCTGGAGTCAGAGGAGTGCGGGGCACTGGGCGTGGAACTCTTTGTGCTGTAAGAGCAAGGCGTGTGTGCACACCACCAGGGTTTGGGTCAGTGAGTGATCCCTCAACCAGAAGTGATGTTTAAAAAATGCAGTGAGGTACATGCATATTACTGAAAGTTTCTCCTAAATGAAACAATGCTGCTGTCAAGGGCAGTTCATTTCACACTTGAGGACACATTGGAGGCAGGTTGTTATTTTGGTTTCATCAGCTTTAGTTACTGCTTGGTTGGTAATGAGGAAAAAAAATTAATCAACTGCACTGCAATTAATCTGTGATATGATATGGCATGAGCAGTTATTACTCACAGTGAAAAGCAATTTACCAATTCATCCAAAAATAGCATAGGAAAAATCTTATCTGTAAAAATGATCATCTTATACATTATTTCCATTTACGCATTATCTCACTACAGCTACTTCTTATTAACTTTGGAAACTGTTAAACATTTCCCTAATGTGCATATCTTACTAGGATTTTCCACCTCTTGTGTTTCCAGTTGGTATAATGGAATTTCTGAAAAAACGGTTCTTGTGTCCCATTGCTTTTTCTTGGTTGTCCAGTTTTTAACACCATCTTCTTCAAAAGCCTTTCTGATATAATTCAGATTTTCATATATTTTTGGGGCGGGGATGTTTTCACAATGTTTTTTTCAAGAAAGGTACTCAAATCAGAAACAAGGAGAAAAAAATTTCAGAATGTTTTTCATTTAATCTGCTGGAGAGTAAAAAACGTGGTTGAATCCTCATTTCTCAGAGCTGGTTGTGAGGTGTAGGCAGTACCTTGGGATATTTTATCATAAACAAGGACTTCTATTGCACCTCTGTAGTGTTCTTGTCTTCCTGCCACAGTAATAAACTCCACTAATTTTTTCACTCCATTGCTATTTAAACAGTCAATAGCAGCACCACTGAGTGTTCCCAGTAACAGCCCAATGCCAGCTGTCTCAGCTGCCATCAGACCTGGGAGCAACTTAGTTTTTATTATAGCTGTGAGTCTGATGAAGCATTGTGGAAGAGTTAATTAGGAAAACAATCTGCTTTTGTCTGTTTGCTTGGCACATGACTGCCATGGGTATGGGCTGGTTCTCACCCAGTTAGGCTGTACTTGGTGACAGCTCAGCTGTTTTGCTCTTCAGTCTTGCTCCAGAACAGTCTGAAGGGCACGTGAGTTATGGCAAGGGGCTGTTTGAGCCCTGAGTGTTTCCTGGCACAGGCAGGATCTGCACATACCTTGTCACTCTCGTTGTTTCATAGGTCAGAAAGATCTACTTAAGGTTAATGAGCCAATTGTTGTTGTAAAAAACACCAGTCACAATGACTGTTTTCCTGCTTCTTATTATGTGCATAAATTGATGCTGGAGATGGAGAAGTATTGTAGCATTCAGTATTGTTCCGTGTACAAGCAGACAAAAAATTGCTTGCTGGAGATAATTACCCACTCATGTACAATTCAGAAGAACAAATGGGCCTTTCATTAAATTCTTGATTCAGCACTCACATTTTCCTGCTTTTCCTTCTTAAAACGTAGCACATTGAATACGTCTTTTTAAGTTTTGAAACCAATTTAGAGTATATTATACCAAGGTGAATTCTGTTAAGTTCCCCAAGACTTGTTGATCTGTCCATTTAGTCATACGCGAGTAAAAATTTGAGTATCTTAATGCAGCATTCATGCTGAGGCACAGGAACGAAACAAACGTTGTGGTAGGAAATCACCCTTTTAAATGATGTAGTTGTATAGTGAAATACCTGCTTTCCAGACTTTTTCAGTCTTTTATAGTGCCTAATAACCACTAAATATGCAATTAGTTTTTTACTTAAATTTCCAAATTACAACTTCATTGTTGCTTAGACTACAGGGGTGAAGAAGCTTCTGAAAACATCCTCTCTCGGTTAGTAACTCTCCCATCTCCCAAAGGAGAGCATTTTCAGCACAGTCCCCTCCTATTATCTGTATCCACATTTAACCCCTGCTGGGATATGTTTGGTTGCCTACAGAGTCCGCAGGAGACTTAAGGCTAACTATCCATGCTAAGTCTAACCAACATATCCAAAATTACTGCTTTTCAGCACACCTTCTCAGCTCCTTCATTCATTCTCTTTTATGATCACCTGACAAAGTTTTCACTAGCATAGATTCAGCTCTGCTGTTTTTTAGTATCCTCAAACCTTTCATTCTCTGCCTTGCTGTCTGCAATAATGGTTTACTAAGTAAAAAGCAGTTTTCATTTGCTTATAGCAAAATTATTTAAATGTGATAAAAATAAGGAGACTGACACTAATGAGAGGGATTTTTATAGCATTGAGAAAGCTGGGATTGCCACTTGTGATTGATCTGTGTAGAGCTTCACACCACACAGTTTTGCTTTCTTCAATCACCATTATTATACTAAAATGTTAGTGATACAGTCAGCAAGTCATATGCAGCTGCTGATTTCTCAAGTTAGCAAAGAAAATGCAGGTAATTTCAAAAGACTACAATTTTGAAAGATTAATTTTTCACTGCTTGTTGAGAAAAAACAGAGAAACTACTCGGAGATGCAGAAATAGGCCAATTTTGTAATAGCTGCAGATGTTCATTACAATTTGTATCATGAGAATTTTGCTCAAACTCTGTTCGTATCACAGCAAAAAGACTGTTATGAAAGCGTTATAAGTTATTCTATTTTCTGCTCTCTTTTAATCTTTATAGCAGTAATGAGTCATCACAGAATTTCAGTGTTCAGTACATTGCCAGTTTCACAATCACATCAAAATGCTTAACAAAAAGGGAAACTATGCAAGTTGAATCCCTTTTCATGAAAAATTTTAAAGAGATTGTTGATCTGTTTATATAAGTTGTGTTTCTAGGGCTCTTCCTGGTGCAACATTTTCTAATCATGTCTGTGAGGTAGATTGCTGCAGAATCCCAGACAGAAGATGTGTGAAATATCATTAGGAGTTGCTAATGTGTATAAGTCATATCATCCATCAATGTATGCTTGTTAAAGTATCCTGATGGATAAATTACCACCGTATTCATGGTAACTGAATCACACCTGCAGCTTCAACAACAACATTGTTCTGTTTCCAGCCAGTGAGGGGCAAAACCACACAGATATTCAACAGTGCACAGCTCTGCTGGGCACAGAGGACCTGGTGATGTGTGAGGAGTCCACATAAATCACAGATCCTGTAAGCACCAAGCTGCCCGTTGGAAAAAGCTTGGCCAGTCTTACTCCAAGTTTACAAATGAATTCCAGATCTGGCTGATCAGGAAGTGCGTCAGATAAAGTTGGCCCTAGCTGGACAAATCACATCTGCTCACCAGTACAGGGCAGCAGTTGGCAAGACAGGGTGTTCATTTCCCTACCAGAGCAATGAGGATTTATTTTTATTCTTGCTAAATTATGTTGACCTCCCAGTAGTGATGTTCAATATGTGTAATTGTATTTGCCTCCTGAAGGATGGGCTAATGGAAAACATTCCTATGATAAATGTGTTCACTCCAATTTGCCATTTGCAGATGATGTGGTGACTTGTCAGCTTTGCAAAGGAAGCATAAAATGATGCCCCACTCAAAGCAACAGTGGGTAAAATCCTTTTCCACAGGCTTAGGTAGTAACTCAAAATGCAAGGCCAGGTGAGCTACCATCAGTGCTTCTAGGGATTTGCTTATCTTGCTTACCCTATTGTTTCTCTTGTTTTATACTTTGCATAGCCCAAAATCTGTTATTTAACTTCATTAATCACTTTATACACTGTATCAAATTTAAAAGATCATGCAAAATTTTCATCTTTATAATGGAACTCATTTTATCCTTAATTTTAATCCTTAATTTAACTGCACAGTAGGTTCTTAGAGGTGTTTTGACATTAACTTTCTTCTATTTCTCTGCTGCTGGTTGGTGACACTTGCACACTTTGTATAAGGACATGCCAAGGTAATAAATTTTCAATACTGTTTTATTAGATTATTTTCAGTTGTATATACTAAGTACTTTCTGTGGATTTTTTTTAATCTCTGTGTTTAAGTGGGGAATGCATAACAGGAATCGCTGAACAACAATCCACTGGGTTGTTTCAGAACTGCATTTACCCTGCTCATCAGTTCCATCACATAATCACTTTCACACTTCCCTGAGTAGCTACTCAGGGAAGGCAAAATTAAAGGCAAAAATCCATATTCCATCACTGCTAATAAGAATTGCCATCATTTTCATTTTCATTTCAAAAATTCATCTGAAGAATGGAGCCAGGCTTAGTACAGATAGACAAGCAGACACAGACCTTATTTCATCATGCAGATGATTGTTACTCACACTGGAAAATCATTAAATTATATGCAAAGGACAGTATTTCACAGCATAAATGAAACTGTAAGAGGGTTCTCTCATCTGTCCTTTAAAATAAAAAAAAAGACAACCTAAGTGATTCTGTATCACAGTATCAGGACTGATTATTTCAGGGTAGTGTGAGTTAATGCATGAAGAGAACTGCAGCTTTCATGTTGTTATTTAAGTGTTAATGGACACATTCATTTCATGGATAACAGAAAGAAATCCAGTCCCACAAAAAATATAAGGCAGAATTTTCTTTCCATATTAAAATGAACTTCAGGCCATTGCTCACAGTTATTGTGGAGTATTTAAAGGAAGAGATGTTTTATTCAGTGCTGGCACAGATTATCAACAGCATGTGTCCGCACTAGCAAGGGGAGCCTGTTGTACTCCATCAAAGGCTGGGGCAGTCTATAAAAACATTCAAGGAGCTGGGGGAAGCAGCAGACTCTGTTCCAGCTAAGAGAGACAGCAGCTGTGTGCCAGGATGTCATACTTCCTGCTGTAACAAGGAACAATAGAGAGCATAAATTAAGGAGGTGGAATGGGAAGTGATGGAGAAAGAGTAACTGAACAATTTAGTGACAGTCATTTGCAAATTGTTTAACTGGTTGGCATATCCCAGAGCCAGCAGGGCTGGATCCAAACTTGAATATCCCTTCCTGAGCATTGCCTTAGTTGCTGTTAGTTTGGACAGAGAGTCTGACAGACAAATAGTCCTGGGAAGCTGAGCCTGTAAAAAATGGACACAAAGATGCCTCATGCAGACAGTGCTATGTTCAGAACAGTGAGTTGTTTCTGGATGGCCCTCCATTCACTTGACCATGGCTCAGAACAAAGATTCATTTCACACAGGTCAGCTGAGAGCCAGCAGATGGAGGTGACCTTCAGGTACTCAATTTGGTTTGTCCCTCTGGGTTGGAACTGAACAGCCTCACATCATGCTGCCAGTTCTCTGACTCACACAGCTCTCTGTTGGCCTTTTTTTTTCTTTTTTTTTTTTTTTTCCCAAGCCTTGTGCTTTGGTTTTGTAAAATCTCTGCAGTGACATAAGGAAAAAAAATCAGCTTCAAGCTTAATTTGTGTTTTTAGACATATATACACAGCAAAGTTCAGAAGGGGAACAATTGTTCCCTGAAGTATCTGTACCGTCCAAACAGAAGTGAGGCCCCCAAGGACCAACAGAGTCTTAAAAAGCAGAAAGCAGGCAGTGATGCTGAGAAAGAAACATAGCCATGGGATGTCACCACACAGATTTACAGATCCCCTGGCAGGATCACCCTCCCAGGGCACTCTGGAGCTTCTATTTAAAGTTACCCTGCCACCTAGAAGGAAACAGGGCAAGCAGCATCTGTCCACTGTGGAGAGAAATTGCCCTTCCATATGTGTTGGGAATTCTTTCTTCCTGAACTTGCCAAGAACAATACATAAAATAAGCAATTCTCTCATTGTATGAAGATCTCTCACTCAAGACCCAGATATGGGTACTCAAGCTAATTTCCGCAGCCTCCTGTAAAATGCCATAGAGTTTGGGGTTTCACTCCCAAAGGATCTGTGTTCTCAAGGGTCAGCATTTGTTTGCAGAATCATTTCAGGTTTGTCAGGTGTTGTTTCAGCTCCTTTAATTTCCTCCCCTCTTCTTCAGAGCATTTTTATTGCTATCTTTCCAGTATAACACTCTATCAGCCTCACAGAGAATATTTTGAAGTATTTGGCCTCCTACAGTTGTGCAAAATTCCCTAGCAAATTCCCTACTCTTTTAGAAGAAAGTATAATTGCACTGTGTCTCTTTCTCTTTTTCAAAGCTGAGTGGGATTTACAATAATACAAGTAGAGCATCAAAGGAAATAAAACCTATTTGTCAGTTTTGAGCTAGCAAAAGAGAAGCACCCACCTACCTCATCCATGTGGGTGTTCTTGGCCTGTACCAACAAGGTACATGCTTTAAAATGAGAGAGATTGGAACAATAAAGCTTGGGAATCATTCAGCTGAAATCACCAGCCTGCATACACTTGGCAGATTAAAACTCCGGAAAATTTCAGGCTGACATTTAGAATGAAATGAAATTGTTTAAACTAAATTTAACAGTAACTTTCTGTAGCCTCATCTCCGGCAGGGAGCTGAGGGGCAGCGCTCAGCCTGTGCCCTGCCTGGCTGAGGCGGTGCCAGGCTGAAGGGACAGACACACTGCACGTGCACCAGGAGGCTGCAGAGAGGTACCTGGCAGAAAGTGTGCAGGGTCAGGTTGATTAACCTTTGAAAACCACAGCTGAAAGATATTTGACTGTATCCTGTGCTGGAGAAGCACCTGTGCTTGCTGCCTGACAGGCCTCCGTGTTAACCCCTAGCCTGTGTCAACCTTTGAGGTGTGTCAGTCCCTGGTTTAACATAATGCTGCTGCACTGAAAACTGCAGAGTTATGCTGTGCTTAGTATAAAGTGTGTCTAAGGCTCAGGAAGCAATTATTTAATCTTTATTAGAGCTGCAAATTGTCTCTTCAGGTTTTTGGAATAGATGTATCAAGCAAATTATTGGTTTTAGCTTGCTGTTGAAAAGCAGCCATAAATGCTAAGAACTTGTTTTCCATGGTTCCACAGTACTTTGTGCAGTAGCAGCAAAATTTGCCCAGCTCTAAGTAAGTTTTCTTACCCTGATTTATGCTAATGCCAAAATTTATTGTTTCAGTGACCTATCCCCTTTGGAGGTTCATTTTCTTATCTAGGCAATTGGTTTCAATCCCCACTTTGAACTGTAGTTTCTGTGCCTGAAAGGTACTTGCCTAATTTCCTGACATTTCCTAATCATTCCTGTGTCATATCCAAAGACCCACTTCAGTGGAGATTTGTTGTCTAACAGAAAGTCACATGTAACTTCTGTTCACCTCATGAACAGTACTGACTTGATTCCACTGAACAGCATGAAGTGAGTCCTCAGATATTAATTGTAATGTGCTGGAGCTTATTTTTAGAAGCTTAGAGTACTCGATGTAGGAGAGCTCTGTTGTTCTTGCAACTCCATGGGTACCTATCCTCAACAGCAAATCACTGTAGTCAAACCTCATCAACTATCAATAATCCGTCTTATTTTTTTTATATGGCGATATACACAAAATAGTACTTACTTTTGGAAATATAACTATATAATCCTTCATTCAGTCCTTGTTTTTAATAGGCAGGATTTTAGTGAATACCTTTAGTGAATACCAATTTTGCAGCTCAGAGAAAATGTCAGCTAAATAAGGGCATAGCTTATACTCCACTAAACCTGTGGAAAGACTCCTATTGACATCAGCAGGAATTCTACAAAGGTTTGAATGTGTCATCCCCTTTTACCCCCTTTTTCCTTGTACTCTTATCTGTAATCTCCTCTATTACGTACAGTTCACCTTATACATGAGGTGTATAAGGGTGAGAAGAATCTGTTAATGAATAGAAACAAGTTGATGGCAGAAGCCCATTATGGTTTCATAGGATTATGTGGCAAAAAAAATCTATAGACGCACCCAGAAATGAGAATTTTGCTGGGAGATTTCCTTCCACTTTAGGACAGAATACTAAACCAGAATAGTGTGTTCTTTAAAGATATGAGAAACATTAGGAAACCTCCCGGGCATTGCCTCACTGGGGACTGTCAGGAACAAGTTAAGTGAATTTGTTTCTTGAAAAGCTAGCCAAGGTTTGTTTTTTGTTCTTTCACTCTACCTTCTTTAATATTACACAGGGAAGCATTCAGAAGATCTTTAGAAACTTTGTTCAAATGAGATATAAGAAAGCATCAAACTAGGTGTGAGCTGGAATGCATGCCTGAAATATATATGATATTCATTTGAAAACGTATTTAAATTTTAAGACATCTGCAAATCTAGAGCTGCCTCTTTCCTAGCAGACTGTGAACAGAAAAAGCAGAAAATCTTGAACATGTCTTAACTTTATAAACAGGAACTTGGTGCTTTTCTCCAATTATCTATTTTCTTTTTTTTTCTTTTTCTCTCTGACCATCTGCAGCCTCAGTGAGATCTTTGCCTTCCAAAGCCTGGTAAATTCACATTTCATATAGAAGTATATATGCTGAGCACCAAAGCTGCAATAAGTCTTTGCTGTGCTTTCCCTGGCAGCAAAGCCACACTAAATAATTCTCGTGCTGTCCTGTCCCCTCCCATGAGATGAGGTGATTCGTCTGTTTGTAGGACTTGAAAATTAGGATTAAGAAGAAAATATTGCAGGATTTGAGGGTTTTTTTCACAGTCTCTGTCTGAGACCGAGTTTACAGCTTGTTCCCCAAAAGCCAAAATAGTCTTGCTTAGAGGTCATCCCCACCAATAGTTGCATCAGCAAAGGGGAGCAGAAAAGGACAGTGATGAGCAGCAGTGGCCAAGGCAGGTCAAACTCTCCAGCACTGGCCTTCACAACCAGCAACCCTGATGTTGTGACACTGACTAAGCCTGGGCCAAAGACAATTAACAGCTGAGTTAGGGGTGACCTCGCATCCTGCAAGCTGTGCTGCAGGACCCCCTGGAGGGTTAAGAGGAGTGGGTTTGCCCCATTTTTTCATGTCACCTGCACTGCTTACTGCTCAGCACTGGTTAAGGGCAGATGGAACTTCCCGTGCTATAAATCAAAATCTGGGCTGAGCTGTTCATCTGCCATATCCTAATTTCTGTTTAAATCAGTGTAAACCCTGATAAGGATCCACCAACTCATTTTTCAACTTAAATTATTTTTTGTCTTTTAAATTAAGATTTTATATCCTTTTTAAAACCCTCCACACGCTTTCTCCATTTCTCCATACAGTACAGACTTATCTGCTGCACACACTCTCCAGTGATGGAAAATGCTGTGCCTTTCACTCCCAGAGCAGCCAAGTCAAGCTGATAAACACGCGTCCTCTCTCCCGTGTGTCAGTTTGCAGCGTGCTGAACTTACATTTTCATTAACTTGACTTTAACAAAACTTTTCTCAATTCTCCAGGGATAACTGCTCCCCAGTGTAGCTGCTCAGAGCTCCACTGAAGTCAGACAACTTATGACAATTACTGCCAGTGAGGTCTGGCCTGAGAGCACTGGGCTGTGTCTGACACATCAATTCCTCGAGAAGCAGGACTCATTCTAGACTGCTGCCTTCCACTGGGCAGCTTTTTGCATAAAGATTGCATGGTTTTACCAATGTCTCCTGCTGAAAAACACTCTCGTCCATCAGGTGGATGGAAGTGCTTTTCAGCAGAAGTATCTGCACCTATTTCTGCAGAAAGTTCTTTGAAAGTAGTTTTCATTGAAAGGGAGAACAGAAAGACAACCTCATTGTTTTGAAATGTAATTTTGTTGCTGAATTATTTATTGCCCCTTCTGCTTCTGTTGCCTCAGGTGTTCTCTCAAGTGAAATGCCCTAAAAGCTCATCACATCAATGCCACTCTGTTTCTTCCCTCTCACTTTTCCATAGTACTACATTTCCTTTTTTTCTTACATCTGCTAAGAGAGCTATGGCATATCAATTGCAGAGCCTACAGCATTACAAAGTTACCATGCTAGACAGCTTTGAGTTTCAGGAATGTGTCAAAGGTTTTCTCCTTCCCTTTTGTCCTTTTGCAGCACAGAATACTGGCAAAGATTCTGTGGTTGCTTCTTCCTTTTAGTTACACTACATGATTCTGATTATCAGACAAATTTATGATCTCATTACACCCCCACCCCTATCTCTTTCAGTTTGGTAAATGTCATGTTGTTTGACCCATGACTTATTGGCATGCATGCATATTATGTTTAAAAGTCAAGTTCAGAAATCACCATTGTACTCTATACTAAATATTTAACTCATGTCCTTGGCAATACGACAAACCCCTAACCATAGATTTAGAAACAGCCTTTGAAATCAGAAACCATTATCTACAAATCGGTTTATTCTCAGTTCAGCCATCTATAATTACTGTACAATATCAAGCATCTGTCTATCCCATTTATATTGCCAAGATTAAATTATAACCATGGTTTTATTCACTTTATTTCTATACTGAGAACTAGCATAATCCACATTATTTGCAAAAGTAATCACTCTCAGCCATTTAATGGTATTAGCTTTTCATTTTCACTGAGGCTTCAAAATCTGTTTCCATATTAAATTTATTAACAATTCTCAAAAATATTTTCTAGGTATAACTACCTGATGTTCTTTATAAATGTAGCAGCAAGAGCAGTACTACTTGATTAACATCAGTAGCATTAGCATAACATATTGAAAAAGAAGAGAATAAGGCTCCTGGTGGAAGTCTCCTCTCCAGGGTCCTACTGAACAGTGAGCGCTCAGCTCAGCCAGTAACTGGAAACACATTCACTGCTCAGACTGCAGACCCAGGCATGTGTTCCTTGTCTGAGTAATTCCATTGCCATCAGAGAGATAATTTATATAAACTAAATCCACATATAGCTGCATATTTTCAGGCCTATGCTAAATAAAATCACTAAGTGCATCTGCAAAAATAAGGAGTTCTGGGTTTTGGTCATAGATTAACTGTGCTACTTTTTCCAAAATCTCCTCTTCCACTCTGGCCATTTCCTTTTGATTGATTTGACATTTGTTCCATGTCTTACATCCATTTCCCAGTGTTTTTAATTTCTGAGGCTCAGCCTTGTCCCCCTCTGTGCCATTAGTCTAAGCAGCAGCAAACTGGAAGTAAGCTCTTTGACATCATCTTCATTTTTCCATGGTGGGAAAAGACACGAAAGCTGCCTGGACACTCCTGAGCTGCCTTTCCCAGATAAATCCTTTCTTGAGTCCTGAGCATCTGGGTGACAGGAATCTCACAGATTTTGGCACTGGTGAGCCCCCTTGCTGAGAGGTGGGGTGCAGGAGCTCTTTCAGAATGAGGAGTGTTTTTCCACTCTGTGTGTACAGAATGACACAACACTCCCTGCCAGCACCAAAACAAAATACCAGTAGCTGAAATATTTCTAATAAGTTGAAGGGGTTAATATTTCCTTCAGTATTAGCAGCTGCTTTTGGTGGGATATTAAAATCCAAACTATATCCACAGCTTGTAAATTCAACAGCATCAGAGCAACTGGTATCTAACACAAAATGTATAAGATACACAAGGAAACTAAACTGCACTGAGATCTACACAGACCTCCTGTAGAACAGATCTTAAGGATGGGCTTTCCTTGGTTGTGTCTTTTCCTTTCGCTGATGGGAAATAAAGAATCAACATCCATGATTCAAAACAAAGATAAAAATTGAAAATTCTACTTTTAGAGTTAGAACTAATTTTTGGTCTAATGCTCAGACTTGAAAAACAATTATTGCTAAAATAATATAGATGCATTGTTTTTGCTCCTCTGCTGACATTTGTGGGAATTTTTTTCAGCACAGAGTAGCTAATCTTAGACTGCAAAAAGTGGAAGTGGATATGCAAAATTTAGGCTAACAATTTTAATAAATTTTTGGCAGAGTGGTATTTAGTCTCCTCAGTTACAGCAGTCTCAGTACTGGAGACTAGTAATAGCAGCAGAATTTTACTGTGTTTTTATTAAGTTTCAGTCATTTTAACTGTGCTAGTACAAGAGTTTCACTTAAGGAAAATTTTGAAATACAAATATTACAGTGGGGAACAAAGAAGAAGTAAAGATCATATTCTGTGCTGAAATATACAGGCCTCCAAGATTTGGGAGGGGGAGAAAGGTTATTTAGCAGATTATTTTCTTTGGTTAATTTTAGGTTGTCATTTTTTCAGGCATTAGAAGTGAGCAGATGGCACTGATATTTTGCCCACTTTTATCATCGCTAACTTTTTCATTTTGAATATTCATGTAGCCTCATTGTCATGGAAATGCACACACACAGGAAACTTTAAATCAGGCCAGCCATGTATGTGCTTTTGTAAACCTCTGTTTTCCTCATTTAGCTATGAAATGAGGCTGTTTATTCATTAATCTACATAATTTAAACATTTAGTGTTTTAAGAAAACCTGGTGAGCAAGTGTTGGCTATAATGAATTAGAGTACAAGTACAGGGGACAGAAGCTTTGATAATGGATTTAGCAAAGAAAATAGAGTGGTCTCAGAAAATTCTATTAGACCATAAAACACTTACAAAAGTGCTTTTGGCTATTCCTCAGAACCATTAAATATGTATGTAGGGTCAGCATCTCCCTGCAGTAAACTGCTCAAAGTGAGATCAGTGATGACCTTTCCTCTGATCCAAGGATCCCTTCGTGAAAGTTCCCCTGATCCCTTATCATATCACAGAACATTCCTGGAGATGTAACACGGAGACAAGACCGATAAGGAAGATAAAGAGGGCAAACAATAGTAGCACATAACTGTGGACAATATGTTCTTCAGATTGCAGCTGTGTGTGGGGAGGAGCTGCTCACCCTGCACAGGGTGCTGGGCAGCGACCAGAGCGTCCCTGGGCAGGGAGACCCAGGGCCCAGAGAGCCTGGGGTGTGCAGAGAGCAGGAGGGCACTAACCCAGTGCCCAGAAAGGGTCTGGAGTGTGCAGTGCCAGAGCAGAACTGCACTAACCCAGTGCCCAGGGAAGCCTCAGGTGAGCAGTGCCAGAGCAGAACTGCACTAACCCAGTGCCCAGAAAGGGTCTGGAGTGTGCAGTGCCAGAGCAGAACTGCACTAACCCAGTGCCCAGGAAAGCCTCAGGTGAGCAGTGCCAGAGCAGGGGGCACTAACCCAGTGCCCAGAAAGGGTCTGGAGTGTGCAGTGCCAGAGCAGAACTGCACTAACCCAGTGCCCAGGAAAGCCTCAGGTGAGCAGTGCCAGAGCAGAGGGGCACTCCTGTCCCAGCCTGGGGCACTGCTCCCCGCTCCCGGCGCACCAGAGCTGTCATCAGCTGAATGAAAATAACATGTGTGGGGAAACCACTCTGATAAAGCCAGGGCAGAAAGACCCCTGCAGAGGAAAGCAGAGATGCTGTGAAGGCCAGAGTTTTTCTCATTTTCTCCTCTGTGTACAGCTATTCTTAGTGCTTCTCCTTCTAAAAAGAAACCAGCAAAACAAAAACACAGAACGGTTGCTCTCAAGTCAGAACATCTTCATCCAGTGCAATTATTCTCAGCATGTTGGGAATAAGGGAGTCTGGTTTAGTTTTCAACTTTTCTGGTTTTAATTCCTGTATTAGTTTTGTCTCTTGAAGGATGTTTTTGAATCATCAACCAAAAATTGCCGATTCTCTCATCGCAGTGCCAAATCACATTCTTAATATCCCTAAATCTCAATTTTAGCTGAAATCAAATTTCTGGAGTTAAAATACTTGAAAAAGCCTGCTTATGTTAACTGTCAAGCTTTTCTGCATCTCTAAAAGATGGTAACTGTGACCTTGAAATTAGCAAGGAGATAAATAATTTGAAAGTACAGATTGAGTGATTTATGGGCTTCCCCTTTTCATTTCAGTGCTATTATAGTCTCACTTGAGGTAACTGCTGGAACCTAGATGAGTGTTACAAAGGTGTTTGACAAAGCAGAGTATGGACTCTGCAGTTGGGTCTTTCCAGTGCCTCTTGAAGAAAGTCTTACTTGGATGAAACTTTAAACCAAAACTATTGGCTGTGAAATTATAAATTAGCTGCTCAGAGCTCACTTGTAAGTAAGCTGAATAATACGAGAATCTCCTTGCTCTTGCATTTCTTGTCTCTTGATAAAATCTCTGAACAAATATTAGTTAGCTAAATGAAATTTGGTAATTTGGGAGTTAAAATACAGAAGAAATGGGTATGTGTACCTATGGCCCACAGCCCAAGTTTGCTTCAGTCTATTTCCAAATGTACTATAATTTTCTAGTCTGATTATATTAAAAATTACAGATTTTTAACATTTCTGGATATTCAGTCTGCTATCTAATTCTCTTTGATTCGTTTTCAAAACGTATACTCTTATTGCAGCCAGAAATACTGCTTACGTTCTACTCAAGAAAGTAATTTCAGTTTTCTCTTATAGAAGAGAATCTGTGTATCTACATTGTAAATTTTTAAAATATGTTCATAGTGATCTTAAAATCTCCTTCTGGACACTTGAGATAGGATTTAAGCAGGAGCTAATAAAATTATTGGAAGTCATTTAGGCATGAATTCATGGACACTCCAGGTAGTTCTCTTAAGATCCTGTCTGATCTTAGCTGAAATTTCAGGCATAGTACTGAGTCTGTAGGTTTGGACACATTATCTCTCTTTTTCAGAAATCTCCAATTACTGTGAATGAGCACCAGCATTCTAACATTGCATAACCTCTGTGCTTTATCACTGGCCTTTCTTAAAAACTGAATACCTAAGAAAAGAGAAAATTTCAACAAAATTATCACATATCCCCCTCAACTCTAAAAAGTACCTTTGAGAAATGATTTTGATCCAGTACTTCATTTTAGTATAGTTACAACTTCCAGGTATTTAGTAGCCTAACAATGAGAGAATGAAAAGAGGTCAGCAGGTGAACATAGGCCAGTTTCATAGCAACAGAAATTTCTCCTCTTTTCTACTGCAACTATTTAGTTCTTTCCTTATTGCAGTTTAAGTGTGATTATACGTTTTACATATCTGTGAAGTCATCGTATTTCTAGTTTTAAAAATTCCTTTATACCAATCTCAGAATTGAGAAACCTTCCTCTACCCTATGTTCTCTTTTTTCTTTTCCAAACCTAACTACTTGCAGGTATAATTGGAAGATCTCTCCACCTTTCTGTTCCTCTGGAAGAAATTTAGAGTAGGAATAAATCTGTCAAAACTCCCATTGGATGAAATAATAAATTTGATAATTTACTTTTTGATACTGTGCTCAGAATATATAGAGCAGAGAGTATATTGCATAATATCTTCTCTGGAGACAGGCTGTTGTAATTATATCAGTAATACTATTCCATTGTAGTTGAGCTCATGCATACAAATAAAAATAATTTAAGTAAATTTCACATCTTTTTTCTTTTTAAAAGAGACATTAGACTACAGCCCTCTAAATGAGTTTTTCTCAAACATAAATGTAAAGCTCTTAAGTCTGAATTGAGTCTGAATTGACCCTTAGTCTTCCAAGACTCCATTATCCAGTGATCACTTGACACTTGTACTGCAAGTGGTGTTGTTTCGAAAAGATTTTGTTATTTTTGGATTACAATTGCAGAGCTGCCACAAGAAGGTAATTAGGAAAGATTTTTAAAAGAAAGCAAATATGCAAAATCAGTGTGATTTCTCTGTTTTCCTTCCTGCTTCCTTGAGCAGTAAGCAGGGAGTAGGATGGCTCTCTGTAGAGTATGGAGCAGCAAACAGGGCTGGTGAGAAGGATCCCAGATGTCTTTTCCTCAAGAGGAGAGAGGGTGCCAGGCATCAGCTGCCATGGGTGTTGAGACCATCTGGGACGTGAACAGGGCCCTGGTGAATCCCCACATCCTTCACACAGGGATGAGGAGGGAGGGTTGGTCACTGTGAGTTTAAGGAAGCCTGTGACACAGAAGGAACTAAGGGAATGAAGTGTTTCCTTCCTCCTCTGCTCAAAGGAGGTCCAACATGAAGCACAGACCCTTCCCTGTGCCCCACAAAATCAATCAGATTTGAGGGCAAACTCACTAAACATGCAGATTTTCCAACACCTGGAGAAACAGCCTGAAGAAGGAAAGAATTTTCATCTTTCACTGTAGCACAGAAAATGCTGTCTTGGTATGTGTGAGCCATATGTGTATTGCTGGTGTGTGAGCAAAATCACTTCCCTTCTAACAGACTAACAAAACCAGGAACACCCCTGTCTGCCTGGTGTGTCTGTCATGGGTGGAGAGCACAGAGCTGCCTAAAGGGCTGGCAAACGTGACCAGTCAAGAGCAGAGGTGACTGAGATCCACTCTGGTTGCCCACAAGTGGCAGTGGCTGCATTGGTGCTGCTGAGCAGGCTGCAGCAGCGCAGCCCTTCCCTGGCCCGGGCTGCACAGGAGCTGGCAGGGCTGGGCATGCACAGGGGCTCAGCAGCTGTGCAGCTCTGTTTGCTAAAATGGCAAAGGGGAACTCGAGCATGCAGCTCACTGCTTTCCAAATCTCTGCAAACACTGTTGGGCCAGTGCACAGTAACAACACAGAGCAAAATTTGACAGAAACAACCAGCTATTGTCTTTGTCAAGTGAAAAAAGGAGGATTCTCTTTAAAAGTGTCCATTTCACTGAACTACAGAGTTTGCCTGAAGTGCAAGCAGTGAGGAGAAGCCAGTAATGAACTGGGGCATGGTTTTACTCAGCCTGCTGACTTCAGAAGCCAGGGCTCAAAATCAATGAAATCAATAGCAGCCTTTTCTTTGACTGCAGTGTTCTTCACTGTGGAACTCCAGTGATATTTGATGTCTGCATTACTGAAACACATTTCTTTTCATTTGCTGTGCACATTTACTGGACATGTGATCTCCTTTTTAGCCTAAATAAGCTTATAATACTCCTCTGAAAGAAGGAAAGAAAGCAAAAAGAGAGAAAGACGGATGAAAGGCCAGGAAACTTGAAACTGCACTCTTATAGGGATGAGCAATAAAGTACACAGTGATGTGCGAAGTTAGGTAGTCAACCATGGTGTTGAAATTTTACCATTATAATGGAAATAGTTTATTTACAAGTAGAAAGAAGACTTATCTTGCTGTAATTCCAAATATCTTAGTAATGACCCAAAACAAATCACAGCTACACCAAACAGGGAATGTTCAATGGTATCACTGAAGAAAACAAACAGTAGTTCACATGCATTATTGCCCTTAAAAGTCTAAGTGCATTATTATCCATAATACTTCTCCTAATAGCTATCCAACTCTTATTTAGTAGAGGAAGCAAAGAAATAAAGCAACACATTAGATCCAGAATAGACAGAGAGGTCCCCCAGTACACAAACTGGAATTCAAAGTACACCTATTCTAATCCTAATGGCAATCATTTCAGCAGTGTAAGGCATATAGCACTAGGGCCATTCTCAGTAAGATAATCTCCCTCCCCAAGATCCTTATCTTCCTTTTCATATATACCCAGCGCAATAAAACATGGACTGTGAATCCTTAATTATAGGTATATATAAGCACTGTTTTGAAGATGGTGCACTCTTTGGAGGATATCATACTGTATTGATTTTCCCTCCTAGTTACCTCAATGTTTAATAATAAAAAGAAACAGAAAATAATTACATCTGCTGGGATATTAAAAACACTTCACACTCTGCTCAGTTTTAGTCCCAGAATTTCTGTTCTCTGCTTTAGAATGACCCCAGATCATTATGTGGGAGCCAAGGCAAGAGGGAGCTTTTATTAAGCTTTTTATCTGAAACTATTCATCTTGATTTAAGAGCATCTTTTTGGAACATGAAATTCATTAGGATTTTTCTGTGTTCTGAGGCAGGTACTTTTCAGGGAGTCTGAAAAATAAGTGTCTTGCTGTAATACTTCTAATTTCATGTGCTCTGTATATATAAATGAAGTCACACTAGTCATGAAAGAAGAGGAAAATTAACTGAAATATCCATAGATTACTCAAAGAAAATACAGATTTTAATCTACCCATCTGAACATCCTGAAGACCAGCATGAGACAACAAAGCTGCTGCATTTATCAGAGTGGTTGTAAATAAGCTGAAGAACATTTTCTGCAGAAGCTGCAGTTGGATGGATCAACATTTACAAATGTCATGGCTGGTGGAAGATGTCCCTCATCTCCACCTCCCTGGCCTCTCTTAGTGCTCTGAAATGCAGCAGCAGTCTGATGATGGGAAGTAAAGAATGCTCTGCACCTGATTCAGCAGGACTTGCTTCTTTGAGTGGAAATAAAAGCTAATCCCAGTTTGTGCAAGTGCATCAAAGGGATGGAAGCACTGCCACCAAACAGGGGCAAACCCTGCACAGACACCCAGGAGCTGATGTGCCTCTAACGAGGTCAGACCCTGTAAGGCCAAGAGAAACCTCTCTGCTGCTATTGTCTCGTGTGTTAAACATCTGTGAACTCACTCCTCTTTGAACTGGAGTTCTAAGAAAGACATCTACTTTTGATTTTCAAATTATCATTGATAGAATTCTTCACAACCTTGATTAAATTGTTGCAAGATCTCCTGCTGTTAAAACTGTGAATCCTATTTTTAGCCTGAATGTATCAGGCATTCATATCTAACCACTGAGCCTTTGTTAAAGCTTTGTTTGCAGACTGAAAATACCATAGCAAAGTTGTGCTCTCCACATTGGTCCTTATATGTAGTCTCCTTTCCCCTTCATCTTTTCTTGTAAACTGAAAAGAATAAGCCTTCTAAGCATTCCTGCATCTCTCCATAATCAAGCAAAAGTCTTTTTAATTGTACTTTTCCATTACAGGCCTCACCATTATCAAACAAAGAAATAATATTTCCTCCTAATCAGTATTTCCCTATCTGTATAGTCAAAGACTAATCCATTTGGTCTCAGCATCACACTGTGGTGGTTATCTACCAGGGTCAGACAGCTTTTTTACAGAGCTTCCATGTTAGTCTTTCATCTTTTAAATATGGCTTGACTGTATACGTAACTCTTGACTTCTGTTTGTACTATATTGTTTGTGTAACTTTAAATGTCCTAGAATGTGATCTAGTGCACTCAGATAAATAATCTATTTAGGCTATACATACCAGGAATCTTCTTCAAGAGCCTAGAGAAATTTTCCTTACTAGCCATTATCCATGTAGTCTTCTCCTACATCTATCAGCCAGTTTGGAAGTAGCAGTCAATGTTACATACTGGATATATAACCTGTATATTTAAAATAAGCTGTATATTTAAAATTCAGCTGAGTTTTCTTCATGACGTTGATCCCAAGTAACAACTGAAGTGCAATTTGTGCTGGAGTGAGCTGCCCCAATCTAGTGAGGTGCTCCTTCAAAAATCTTTGACTCCTTCAAGATGATCCCCTCAAAAGCACATACTTATAAAGCAGAGAGGGTATGTAAATTTTAAGAAACTGCAACAAGAATATCTGGCACAAAATGGCCTAAGACAATTCTCTCATACACAAGTTAAATGGCCTCTACTGTTAGCATTCAAAAGGCTTTTTGCAATAAAAAGAACAGAGAATTGAGCTTTTTCTGAGTAGCTTGAGGTTGTTCAGGGACGCAAGGGGAGTTTTGTTGTAAGAAAGTGACTCAGCCTAACTTTGCTGGTCTAGAGATAACCAGAAAATGTATAGGACAATTTTAGCCAATTTCCTTGAATTGATCTGGTTATTCTCCAGGGTGTTAGAGTACCACCACTCTCACAAAGAGGTGTCAGCTTTTGCTGTAAGTTCCTGTATGGTTAGTGGGTTCAGGGAGGGTGGGGGTGTCAGCACAGCAGCAATTCAGAGGCCCCCTGCCCCTCCTGTGGTGGGGCCTGAGTCCGGGGTCTCCACTGGGCTGAAGATCAGAGCACAGGCAGTGCTTGCTGATCTTGTCTGATGCAGCCAGGGTGCAGGTGCTCTCTCAGACAGGCAAATCTCTCTTGATTTAGTCTTCTGGAGGTGTTTTTTATTACAAGCAGAGTGTTCTTTATTAATTCTGATCTGTTATTTTTGAAAGCAAAAATATTTCTAATGTTAAAAATATGTTAGAAACTGCCCGTTCATGATCAAGGACTAGCAGAAGCCAGGCCACCTATCATTAGTTTCTTTAGATGTCATCATGGTACAATTTGCTTAGGTAGCCAGTCATAGGATTCCTAATGTCATTGGTATTTATCATCCAACCACACAGCTGGGCTTTCACTGTGTGATACAAATGGCTCTGGCTGTGCTCTTCATCTGGGGAAGGATCCTGAAAGTGACATTTGCTAGATATTGCCCTGTAAATGTAAGAGAAAGAGGGGGGAAAAACCCAATAGATTGCAATGCCTTTGTAGGTACTGTCATTTCACTGTGAAAAAAAATCAGTGACTGATTTAAGGGAAGCCATGAAGTTTAGCAGATTCTGCCTAGGTTTATTGCTGAAGCTGCATAAAATATTTAAAAGTACTGTAAGAGGCCTAGAGTAAAGTACCTCTAATGCATCTGTTCAAATCTCAGTTTATGAAGAATTAACTTGGCAAAACTGTCAAAAGAGGGGAGGTGATTAATAGCAGACAGAAACATAAGATTTTTTCTTGACCTAGTTCTGACTGAAACCTTTAATTCCCATTCCATTAAAGAGAAACACTAGAACAACAGGAGCGTAGAGTACAGTGAGTTATCTGGACTTGATCCTGTAGTTAATGTAACAGGAATGTTCAAATTAGTGCCTCAGCTTTGTGTGTTCCGCCTCAGACAAAAATGAGCATAAAAGACAGAATTTGCTGAAGATCCTGAGTAGCTGAGTGTCGGTGAATTTTTTGGAGAACTGGCTTCCTTTCTCATAGCAGGGATCCTGACTTTGAAGCCTTTAAAACTCAAGTATGCTCTGAATAATGAGAGAACCCTGACACACAGTTAAAATCACTATTCTTTGTGTGCCATCACTGCAGGTTACCACGTCCTTAGAAAGGTGCAGAGGGAGCATTGGCCTTGCCAGTGCCTAACTCAGTGTCTTAGATCACCCTTAACACAAATGGATCGAGCTGGCCCTGGACTGGAGCAATTGAAATGTGTCACTGGCTGACCACTGTCAGCAAAATACCATGAGTGGGCTGCTGGGAAAAATACTTTCCTAAACTCACTCAAAGAAATTATCCAGAGCTCATGTTTTTAATACTTAATATGCGTTCCAGGGTTACCTAATGCTAAATGTTGGATTATCATATTGATGTCTTATCCTGTACAAAGCAGGACTCATTCCCAGACTCCATTAAACAATAAAGCTTCTGGGAAAACTCCATGCTGGATCAAAACACGAGTTTTTATTTCACTATTCTACCCCCCCACACTGGCAGTGATCCTTCAACTGATTTCATAGAAAGATAGTTTCAAGTAAATATATTCTCTCTATATAAACACCTTATTATATGCACATTTTAAATGAATATTCCCTGCAGGTCTTATTTAAGAATTGAAAATGCACGATTTTGGGCTATATTTAAGCAATAATGATGGATGGAAAGGCTGTTTCTTTTAGCTAAATGTGCCAATACTTAGCTTATCTGGTAATTAACTGCTGGGAAAGACCTCCCTGTCAGTCATTGCTGCTTAAATAAGTATTAGATAGGGGGGAGGGGAGGAAGACTTGTCATTAATCACCAGGAAATTTCAGACAGCTGCTGTTTTGCTGTAATAGAACATGCAAGTATTGAGAAAAATCACCAACAGTTACCTTTCAAGGTATTATAATTATACATGGGCCTGCACTCGTCTTAGATATGGCTCATTTATATAAAGCATTTAGACATCAGCCCAATAACTGGTAAGAAAATAGGACTATAAAAAATTTTTAATTTGCAGTAGACTCTCTGTTGCACTTGATTGCTTTCAGTGTGCTTTCAAGTGAAAAAACAACAGCATTTGCTGGGGACAGCCATGTGTCAACTTTCAGAGACTGGAAAGAGCAAAAGCCATCAGCCCCAGGTGCAGGCAATAAAGAGCCTGTTCTGAGTAAGGGTGACCACTTGGTGTTTCTCTGTGCTATTGTGCTTCATTGCAATATATAAGAAGTATAATAAATAAGAAATATAGTAATAATTACAAATTACTAAAAATAAATATACATTTCATATCTTTATAAGTATCTATTTCTTAAATGTAAAGCAAAATTAAATTTATATAGATGAATGTCACTTTTATAGATATGTCACAATAGATAAATTTAACCTACCACATAAACAAAGCATAGTGAAATATCTTACATTTCCACACAGGCAAAGAAAGCTCAGTTCATAACTGTCTGGGGTACCTTAGCTCCAACTTGCTCAGAAACAGTCGTGGAATCTCTCATGCCTGCAGCCCCTGCTCTCCTGCTGGGCTGTTAAGCTGCAGCTGAGCTTTCTCCACCCTGACTGCTCTGTGGAGATGCTCTGGGAGCTCTGTGCCAGCACTCACACGTTGTCCTCAATTATTGTGGTCCTACTGTGAAACCAATATGAGCCACTGGCAGCTGATCCCAAGTGAGGCATCCCTAAAACTCTTCTAGCTCAGTCAGGTGTGCCTTCACCTGAGATTAAAAGGGACATTGGCTCCCTGCTCTGTGTGCCTGTCTCAGGAGGGGTAAAACTGACCCCATCTGTCCAGAAGGCAGCAGGAGGTGTCTGCTCTGCCAGGGGCACTTTGGGCTCTGCCTGGAACAAATTAGACTTGCATGCAGGTTCAAATACTTTCACACGAGGAGCACAGAGGCCTTTCTCTATCTTAGCAAGAGGGGGGGTTCATGTCCCTTCCCCTTTACAGAAATATTCAGTACAAAGAACCTTCACAGCAATACATTCCAGGATGAACAGTCAGCTAGTATAGTTTCCCATGGATGTGATAAATATTACCAGCTTCAAATGCTGGTGCCCATATGGACTGAAATTCTAACCTCATCAAAATGGGTGGGAGCTTTGCCAGTCACTACACTGTGATCAAAATTTCACACACTGTATCTTAAAATGTAAAATACCACCATATGTGATGCATGCAAACCCCCATCTATTTGCTCTACCTTTGGCAGGTGTTTGAAATAAAAATGTTAAGATCATTTCTACACTACTTACTTTTCTGAGATTTCAGTGGAGTTATATGTATTGATGGCACTCAGATGAGAGTGGCTGCTTGTGGCTATACTGCCAAATACATCTAGTTTGAATCCTAAGATTTCAGGACAAGAGTTCTAATAAGGCTTATCAGAGACTATAACAGCATAGCAGGCTGCCCTGGGGCAAGGAACAACTAATGAAGCCACAGGATTGATATTTTAGCCCAGACACAAAGCACAGTTGATAATTTGATACAGATACAGTCCCCGGTGCACAGAGCTGAGGAGCTTGGCTGTTCTGCAGTGCTTGTACACAGCACATCACAGAGCTCGCTCCCCTGCAGGTCGGCCGAGGTGTGGGCACAGGGTGACAGCCACAGACACAGGACAGGAGAGCACCTCGTGGAGAGCCCTGTCACATGAAGGAGGAGATGGGATCAGCCACTCAGAGCTTGGCTTTCCAGCTCTAATGACTGAACCTGTCAGGTAGAACAAAAGGGTACATTTGTTTCTTGTACATGAATTGGAAGGTGTGCGTTTTTTCTGGTAACTACAAATTGTAATTTAGGCTTAACAGGAAAGGAGAGAATGGAACATTTTCATTGAGACATCTCATACATTACTTAGTATTCCATGCGATTTTTTAACATAACTTTAGACATTTTCAGATTTATGCATATTAATCTATATAATGCTTCTCCCTAGTTTAGGCTCTGTGGGTGGAAGTGCAGAGCCACGCTGGGCACTGCCAGCAGCTCCAGAGGGGATTTGCTTCTCTGGTAGTGATGCTGTCTCTGCTCCAGCTCTCTGTTACCTCTTTACCTCTATTACCTCTGTTATCTCTTTACCTCTATTACCTCTGTTACCTCTGTTACCTCTGCTTCTGTGCGTGGTGGCCCCAGCATGGGAGTGCTGCTTTCTTTCTTTGGGAGTTCAGCCAGGGAGTCAGTTCGGGAGGCAGCCACAGCCCGGCTCCTCCACGCAGCACCTCTAACAGCCAGGACTGGTGTGTGTGTTTGGGCTGTTATTGTTTCTGAAGCAGCTTCAAATTGCCTGTGAATGTCACAAAAAGCAAATGAAAGACAAATGATCTCAATTAAAGATAAAGGAGGGAGGAGGAGCTGGATTTTCAAAACTGCTTATATGATTTAGAGCCATAACTCCTGTCATAACTCCCAATTCACTGAAAATTTACTATCTAAATCTTTCAAGCTCTTTTGAAACCATCACCCAATAATTTTTCTCTGGGCAGATATCACTAGCTATTGCTTTTCCCCAGTGAGATAACTGTATCATAAATAACATTCAGCAAAATAACTCCATAATACACAGTTTTTATACACTTTTAATACACTTTCACAAGGGTAAAATACTGTCTGTATAAAAAGTTTAAATGGTTTAGTTCTGCCATGGATTAATACATATTTAAACTGTAAAATATTGATTCCTTGCCAAATCTCGTTTGAGGTAGTGCTTTCCAAGTCTGTCTTCCATTTCACTTTGGTTTAAAGGATCAAAGAAGTTCCACTGCCCAATAAGCCAATCTTAGATTAAAAATGAAATGCATCTAAAGGCTAAAAAGATTGTATTATCTTAGAGGTAGGTAAAAGCTGTAAAAATGCATTCACTTCACTGAAATGAAACCCAAGCCCTACCTTTGTGGCCTACAAAGTTAATTTTTCAGTGCAGATGAGCAAGAGGCTTCTTCAGTTCATGCTGAAGTTTTTTAGAGCACAAATTAGTCCTTAAGTTACCTTAAGAAGGAAGAAAGTTGAAATCCACTCAGTAACAACTACACTCCGTGATCTGCCAATGGGCCAGTAACCCACCTAAGATGTCCCATTTTACATTGCTATTACAAGCATTTTAAAATCAAAATTTGATGTGGTACTAAGTGAAACGCCTTGGAGAATCCTGTACCCTGTATCAAGAGAGCTGCCATTGTCAACCAGGCACTGACTTCTGCCAGAATAACAAGATGTGCCTTCTAGGAATGCTGACTGGCACTCCTTACCTTGCTGGGTTCAGGTGCTTTGCTGACATAGCACCTGAATGAACTGTTTATTGTTTCAGTCAGTAATATCAGACTAACCTGTTATTCTCTACATCATCTTTCTCATATATTGAGATCATGTTGGCAATCGCCAGCTGTTTGAGATTATCTCAGATTGTCAAAGTGTATTAACATTAATGTTTTGGTTTTGAGAGGCCTCAGCCAACTTTAAGACTCCTGGGCTGGAGCTCTCTGTGTAGCTTAATCTGAAAACAATTTTGATGGTTTGAATATTTAAAAGATGTTTTGCAACATTTTAGTTTGTTTCATTTAATAAGCTTTCCTGAATACTTCTGCCCTTCATGCATATTTTGTGAGATCTTGCTGTCTTACTCAATATTAGAGTATTTTGAGTCCTTCCTTAAGAAATCCTGTAATCCTGTACATTGTTTGCCTTTCTCACTGGGATAAATTAATTTCAGGGAAATGGAAGTATAAATATGAGAAGCATTTGATCAAGATTTCATTGCATTTCCAGAACAAATAGTACCCAGTTAGAAAAGTTAGAAAAGGACATGGTTTATCTGTGAGCTGTCTCCAGATTATAGATGGATCTACACAGGGCTTTAATCTGGTACCAAACACAGCAGTGAGGCAGTGGCACAGGCTGCCCAAGGAGCTGTGGATGCTCTGTTCACAGAAGTGTTCAAGGCCAGATTGGCTGGGCCTGGGCAGCCTGGCCTAGTGGAAGGTGTCCCTGCCATGGGGTCACTGGAATTAGACAATCTGTGAGATCCCTTCAAACACACACCATTCTGTGGTTCCATTAACCTTTGCCACAGATGGGTTATATTAACCATTTTAATATCTGATCTTCCTTACATCTAAATATATTTTAACAAGGCCAAGTTTTCATGTGTACCAACAACAAAGAACTTACCAGCTCTCTTACTTACTTATTTTTGCAACTATTCTATTGATTTGGGATGTAATGGGTATTTCTTCCTATTGCTATTGTACTTGCAAAAAAGTGCAGTTAGAGTGTATAAAATGTTGTAACGTGCTTGCTTACAAGTGGCTGTCCAAACAGACACAAATACTGTATCCATGCTGTTCATTCCAGAAAACTGACATTTCTAAAGATGAGGCCAAACATGTTTACAGATATATTTCTGAGTTTATTCAAGCTGAAAGGTACTTCTCATCTTTTGAAATGTCAGACTGCTGCTCCAAGAAAAATGAGTACAAGAGATAGGGCCACTGTTGCACTGCTCCATTTTTAAATGAGAAATACCTGATTGAAGATCCCAGGATCCATACACTTCAGGGTTTTGCTGTGATGTATTGCCTGCACTGGCAAAACGTAGCTGAATGCACTTCCATTGAGTGCCCACAGCAATCCCCAAATTCTGGTATCCTTTACCACCCTTCTATCTGTTTAAACATCTGTGATATCTCCTGGGGGGCTGTACTTTCTAAATGAGAGATTTAATAAGCTGCAGGGCACAGGTTCACTAAAGAGCTGCTCTGCAGATAGGTAAGGAGAGGCGTTAGGGGAGGACAATATAGTGAAAAGTCTCACTGTGAATCTGCAGTGAACAGGTGCCCTGTGTATTGTATAAACAGTATGGAAATAGTATCTGGCTTTAATAATAACAGTCCCTAAATAGCACTTAGAGAAAAAATTACAAGATCAGTCTAAATCAAGGAGAGTAAGATGCATAAATCCCTGGTCATTTCCAGTAGACATAGGACAAGGAACCCAACTTGCTCTCAGTCTTCTGTCATGGTGCATCTCAAGGAAGAGTGAATTTTTCCAGCATCTTCTACATATCTGTCTTCGATGTGTTCCTTCTGGAACAGGCTGGGAAGTTCAGCTGTGTGTAATATGGTGCTTTAAAGGGATGCTAGAGAAAGCAAACCCATTGTTCCCTTCTCTGCTTTGACTCTGGAAAGCCACACAAAGAGGGAGGCTGAACTCTGTGACAGAGGCAGGAGGTGCTGCCTCTTAGTCCAATGATTTTCTGTCCAAAGCAGCAAACAATATTCTCTTTAATTAACAACTTGAATGACAGTGTGGTGCTCAGTACTTCTGAGAAGTCTCCAGACTCTGGTATGTGACCTACCACAAACCCAGGCAGGAAAGTTCAAGCCCTCCAGCCTCCTTCCAGGTAATACACCCTGGTGTTCAACTGGTTCAGATGATGCTTATTAATGGGTACTTGTGAACTCATGTTGAAACAGTTGTAACAATTACTAAATATAAAAAATTGATTTTGATTAAGGACAGCATAGAATGAAGGGGATTAAAGTGCAGAGCTGTCAGTGCGGTATCAATGTCTAGTAAGATTTTTCTAGTGCATTTTTTGTTACTAGAAACTGTTATAGTTTTATGTAAGTTGGAATAAATTTGCTAAATACAGTAAGTCTGATATCAGATAGGATTTGGACAAACTCTCCCCTACACATAACCTCTCACAGGAACCTCACTGTCACATGTTCATGAAGCTGTGTGGGGTAGACCAAATCTGTATTTTCCACTGCAGCAAACACTTACACCTAATGATGACAGGTGTATCCTCTTTATGCCATAAACAATTGATTTTGAGGCAAAGATAAGAGAATTATATATTATGTATTTCATCTGTAAAATTAATTAACTCCTTTGATTTAGCTGAGAAAGGTGATGCATTCTGAAGTTCAGCTTTACTGAAAATTGACCTTTCCATCTACAAACATACCGTTTAATTTACAACAGAAACAAAACCTTCGGAATTGTATTTACTCAGTAACTTTAATAAAGGTCAACCCTTTTCAGAAACAATTGTAAATGTGGCATTTAGCCTTCATATTTTGGAAAGTGTTACATGAATCTTCACATCCAAATAGAACATTGCCTTTGAATTAAAAACAGCTAAATAAATAAGAACAAAAAAATTTCACAAAATTGTCTAGATCTCAGGGGCTGTAATTAGCCTTTAGCCTCTTGTCCTGGTTTGAAGGGCAGGTGTCTGCCAATGAAGGTGGGAACCTCCCGTGGGACGGAAAGTGTGATCCCCTTTTCTCCAAATTATCATGGCTTTGAAATTATGGGGCTTTCAGGCAGAGGTGTGGGGAAAGGAGCACAGCACAAGGAACGGGGCACAGCCCCAGGAACGGAGCACAGCCCCAGGAACGGAGCACAGCCCCAGGAATGGAGCACAGCCCCAGGAACGGAGCACAGCCCCAGGAACCGGGCACAGCCCCAGGAACAGAGCACAGCCCGAGGAATGGAGCACAGCCCCAGGAACAGAGCACAGCCCCAGGAACGGGGCACAGCCCCAGGAACAGAGCACAGCCCCAGGAACAGAGCACAGCCCCAGGAACAGAGCACAGCCCCAGGAACAGGGCACAGCCCCAGGAACGGGGCACAGCCCCAGGAACGGGGCACAGTCGCAGCCTCCCCACTCCCATCCCAGGAGCCAAGGCCGGCCCTGAGCCCCCAGCAGAACCCTCACAGAATCTCACAGAATCTCACAGAATCCTCGCCCTTCCAAAGAGAAAACTCCCAGGGAAGAGAGTAACCAGCAACACCAACCTCCCAACCTTGACTGCTTCCTTTGCCTCTTTTAAGTACCGTCGTTATCATTTCTTAGGCAATGGGACAAAATTACCTGAGAGAAAGAAAAAAAAAGGAAAAATCCTAACCTCCAATACCTTTATACTTCTACAGGACTATTTTTTTGAGTCTTCTGTGACTAAGATCAACTAATGTTCAATAGCTACAGTACACATACTAAGAATGAGTATAATATGGTTTAAAAGGTTCACCAGGTTCAGGAGGAAATAGAACAGGCTTTTTCTTTGACCTTTAAGAAGGAGACTTGAAAACTCATTGAAGAAAACCTATTTGTGTGAGATACAGAGGCCCCAGCAAGGCACATCAGTGTGTGGGTGACCTCAGCTGTGAGCAGCCCCACTGCAGTCAGTGGGTCCCTCCCGTGCTGGAAGGCAGCACTGGTTATTTCTTGTGTTATTTAAGGATTATTTAAGGTTATTTATTGTGCGCATTGTTGTTGGGCCCAGGGGTGTCAAGCTGGAGCACATTAAAACCTGTCTGTAATCAAAGAATCTAATTGCCTGGTGTCCAGGTATGGAAAGTGGCATCCAGGTATGGAAAATAACATCCAGACAGAATTTCCTTGTTCTTTCTGTCTCTCATCTTTAATTGTATCGCTAGAAGGACCTATCAGTTTTAATCTGACAGTTCGCAAACAATAACAAGAGGCCATTTTCATGAGAACACCTTGGAGTTTGCACACTCCAAAGAGGAAATAGCCAAGTGAGAGATAAACAGGGATTTAAATCTGATTTTTTTTCACTCCTGGTTTCTCTCTGAAAGAGTGTTGTTTCTCAAGGCTAGACCCAGGTAGAAAGCTTTCTGCCATCTCACAGGATGCTCTAATAGGAAAAAGGTTTGGAAGTCTCAGACTGTCTGAAGAAAACCCCATCTCTTACAAGGAATTTGTGATGTATTTCAGTGTGTGGCTCCCATAAGCAATTGCAGAACCCTTCCAACAGCTTCAGTGAAGAAAGGATTTACATAAATCCAATAAAAAAGCTTACATTTGTCATCATATGATAACATTTCAAACTAGCATGTGGAAAATGCAGCCTAATAGATTTAAACAGAGAATTGGATGGCTCAGGACATTTCAGTCAGATTAATACTAATCTTACAATGATTTACAGTGTGAGGTAACTTTCTCTACAGAATAAACATACTGGAATCAGTTCAAAAATGTCATAACTGTTGACTTCAATGCTATTACACCTGGAATGTATTAAAATTGTCTTCACAAGAGCCCAGTTCTACAATTTTTATCCACTATTAGTCTCACTGCCTTTAAGAGCCTAAAATAGTTGTGAATGAATCCAAAATTACAGTTTCTTTGATCTTCTTCAGAGCTGAATGCTAGTCCTGTGTTTTGTGGACTGAGTGCTGTGGGCTAAAATTTGAGAGCTGCTGAAGCAAGAAATTGTTTTGCAGTGGCAGCATAAAAAAGCCTCTAAAACAAACTCAGTGTACAACATACAACAGTGCTAAGCCAGAAATATCTTTCTAGATGCAGAAACTGTTCTGGACTGTTGAAGTTCCTTGTGGGTTCCATAATACATAAATTCAAAAAGCTGCTTGCCTGTAAAATGTTTGACCGAAGATGTATCAGCTTCTGGCCTTATTTATTCAAGACAACCATCACAGGCTCCTGCCTGGACATCAGCACCTGACCTAAACCTCTGTATCCCTGAATATCTTGAAACCTCTCTGCTCAGAGCCAGTTTAAGCCCTGGAAGTCCAATGCATCACCTCGTGTAAGGGACACTGAAATAACTACACTGAGCAATCCTGAGGAATGAAACACGTGAGCAGAAAGGAACCCACTTCAAAGAACTTGGCAAATAAACCAGCTAAAATTAACATATCATGTCCAGATACAATAAACAACTCCTGTTTCCTGGTGCATGATGCCTTATCCCACAGAAAGAGGAAGGGATGCACATTCATCTTTCCCTTTGCTTCTGGAGAGTAAGAGCAGCTTGTTGGTGTTCTTGCAGCAAAGGGAAGGTTTAATGCTTTCTGTGGTTTGAATTTTATATTCTTATTTGAGATTACATTCGTGAAATCCAGTTGGTCCCTAAAATATTTGTAAACCTTCACCAGCTGCAGAAGAGTCTCCCCAGATTATTATTTGTTCTGTTAGATCTGGTAAGACCTCCAGGACAAAGGAGAAATAAGGTCCTGTTTTGTTGGCTCCTTGAAAACTTAAAGTTACTTTAGTGTGTGGACAAGACAAACGGAAAGAAAGTAAAGACACACAAAGCAAAGAATGCCAGTGCAAAACCAGACAGGTTGTAAGTCTTGTTTTGTTTAGCTTTGGGCTGGGGAAAAGGGACAGGCTATGGAAAAAAGTGTGATAGAATCCTTAAGGTTGGAAAAGACCACCAAGGCCATTGAGTCCAACCTTTGAAAGCACCATGTCCAAATAAGTATTAAACAACCACTGAATAACCAAAGGTCCTTGATTTCAGCTGCTCTATACCTGCTTTATTTAGCTGAATTTTCCAGGTAACTCTCTCACAGATTTTGACAAAAGCTACAGGCAGGGTATTTGTTGCACCTTATCCCATCCTAACTCTGTATAGTTTTGCACAGAGATGATTTAGCAGTCTTGGTTTGAATTGAAATTTTGCAAATATTTCTATACTAATTCCAGTTTTATTGTCTCAGTACTACTAAAAACTGTCATCACTTCAGCCATAAAAGGTATTTGATTCTGTATGAATTAACAGCAACAATAATGAAAAGGACTAGTTGGAAGTACTTGTGAGACTTTTTTTTTACTGTAGAGGAGATTAGTAGCATTTTGGCTGCATGAATTATTTATCTCACTACCAAAAGAGCCTGAATTCTTTGTGAAATGGTCCTGATAATATGGGTTAATGATACAAGTCCTCTTGATCTTTCTCATGCTCACAGTAATGCTTGTTTCACTTTCATGAAGTGACTGTATTCTCTCAAATCTTTCAGGGTCCTTTGCAGCATTGCCACTAAAACTTCAGTCTCACTCAACACAGTAATAAAGGTCAAAGCTGGCAAACTCTTTGCGATGTATATTAAGTGACACTCCTGTCTTGTCATGTGTCATTTAGACAATAATAGAATGGCAGTGGCTGGCACAAAACTAGAAGGATCAGACAGTATATATTGGATCAGACAATATATACAAATATATATATATACCACAGTGCTAACAATAAGGCCAAACAGTCTGTTCCAGTCAAGTTCTGAACGTCCCTTAGTATATCCTTTCCCTTTTCCAGAGCAGATTCCCTTCTAGGCTGAAAAGGGGAAATGTTGATGTTTGAAAGCCTCATTGCTTTGGAGATGAAATACAGTTTAGTTTAAACATCAGAAGAAAATAAAAAGAAATATGTGCATGTGAAATATGGGTTAATAAAAAATAAATGTTAAGTCAATATATTTGTTTATCTAAGAGAAAGATTAATAAATGTGTTGCTACTGTCTTTGAGTCTGAAGAGAGCTTTCACTGTTAAGGAATACAGTTTGGTGCAATTTACCATGTTCAGATAACATATTTAGCAATATGCACTGCCTTGAACCAAGTAGTTAAAGCAATCTGAGAGTGAATACTAAAAAGGTTCTTGTACTAATGAAGAAATCTCCTTAACACAAAATTCCAAGAGACAAATATATCCACTGTCAAGCACCAGCTGTTCTAGAATTTCATGTTTATGGTATAGAGACTGTAGGTACTAAAAATGTGCCCTTCACCCTTTCAGACTGGGCATAAATATTTCAGTAAAGAGAATTTTGAACATACTTCTTGTGTATTTTGAAAGAAGAGTAAGAAAATCCTGTATGTGTTTGTTTAAATACTCGAATACTGCAACAGTATTTGTTACTTGTAATGGCATTTTTGAATGAGATTGGTCTTTGAAAACTTAGTCATAGGGGACTGCAGCTACTGCACTTGCAAATGTGAATGCTTCTGGCTGCAGCTCCAGCAGCCTGCCAAAGGGGTGAGGGGGAGCATTTGGCATCTAGCTCTGTTCACATTCCCTCACATTCTCCTGCCCTCGCTCCCTCCTTGGGTGACACAAGTTTCCACCAGCCAGTTTAGAGACTGAGGAGAAAAAATAACAAGTTTCCATTTATTTCTTAATATTCAGAAATCCCACTGATCCTTCACTGGGAAGTTTGTGTATGAAAGGATGACAAGGTTGGGTTGTAACCAAAATTCATAATTGAAAAATGGCAAAATATGCTCTAAGCTTTAGAGATTATTAGAATGTGGCAACCCCGTGTTTCTGCCACTGTAATCCAGGCAACTAGACAGCATAAAGTTATGCAAATTAGACCAAAACCTATTAAAACCACAATCTTGCTTAAAGGGTATTTATTTTCACATTCCTTCAAAACATATAAGCAATAAAGATACCATAAGAAAAGCATGCAAAATGCAGCAAAAAACTGAAGGCAGTTACTGATGTCTCAGCGATGCCATATTGGTGCTCAAGTATTTTGTACCCCATTTGTGGGTTCTAAGCTGCCTCAAGCTCCTTGTTAACATTTGATTAAGACATCACATAGTGCCTTGAAGGTGATATGGCAGCTGCCTCCAGGCAATTTAAAACAAAAATTGGAGGTGTGATTGTGCCCACACACATATGGGCTGTATTGACTTACACAGAACTGAGGCTGTGACAGAACGCCAATAGTCTGGGGCATCGTCTGTGCCCTGAGAAATGCTGCTCTGCCTGGAGACTCTGCTGCCTTGTGTGGAGCAGGGAATTAACTCTCGCATAAACTGCTCCACACACTTCTCTATTTTAAATGCAGTTCGTTCTTTCATGGTTTTGTGAGCCTCTGTTTGATGACAAAGTAGCTCTTGGCTTGTCAAAGGCTGAATGCCACTTCTGTACAGTGCTGGAGCTTTTTGTGCCTGGCTATCAGTGCATGCCAGTGTTCAACAGCAAAGTGATGAATTCATAAAATGTACTGGCTGCTCAGCATTAAACATTCTGCACACTAGGATGGGATAATCATACTGACGTCTGAGAAAATATTTTGGGGTTTGGTATTACAGAAAGTCTTTGTGTCTTGGAGTTGATGCTCTCACCCTTACTAGTAAGAAGAGACTTCTGCAGCATCCCCTCCACACACTCCCCAAAGAGTGTCCTTGCTGATGTCCAACTTCTGGCTAGGGAAGGTTCCTTTCCCTTTTGGCAGATGCCAGCAACAGAATAAATTTTCTTTCCCTCAAGACTCTTTTTGGAAAACAAGATATCACAAGCATTCTAACTGAAAGTATTCACACAGCTGTTTCCTAAGTGTTTGCAAACCACTCAGGTACAGATCAGAAACAAGGATGTATGATGGAGGTGACCAGTAATCCTTAAAAAACCTGGAGAGCCCATACTTCATTCATTCAGTATGTGAGGAAGACGAACAGCTTTCTTGCCTTTAATTCCTCTGGAGGGTTTTTCACATGAATATGTATATGCAGGCCCTGTTGTTCTCTTTATATATTAAGTTTTGGAAAACTGAAAGAGTTTCTTACTAATGCTGAAGCTAGAAGGTGAAAGTACAGCCATTTATATGTGGTTACAAAGTATATATTTTTCTGCATCTGGGCATTAACTTGCTTATATCTCTGAATATAGTGGTAAACAGCTGGTCTTAGCAGTTTCTCATGTTTATTTGAGCACCTCTTTTAAGAGATGGACTCCTGGAAGTAGAGCATTTTATGTCAGAGAAATAAGAAGAGCTGCCCTGAGTATACAGCAGACAAAATTCTCTAATCTAGACTTGCTTATATATAGACTCCTGCACCTCTATTTCACACAAAGTCACCAAGCCTCTAAGAGTTACAGAGCTTCTGTTGCTTTCACTGATTTATATTGTTTTCAGGTACCTAAATTGGAAACTTGATTTCAAGAGGCATTATTCACAGTTTAAACATAATGCAAAATGCAGCTATTCAGTGCAGATATTCTGACTGCTTTAAAACAGTGTTCAGGTGTGGAGTCAGTTATTTAACTGGGGAACCAGAGTCTGTTTTTCTCCTCTCTGTTTCTTTACATCAGTCAGTCACCCCTGGTTGTGCATACACAAAATTGCTAAGCCTTTTTTAAAAAATGTGTATCACATAATGTGTTCTTTTAGTGTTTGAGCCTGGCCCATTGAGGTCAATGACAAAGCCTCTATTGACGTCCATGATACAGAATCAGGCCCCAAGGCTCAAAGAATTGGTGCATTGTTAATCTCTTGGTGCTGGCAGGCAGAAGGGCTTGTATATGCATATCCCACTGCCAATAAATGGATGCAAAGCAGTCGGAATTTCTTGCACCCAAAGAATACATACTTCATATCCGTATAGGTTTTTAGAAGTTTAAATGAAGTACAGCCCCTCTCTAGACTCCCAGAGCTAATTTTTCTACCTTTGGATTAAAGCATCATTAATGACCAACCCAAATTTTGCTGAATTAATCATACCAAACACAAATCTATCGTATTTTTTGCATGGAAGAGAGGTGGTCTGTTCTATTATCTCCTCTGTCATCGATTCTGTACAGTACATTTTACAGGGTAAAGTTTTGAAATTAGTAACTGCCCTGTTCCCCCATAGTACCTCACACATTTGATCGATTTCTAGTCATGTCATCAGCCCTGACCTTGCTGTGTTACAGTCATTTCTACAGCTCCAAATCCAGTTAATCTGTGCTCAGTGAATTTACAGCCGAACAACCAAAATATTTAAATATTAACTAACCTTCTTTCTAAATTCTTTTTGGCTTCCTAAATTATTATGGTATCATCTCAGTACTTTTCATGTGAACAGTAGGGACACATCCTGAGGCCTGTAATCCTTCCTTTGGCAAAAAAATCTACTGAAGATGGAAGTACAACCCAACCATTGAAGGCCTTGTTCAGCCTTTAAAGACTGTGCTTGGTTGTGAGATCAGGAAGGGAGAGAACATGACTTGACTCTCTCAGGGCCCCAGACAAGTTGGCAGAACGAAGAGCTTGAAAGTGCATTTTTAATCTTAAAAGGAATATGTTTGGTACGAGTAATCAAGAGACACATAGGATTCCACAATTCTGTTTTCACAAAGCTGCTGTGAAGTATTTATTTCTAGGTCAGCTGGAAGCACTCAACCTTCTGAATCAGAAATATATTTCCTGTTGTGGAAAATGTACACATACATGTACTCATGTACTGCATAGTTTTTTACATGTGAGGATCATGGCTCAATCAAAATATAATTGGAGTAGTATTTCCTCATTTTTGCATTTGACATCTAACGACTTGGAGTCCAGTCTGATGTCAGTTTCTAATTCACTGTACATGGGACCAGAATTGTATCTCGAGATTACAGTTTTATATTTCCAGACTTACCAATCAGATCTAGCTGATGACTGTGAGACAGTCTGTTACCTTTGAAAAATGCCATTGCTGCCAAGAGCTGCCATTCAGCTTCCTGTTGGCTTGAGTAGTCTAAGTGGTCCTGGATGTTCCAAAACCTCACTAGTTCAGCAAAAGTCTTTTGATGAACAGCAGCTAAATTGAGAGAGTAGAACTACCCTGATGAACCAATTTTGGAAATTTGAGTTATGTTTTGTCATCAAAATGAATGTTGCTGACGGATGTGAGAAGTGCTGTCAGCTGATGTTTGTGGTTTTAGCTTATAGCTACAGTTCTAACAAAATTATTTTCATGTGTCTATTTTGGAAGATCATTACCACCTTATTTGAAATATATCATAATCATGGCATATGCAAGCATAAAGTTATGGTGACCAATGACTATTTGTAAATATGAGAACTACAGGAATAATCTATTATGAAAAGCTCACATCAGTATTTCATCCAGAAAATACGCAGAAATTTGTTGGCTTTTGGTTCATTATTGTGCAAAGTATGGAAAATGTATTCACTGGGAACAAGGGAAACAGCTGGATCCTGGTCTTGCTTTAAGTACAAATCTCAGCACTTACTAACTTCCCAATGTCACCTCCACTGTGAAATGGCTCTTTTAGCCTGTGCAGCTCATGCTGCAGCCGAGGAGGCTGTGGCCTGAGCTAGGAGAGCAGGACATGATCTCAGTAGTAAATCCATAAGAGAGAATATTCATCCTCCCAGCTGAATCTGTAATCCAATCAGATGTACACAGTAAACACATGGCTTCCTGTGTGCCTTAAAGCAGAGCCCTCACTGACAATTCAGAGTGCTGCTCTGCTTAGGAGCTGAACTCCACTGCAAGAGCAAAGCCAGGTCGAGGTTCGAGCACGTTTGGGCAGAAGGGATTGGGTGCTGTTGGTGCAGAGGGGTGGACCTAAAGCAATGAATGACCTTGCACTGAAAACATCCCTTTGGTGCTGCTGTCGTTGGATTCCACCTTTGACAGCAGAATTTTTCCCTAAAGAATAACAGAAACAAATGCTTTTCAAAAGATTTCCATCAAGTCACTTTTCATATATACTTAATTCTTCAAAAACTTATAACAGCACTCCAGAAATTTACAGCAGGAAGAGGACCTATTTAGCAATACCTTTCCAGTAATCTGTGGGTTTTCTTTTCCTTCAACTGCATAATTATGTTAAAAATAAGGAAAGCAACTGTGTATTCTTGGTCCAATTTAATAGGCCCCAATATATTGCTAAAGCACTGCAGTGGATCAACTGGAGTTTAATTATTATGCAAGTTTATATTGCAAATAACAACATTATGTCAAAGTAATGCATGAGGTATGCTTTGCAACACAAAAGGGAGAGATTTCAAATTTAAGTCTAAAATTAAGTCTTTGCATTTCTTCAACTTACTACATAGCACTTGAAGTATGACAGCCCCAAAGGAGCCGTGTGTAAGACTGGCCACTTCCCACTAACCTTTATGTGATAACTGCCTACAGCTGATTAACAAGAAGGTCTTAAGGACAACCCTGAACTGTCTTGCTTTGGGGAATTTAATTAACTGGTTAATCACTGCAAAAGTAATTGTGGGAGGTGGATGCTGCTCCAAGTTAGTATCATAACTTCGGTGCAGGAGGCAGAGCTATTGTTTCTGAAAAGGAGTGATTTTTATATAAACAGGTTTCAAGGTAGAACTACAAGGTGACCTCTCTGCCACTTTCTTCTTAAAAAAAAAAAAAAAGAAAAAAACCCCATGCTCTTTTTTTTAATACTTTCCAGTGTATAATGAACAATAGCTTATGAATTATTTTAAACATAAAAATTCTAGTCCTTACTTTCCTGCTGCTCACTAGCCTCCCTTGTATCTCAACACTATGGATATGTAGGAACAAAATGGGCTATTAGCTTTATTCAAAGACCATTGAAGTCAATAGAATGCTGCTTAATGAATGTAATGGTTTTTAGATTAAACTCTAGGTTTCTGCATCACAAGTACCAAGGAAATAGCATCTGACTCATGGAAAGGAAGGACTTGACTTGATTTGCATTCACTGTTTTGTATTTGCTAGAAGACATAAATTATTATCTGAGACTGAGCATCCGTTATGGTTTGATGTTCTAAACAGTTCTCCATAGCACCAGCAGGGCCTCCAGTAGCAAGGGGAGCAATCACACTGGATATCCCTAATATTTAGAATGCAATATAACTGGTAAAATAATAATTTGAAACAAGAAAAATTGCAATGCTTCTATTTTTAATTTAATTTCTTATTCTTTAAACAGGGTTCTTCATGGGGTACATATGCAAGCAAGCAAAGCAGTAAAAACAAATGTTAAATTGAAGATTTGGGAATCATTTTTAAATGAAAGTAACTAAAGCTTAAACTTTAGTCTCATGGATGTTAAATCTGACATATAGATCACTTAAGGGTATGCAGCCTTGATCAGAATCTTTGTGCCATGAAAAATATATTTACTGCCTTTACACTGCAGAAAAGTAACAGAGCCCATTTGCCCTACTCTACAGGAGAATTTATTTCATTGATCTAAGCTGCTTTACACTGGATTAGGATTTGATCCAGTATATTTTGAAAAACAGCAAAAAGAATTGTGGGACTGTGAACACCAAATAGATGGGTGCCCCTTCCTGAGCCAGTTACACTGTGAAATCTGCTTTTAAACTTACTGAAAGTAATGGCTGTATAAACAACAGAGCTTCATCATCAAAAGTAGGGTGCTTTAGCAACATCATGAGTTAGACTAAGTTCCTAAAAATAGACATTCAGTGATACCTTCATGTTACTGTTTGAGTGCTTAGGTGTTATTGAGTATTTATGAGGACCCAGGAGAACTCAGAAGAGGATTTTAGCATTTCACGTGTTCAAGAGCAATTTCGGGTTAAACTGCTACCAAAACAACATCTAACAGATGATAATAAATAAATATCTCTTTTCCTGTAAATCAGGTCTGTAGACTCCTTGGGACACTTCTGGTCTACTTCTGAAGAATCCACAAAAAGTAATTAAGGAGAGTAAATCTATTGCCAGTTAACTTAGGTTTGCTATATAAGGACCACTGCATATCTTCTGGAAAGTGCTTAAGACTCTTCAAATTGATATAAACTGAGAATTGCTGTTACAAAGCCCTTCTGCAACTGTGGGTTTGCTTCTTGGGCCTTCTGTTGTGCTGAAAGAGCAATCAAACAGGCAGTTTTATGCTATAATTATCAAGAACCAGAACAGTTGCTACACGGTGTGATTTACAAAAACAAACAACTTTTAATTAGGGATGGAAGTTTCCTAAAGCATGAGAACACTTCTGTTAACATTGGCTATACTGTTAGTGTCAGCTCTTTTCAAATAATAAGCCACTGGGTTTCTGAAGGATTTGCTTTTCTCCCCAACACTGCAGATTATTAGAACCGTGTTGTTATTCACAACCTAAGTGTGCAACTGTAGCCATCCTGCACTGTCAGTTCACCTCACTGAAATCAGTGAAACAAATCCTATTGGATTTGTTGTGCAGATGGACAATGCAAGTCCTTCACAATGTGACAAAGTATGATTAAAGACTCTGTGTTAGATCCTTCAGCATACAGCCTGTGGGCTGCACTGCAGTGTTGCAATAGGATCTCTCTTCCTATGATTTTTCTCTGTTGCCTTCTCAGATTCTGGCCTGTTCTGTAAATTCCCTGTATTGACAGTTTGCTGTCGTCCTTGGTGGTTTTCTTCCATTTCTTACCTCGTTAGACCTCGAGCTGTTGGTATTGGATAGTAGGCAGGTGACAGGGATAAAAAGGTCTTAAATTACCAGAGCCACTCATTCTTACCATGCGTGCTGTATGCACCTCTTTCTTCCAAGGGAATGCTTTCTTTTCATAGCAGTTACATAAGGAAATCTTTTCACATTCAAAGTGGTATTTCTTGGGCAGTGACGAAGCAAGGGAGAGACCAACCCCACAAACACTATCTTATCCAGGACCGAAGAAGACAAAGTTAATTTTCTGTCTGATTTCCTTCCCATATTAACTAATACCTTATTTATGTTAATTAAATGGATTCTAAATAAAAAGAGAGTTGATTCTATATACTAGTTCTGCAAAGGCTCACACCAAAGGTAAAACAGGTTCTTTGAAATTCTGCATAACTCTGAAAACTTTGTAACTGCCAGACTACTGGCTTTGGGGAGAGGAATCTATGTGTATTCAAGTGGAAAAAAAAATTGGAAGTCCTTAAACCTCTAGTGAAAATTTTAAGTTCTTTTTGTCAAAACATTTATTTTTAAGAATCTATGTGCTGTTTTCCAAAGGTGTTTTCATTAGAAGACACTACTGCAGATTTGAGCTGGGATGAGGTAAGCTGTGGTAATATACAAATGCACACTGGTAGGAAAACAGACTTTTGATTGGCAAACAGTCATCTGAAGTGATTATTCATTACTTGGATCTAAACTAGATTCTCTTTAAGAAGAATATATTTTAGTAATTATATACAAAAATATTCAGTGGTCAGAAGTTTCACAATTGAAATGCGTATGAATTGAATGTAACTCCCAAGATTTCTTGAAAACTGTATTCATAGGTATAAAATAAAAAGAGAGTATCCACTTTATTAATAGTATATAGGGGATACTACCACATTTTTATTTGATTTACTGCTTCCTGATGTAATAAATACAGATGAGCACAGCAAAGTACAGGTTTAAGTAAGAATTGCAGGGTTGTGTTATGCCAGCAGTGCCTAGTGTACAGTTAATCGGAAAGCAGAAGGTAATATAAATTGTTTCTGACATTATGGGACTGTAATGATACTACATTTCCAGCAGCTCTGTAGCTCTTAGAATTAGAAGTATGTATCCTGAAGATACAGCAGACCTAAGAAATATGAAGACATTTGTCCATACTGACTGTTTCCACATTTGTGTCTTAGTTGTGCAATTGTAATAGATATGTTATTACTGTTACAGTCCATGTGCAGTTCTGATAAAAGTTCCTGGATTCATTTGCTTCTGCTACCCTAAGTTGAATTAGATTCCAGTAATGGAGTAATGACTTTTATTTATGAACAAGTTTCCTCTTTGACCCTGTTCCTATATAAATCTTGATCATCCTTCCATGTACTAGAACATATTCCTATCTGCCAGACCCAATTACTCTGCCAGGATGTATTGGGTACAATCTTAGCTCCAATGATGGGGGTAATAAACCTCCTACACATCCTGTGGTTCTAGGATCTCACCTGTTAACTGTGCTTTGGAAAAACGAATAACAACAAATCAGTTTATTCAAGTAGTCTCTGAACCTGTCTCTAAAACTAACCAGCAAAAAGTAACTTTCAGAGAACTTTAGACATACTGGAAACTGTCATCATGAATAAGAGGAGTAAGTCTTTCTTGACACAGCAAGGAACAGCATTTCACAATGAATTCTGAATATTAATGCCTACAGTGTTTTACTAGATAGTCTAATGCATTTACTCTGCTAATTCACATAAAATTTCCAACTTTTAAAAACAATTAATTTTGCCAAGAATATTGTGTAGAAGACAGCTTTATAGATTAGCTGTAAACTGCACAGCAGAATATTTGTTAAACTGTCTCTTGTCTGCAGCTTTCTAATTTCATTTTATGTCTCTGTTATTGCCTGGTAATGAAAGCTAAACAGGAGAGCTTCAATAGTTTGTTCTACGGCCACTCATAATCAGATCTTAACTAGATGTCCTTTTGACCCGTTTGCCAAAATGTATGAAGCTGTAATATCTCTATTCATTTCCCTTTTGACACCGTACATTTCCCTTGACTCCTTCTATCTGTGGTTTCATCTTGTCCCTGAATCCCTTTTCATCTTTACTTCTGTCTCTCCCCGCTATCACTCTGTTAACTCTGTGAATTGTAGAATTAATCAGTTTAGCTAATCAAAATGCTGACATTGACACAAAGTTTGGTTTCTTATGTATCCTTTGCTTTTATGAAGAAGTAACTTGTTTAAAACAAACAAAAAAAAGGTGTAAGACACATTTGATAATACATTTATTAGCAATTATGACATGATTTGGTTGGCATAGGGAGAAACACAATATTTGTTAGAATCTCTCTACCTGAGCTTCTCTCTTGCAATTAGAAATAGGAATGACAAAAGCAGTAAAGCCTGCTTAGTGCAATTAGTGAGAAGCTTCAGCAACAGAATCCTGCTGTAGATTTTGCCATGACTTTATGCTAACACTATGGATTTAGCCTAGTAACATGAGGAAGCAAGTGAGAATGCTGTGCCCCATATTCCACTGCATTTTTCTAATCCACTGTTAGACATTACAACGAGAACACATTAGCTAATTATAAATCATTACCTTCTACTGCTCAGGTAGATACTCTGAATCCCCAGTGTCCCAGAACACTATAAATCATCTAAACATGAAGCTTGATTATCCTGCAAAATCTTGGTTGTATTTAGTAAGGGAAGGTTTGGGAAAGCATCTGGTATGACCTCAGTTACCATGGAACTCATTAATTCACATCACTGAGCATCCCTAGCAAAGTATATAAAATATTTCCTTGGCATTGATGCCCACATAAAGGCAAGTAATCTCCCACTTTGTCCCAGGACACACTGAGTTCACTGTAAGAAAGATAAACTAGGTTGAGGTCTCTGGATTTCTGCAGGATCTGTATGGAATAGTTGTTGTGCCATTTGTACCAGCTAATCATGCCATAATGCTAACTGCATAAGCAAAAAAGCAAACTGCGTATTCTAAATGCTAATAAGAATAATAATTACAATATGTAAGGGGCTTCAGAAGGAAGAATGTGGGTGATAATGAAAATTTGTCTCAGCACATATATTTTGGATCACCACAAGACTGTCCATTTGTAGGTTAGGCCGTGAAGCACCGTTTTATCGGAGACAAGGTACCCATCCTGCTGGCAGTGTGTGAAACTGAGAGTCTGACACATGCCACATTCATTCATGGCTATTTTATCTTCTCTCTTGTTCTAACATCTGTAATGTTATACATAATTTCTTTCATAATTTTTTCAGTGCACTATCAGCTGTCAGTGTAGTCGGTGGCAGTCAGCTGCAGGGATGGAGAGAACTTCACAAGAGCAAGTGAAAAGGAAAGAAAATAGGGATCCTAGAAAGGACACCAAAAAAAAAAAGAGGACAGCAGGACTTTGTAGAGAATACATTAGAAACAGACTGGAGGTGTGTGGAATAGGAGAAGGTGAATAGTTTGGAACAGGACAGAGAAATTATTTGCTAAGAGGAATGTGCTTCTGACAACTGTCCTTAATGTCCAAACTTCCTGTACTTGTCTGTAGCTTTCAGATCCACTATCCTTACCAAAAGATGTGTGAGCAGAGTGCTCTACAGCAAAGCCAGGCTGCTGCTCAAGGTGCTGATTCTGGATCTGAAGCTTCCTGTTTAGGAAGCTGAGCTGGGCCAGTTGCTCTCCCTGATTTTTAAATTTTTACATCTGTCAAAGAAGAATATAATCATGCCTCCTGGGGATGCTTACAGGAATTCATAGGTAATATGTGTTAAGGGCTTTGAGCTTGAGGAGTGCTATAATCATGGACCTCTCCATACAGATAACCATTTCTTTAAAAGAGAGATAAAGTGACAACTACCATCTCAATCTAAATAGGGAACATTTCCATCCGCCCTGTAGCCTGATCCCTACCCCTGCCTGAACTGGAACAGTCTCCATCTTCTGGGAATGATTCTCATCAAGGAACACAACGTGTAACAACCAGCGTAGCATGTAGCACTCACGTGGAGTGAGCGTGTCACTCACACGTCACTGGAAGTGTGTTACACTCCTGCACCATGACTGTGGTGCCCTGCTCCTCACCTCTGCCTCTGGCTTCCTTCAGAAGTAGTGGTTTGAATCTCTGATGTTGGTCAGCATTTGTGCAGTAATCTGTGGCAATCCTCAGTCTTACACCTTGACTACTTTCATGATGCTACAGCCAGTGGCACTGGTTGCTTATTTTACAGATGCAAAGCCAACTGCATTTATTAGCCCTAGCTGAACTGAATATTGACCAAACAATGCCACAGTCTAAGATTAGGATAAAAAAAAGATGCAGTGACCTGCTGGAATCAGAGGAAAAGCAAATAAATATTAGGGGAAGAATAGTCTTTGCTGGGCCTATGAGATGGAGAACGCCATCTTGTATTACTTTTCTGGCTCTATTTTGTACAGTTTAGTGAGCCCCAGAGCAGCAAAAAGAAAAGCACTGCAGGATCCATACAGCAAAGTGTCAAGGAGATGGGTGAACGATCCCAGGGAGCCTGACTGAGGCAGACACAGCAGCTCGCTGTGAATGTGAAGGCCAAGGGCGTCTCAGGGCTGGTGTTCAAACACACGCGATGTCCACCTCCCATCCTCCTGCAAACACCAGGCTGGGCCCTGCTGTGCTCTGTGCTAGGGCAGCTCATCACCTGACACGCATGTTGTGTCCTTTTCCAGCATCGAGGATGAAACAGGGAGACTTTATGTGAGTTCGTTCCTTTAGAGGAGGTTGGGAAGGACTAGCATTCCCTCGTGCGGGGGATTAAACTCTTCATGCTTTTCTTCACGGCACTGTGGGCGGATGATGCTTTCCTGCTGAGGCGCTGGCACTGGAGGAGGGATGGGGAGAACTCGGGCGCAGGGCCGGCGGCCCCTCCGGGCGGTCCCTCGGCATCCCTCGCTGTGGCCCGTCCAGCCCTCCCTCGGCAGCCCCTGCGCCCGCGTCTCTCCCCAGCCCTCTCCCCTCCGGCGGGGCCCTGCGGCACCCGCCTGCCCCGGCCAT
>VXBR01000453.1:253527-287368 GCA_013400215.1 Cisticola juncidis
CAGAGCGCACCCCGGACCCTCGTGCTGCTGCTGGCGGGGCTGCTGGGGGAGGCTCTGGCGGGGTTCCCCAACACCATCAGTATAGGTAAGCGACCCGCGCCTTCCCTCCAGCCGGGGCAAGTTGTGTGGAGGGGAGCGGGGGGCGAGCCCGGGCGCCGCGGGGAACGAGCCAGCCCTGCCCCGCTTCCCTCCCCTTGCTGGGGGCGACAGGCAGCGGAGNTGCCCTGGAGTAGCGCATCCCGTGGAGCACATAACGTGAGAGTCGTGGCGTGAATCTGTAGCGACGTGCCCGAAAGCCGGGGCCGAGCGAGCCGCGAGGCTCAGGGCAGCGGGTGAAGCGGGGGCTGTTCGCTGCCGTCCCTCGGAGCATCGTTTCCCTCGGCCGCGCTATCGCTCCACCAGACCGTGAAACCGCACGTTTGCCACGCCGCACGCCGCCGTGTCCCCGCGCATCACTACAGTGGCGATATTTCGGTAGTCTGGACACGATTTAGGAGCCACGGTTCTCCAAGTTAGACTTTAAAAATCTCTGTGTGGGCATCCGTGTAGAAGTGGCCTGGTTTTCAAGGGGCACCTGCAGCTCCAAGCGACTCATTGCTCAGGGGGCACCTGGATGTGGGCTTTGGCTTTAAAAGCCTAACTTTGGACTTGGAATATGTATTTCATGTAGGTGCTCTGTCAGAGTTATGTGCACATTCAGGCGGCTCCTGCTCATTTTCTCCTGCAGTGTGCAGCAGGCAAATACAACTTACTGCCATTGTTTCTCCTCAAAATTTATTCTGAAATACTTTTTTCCCTTTTTTCCTTTTTTTTTTTTCCCTCCTGCCCTAGGTGGACTTTTCATGAGGAACACTGTTCAGGAGCACAGTGCATTTCGATTTGCTGTACAGCTATACAACACAAACCAAAATACCACAGAGAAGCCCTTCCATTTGAACTATCACGTAGATCACTTGGACTCTTCCAACAGTTTTTCAGTGACAAATGCTTGTAAGTAAATACCTGGTTTTGAAAAATACATTTGTTATTTATCCTTGCATTCAATTCTTTCCTGGTAGCCTAGAGTTGGTCGTACAATATAGTGGAACAAATGTGTGTGGTGGCTGGAGCTTTAGTAGATTTACAGCATTATATGGAATACCTTAGGGAAAGTTCTCTGGCCACTGCATCCCCTCAGTTTTGTTTTTCAGAAAAACAGCCATGTAGCTGATGTAGCAGTGCTGTGTAGCTGCAGTCATTGCTGCTGAGGATCCCTCTTCCGTTGAGGCCAAACCTAGCTGTGTGAAAAGGCATAATTTGCAAATAATATACTATGTAAGGGAAAACCAGAAACAACTGTTTAAAAGTGACCTTGAGGGGAGAAGGCCAGAGGGGCTTACTTGCCTCATCTGAAATACTGAGTTGTTTTCTTACAGCAAGTGTCCTGTGGAAAGCTGAGGAGACTGTAAACTGACACATACTGTTAGAGCTGAGGGGAGAGAAAATGGAATCAGAACACTTGGTGTTAGGAGAAATGGCTCTGCACAGGCAGGGCATGCATAGAATTTAAGCTTTTATTAGCAGAAGATGCAAAATAGAACTTTGGGTATTTCTAATGTAGTGTTAAAATGCAAAATCTCTTTCAGAAGGACTTGTGTGTGTTCTGCATTTTAAAAAGCATTCGTTTGCCAATAGTAGATCCTGCATATCTGTGTTACCAATGTGTCCAAATTCGATTCTATACAAGTTTTATTGTAAATGTTTGAAAATGAAAGGAGTCCTCTTCCAAGGTAACTAATGTACTTTGCCATGTGGAGATAAATGTCTGCACATGATTAATGGACCACTGAATGCAACATACTAACTTTACATTATGAACAGTTTTCCTCTCAGAGTTTGCAGGTTTATACTCACGGTGTAAGATGGTCAAAGAGGAAGCATTGTCCTGAAATAATGAAGTACTGGAGCACAGAAAATTAGTGTTTTTTGCTATAAAACAATTCTGTGTTTTGAATAACTTACTTTTTTTTTATTTTCGGGAGGTAGGGTAGTTCTTACATTCCTGTCCCACTGTATTTTCTGAGAAAGCTGATGGTTAAAAAATATATAGTAAGGAAATATTTGGTCAAATTTTTGATCGATATTCTAACATATGCCCCATGTGACTGCTTCTTGGTAGTGCAGTGTTACACTCTCCAAAGGAGTTGGAAGTAGAACCTTTAAAACTTTTGCAGGGGGATTAATTATGTAATATACAATGTATTTGGTAAAGTGGGAAAATATGGTAAATAAAAGCGTCTCTACATCTTATTTTACTAATCCTGTCCAGCCTCAACAGTTCTTGCAACAAACATCAGACTATTAATCCTTAATCAGTGTAATCCCTTCAAGAGTCTATATCTCATACACAGTTTCCTAAATATCAATTAGATGGATTTAGACTAAATATGTTGGACTGATTGGGTGATTAATTATTAATTTTTTTTTTAAGTTGTTACCAGCACTTCTTCCACCAACACAAATGATCCACACACTTGTTTAGGGGCAGTATATTTGGTCAGTGTTCTACTCATCTTCAGACAGCTAATGATTTTTGCAAATGCTTATTTTAAGCTGTGGCAATTTTAGTAAAGTGGTATGGTTTTCTGTAGTACAGGGCTGCGTGTTCCAGCACCCGTATTACCGGTGTAGTAAAACTGGGAAAACTTAAGTCTCTGGAGAAATTGTAGACCAAAGAATAGGTACCTACAGCAACCTATTTAAAAGCAGAAGATGTGAAAAAAGCAGCAGACGAAAGAAAATGAAAAGGTGACCTTGTCTGTACTGTGTCAACCATCTTATAATACTGTTGATAAGAAAAGAATATGGTGAGTCCAAGTCACCAGTCATAGGCTTCAGTAGCTCAAAATATAAAAAAACCCATCGGAACAGTTGTTCTTTTGAATCTGATACCAATTATCTTTGAAAGTCAGAATATTTGTGTGTATCAATGCATTGAGATGAATTAATGGCTCCTCACACTACCTGACCAAAATCCCAGCCTTTACCCATATCCTCGTTTCCTAGGGGAATGGCAGATTATTTCAGTGTGCTGCCATATCCATGAAGGAATTCTTTCCATAACATTTTTACCTCACTTGGAGATAACCGTGTATTGTCTCCAGTGCTGTCACACAGCCCTTTGATCAATATTTGCAATTGGCAGGGTTCCACTGGAGAGAAACCTGCAGTGACTCTGCCTTCACTGGGCAGGGAGGCTGGGGCTGAGTGGTGGGATAGGTACAGGAGCTGAGAGGAAATTGGAGAAGGGAGCACACAAAACCTCAGCTGAGTGCCTGAAATAGTCAGCATCCATAAAGTGATGCTTTTCATTTTCTTTTGCATTGATTTGTACGATAGTGACTGCAGTAAGTGTTATGTGCAGGGACTGAGGGGAGCTCTGCTCAGAAAGACTTATGTTCTTACTGTGCACTGCACATCCCACTTGATGCAATCTGGTGCATTCCACAGGAGAAAAAAACCTCTTCTGAAATATTCTCATGAGCCTGAGAAAAAAAGCCCACCTCTGCTGTGGCAGATTTGGCAATATCCCAACATGGGAACAAACTTGTTTAGAAGCAAAAGAAAATTCCTGCCCTAAGCCCCTCCCTCTCATTCCTTTTTCAGTTAAATGATGCATAATCTGATTTATGTACATGTATTCCCTGCTTCATTGCTAGCACCAAGCCACTCTCTGTATATTTAATTTATACACATTCCTACAGTATTTATCCACTCTGTATTTATCTGCCCACTTATTTATTTAGCTGTATGATATTTTAACAGAGAATAAATGCAAATACAGTATTTAAAGGTGAATTGAAGTTTATCAGTTGGCTCTGGGGAAATTATTACATTTCTTAAAATACGCACCTTTTTGCTATCAGTAGGAGCAGAAAGCAAGCTAACTATGAAGGTATAAAATCAAAAGCAGGTTACGTTTTCTTTAAAAATGTTCATGTAGGGAGTGAGCTAGCTTTTCAGAATAATATGAATGTAACAACTCAAATATATAAATTTGTCACTGAAGCAATATCTTCCATTCATTTCTCATAATCTGGTGAAGGATGTTCCTGTTAATGTTGAATTATGTGTTCTGTGGATCACATTCCCTAGAAATAACCCATGTCTGTCTTTCTGCTCTGCACTTGTAGTGCACTACACTAACACTGCTCCAGCCTCTGCAGTGTCAGCTCATTAGCACACAGATCTCATATTCCCTCTCTGCACTGTCATTGCAAAAAATTGCTGTTGTACACCTTTACAGCCAACAAATGTGCACTTGCCTTATGTACAATTTTCAAGAAATATTTAGAAAAGTAAACTAGACCTTATGATTGTCTCTCTTGAATATCTCAAAAGAAAGCATTTTTAATGAAAAGCATAGTTTTCATTAAAATCTGTTGATCATGTAATGTTAGTGGTGGGTTGTGTGCAGATGAAAAGGGGCTGTGATTGTAGAATCTAATTAATCTACAGACAGATTCCATCTCTCAGGTAAGCCTAATCTATCAGCTGCAAATTCTTGTCCCATTATCTTTTCTGAGTTTTTTCTTACGTATTTTCTAAATCCAGGAAGCTTTTTTGTATTTTACCGAATATAGATGGGTAGTAGGGGTTTTTATTCATGAGCATTCATTTTTCAAGAGACAAAAAAAAAAGAGGGAAGATGCAAAGACATGCTAACCTTAGGTTGCTGAAATCCTGTAGATGGTTGTATCAGCACTTCCTTGAAGGAGTCTGATTTCAGACTTAAAAAAAATTACTTTAGCCTGCTTGCAGTCCTTCTGTTTAACCTTAAAAATTCAACTTGGAAAATTTTACTGGACAAAGTGCATGTTAATTGTTGTGAGCATGCTGCAGAAGGTGATACCCCAGGGCTGGTGCAGACACTTTTCATTTCCCAGGCACAGGAGTGGGGTGTGCTCACAGCACCCTCACACTCAAGCGCACACACTCGTTCTCTTTAGGTGCTGCTCAGCATTTCCCTTTGCCAGTGGGCAGATAATTTGCTTCCCTTGCATCTGTGTGCTCTTTGGCCAGCTGGCAAAGGACACTGATGCTGCAAGTGGTCAGCTCCCTTCTGCCAAAAGCATCAGCATGTGCTGCTGGAAGCACTGCCAAGCTTGGGCTCTGTACTGGTGGTTTTGCAGGAGCAGCAAGCACAGGGGACATGCCTGAGCTCTCCCAGTATGAATGTGCTCTGGTTTCTCCAGTGTTCTGTGGTAAAACAGGTAAAACACCTGGGGCAGTGCTTTCTACACAGCTCATTACAGACCACTGAAAATGCCTTTTATGTTGCAGAATGTGCTCAAGTGTCATATGTAACTGCTGTATGACCAAGAAAAGCAGCTGGCTTCAGTTGAGGGGTCAAAGCTTATGCATTATTTGGTCTAGGCTGAAACATGAAAGGTGTGTTCCAGCTAACTTCTGTTTCCATTTCATGGCAGAGAAGATGGTTTGTCATTAATGTGATATCAGTGTTAGCAGAAGGAACCATACAGCTTCTGAGCTATGTTTTATTATTTCTTAATTTAATTTCAGAATAAGCTTACTCTCTCTGCTGCCTACATGACATTGATGTTTAGATGTTAGCTCACACAGTAGAGATGGAAAAAATATCTTGAATGGGTGGACACTTTCTTGAGAAACTCTGAGTTCAGCAAATGAATAAAGAGTAAAGCATGGTAAAGAGTGCCGTTTACTTGTTTAGTTTAGGAAAGATTTTGTGCAGATGCAGATGTGAAATTGTTCGGTTTTCCTATATACCACTGGGCCTGGAGGACCCATGGGGCTGTTAGGACGGGTTGGAGAGCTATTGATCAACTACACCTTCCCATGAAGTGTGTAAGGACTGTGGTTTATCTCGGGGAAGAAATGCAGATGCGATGATGGGAAACCAGCCTGTGACAGAAGCTTTTAACAACAACGAGAAAGCCCCACAGTTTTGTTGAAGGCTGATTCAGGAACTTGTCCAAGAGCTGCAGAAAACAGTGGGTTTTTTTCCTCTGGGTTCACTGTGTTCAGTGTCTGGGAGGTGGGAGGCCATCCTACTGCCAGTGTAGGACTGTTATGCAAGAAGGTGTGAAATGAGAGAGCTGATGTCTTTTCAGTGTTTCTTTATTGTCACAAACCATCAATATAACATTTTCCATTTAAAGTACATATTTTGTCATTACCAGTTTTAGAATGCTAATTTGGATTTAGTTCGGCATCCTTAAAATGTTTTAGAATATGTTATTTTTAAAACAGCAACTGTGTTTTCATAGTTCATTTCAAACCAAGCCAACCCATATAAATGAAAACCTGTGTTCATTTACTATGAGAAAGGTGCTATGTGAATTGGTGCTGGGCATTTAAGTTACAACCTGAGAAGCACTTTCTGTGCTGCTGGAGAGCAGAGATCACTGGAAGGCCATGGCCCCTTTTCTAAGGAAACTCATCGGGCAGCCTAAAAATCAGTACCTATTGTCAGGAGGTTTGCTGTATAAACCCTTGTGCTTCCCCTGGAACAACATGGTGATCTAAAAACAAAAATTTAGAAATGATTGGTCTAGATTAAGCCACTTTCTGTGAAGGTGTGATGATCACTGCAGTGAAGCAATTTCCAAATTTCATCCATAGAGTTTTTTTCCTTCTAAATGTGTGTGTGTTACATTTCCTGTCAGAGCCAGAGGCTTCCCTCTGTTGTATCACCTGCTTTATATTATTGTTGATCTTCAGAATATCAGATGCCTTTGAAACTTCAAATTTGAAATCCTCTTCGTGTTTTCATGTGCAGTCCTCTGATGGAGACTCCAGAGTAGACACTCCTGCTCTGCTGTTTGTAGTCATTGCAGCTGGACACTAATCCACACTCCAGCCTGACTCTGGTGGGAAGTTTGGAAATATTTCTGTATCAGCAGATACAGAATGCAGAGTTCATTTTATTAGTGCACAGCAATGTGTGAAGCATTCAAAGGCAGTGAGTGCCCTTTCAGTTGATCTCACAAAGATGTAACTGTGGCTAGTGAAACCATCCTGTATGCACAGAGCAAGAAACGGGATAGAGTTTCAGTGCAAAGAGGAAGAGTAGGAACAAGTTATGTCAGTGAATCAACTGGGCAGTCATTCCTGCATATCCTCACCGTGTCTGAGGCTCTGGAACTGTTTCCTTGTCTTAACTGTTTCTAAAATAGCAAGTGCAGTGTGCAGCCCTGGCACCAGCACCACACAGGAGGTGCAGAAGCCCTCACGGTGTGAGGATCAATCTGCAGAGACTCAGTGCTGTGGGTACCTTGCCCAGGCACTTGTAGAAAGGGTGAATTGCTCTCCTGGAATGGATAATAGCCCAGGTGAGCACTCTTCTGCTGGAATGAGCGACCTATCTGGTCACTTGTATGTAATTATTTGGCAGACTGTTTGGATGTTTCAGATATGCTGAAAGTTTTTTTGCTTGGTTTGTTTCAAGTGCAATTTACGTGTTTGCTTTCAGTCCACTTATAACTTAAGTAATTGGCTTTGAATACTTGGTCCTGACCTTGTGTTGGGCTGGTATTTGTTGGAGTTTATTTAAATGTAATGTTTGAAATTCTGTTCAAGAATTTTAAAAATATGCAGGGCTGTATGGGCGCTTCAATAGCTTGATTTTTTTAGTAGAAGTACTGTCTTTAAAATTATGCAGCTCTCTGGGTAAGGGCTAGCTAGTGTCTGATGGTATATAGTCTGTGCACAGTTACTCAATTTATGTATTTTCACACATCTTTCTCCTGGGCTGATGTGTGCAGCGGTGCTTGCTGGTTTCACCATGGGTGGTTTTGTCACATGCAAACATCAAGCATTTGGGCCTGGCCTATCTGGTGCAGGGACTGAACTTGGGAATTGGTGGAATCCTCTGGTGGCTCATAGCATTGTTTGGAGTAAGTGTATTTGTCCTTTTGGTAGCATGCTTTTGCTGTCTCTTATACAGGGCAGTAAAATTTACCTCTGTCTCAGAGGTACTGCAAGGCTGTTTCCAGTAAAAAAATTGGGAGCTTAGGCTAACAGCACCTTCTCCAATTTACTGATCACTTCTTCCACTTCTAAAAAAACAAAAACAAAACGACAAAACCCAAAAAACAACGACAAAATAAAAATAAAAAAAAAATGCCCACCAGAATCCAGCCTATTTTTGATACTATTGAAAAATGAATTGAAACTGGCGATTACAAATTTGCTGTCCTTGCTGTAAGAAGATGTTCATTCCCACTGATGGACCTGGGAGAACATGTGTCACAGCTGTACAGCAAGCCAATCTATCACTTGGCTAAGGAAGAACTTTCAGCTCTTTATCTGAAGTAAGCAAAGCTGTTGGAGGGAAAAGAAATTCAATGCTGGAAAGTTTTTTGTCTCCTGTGCCCACTGTGTCTTTATAACAGGTGTGGTCCATCCCTACAGCTGGTCTGGTACATGCCTATGCTGCAGCACAGCATGTGCCCAGTTCCTGCCTGCCTGGCCCTGCCCTCGGGCTGCTTGTTTGAGTGCTGGGAGAAGGACCTGTCTTTGCTGAGGTGCTGCTGTCAGTGGCTGCTCCCAGCGAGGTTGTGAAAGGTGCTGCAGTCAGGACCTCACAGCTCTGCCTTTCCAAGGCTTGTGCAGCCGGGCGCTCCAGGGGCTGCTGCCTCCCGGGATTTCGGTCTCATTTCCACTCCAGGGATCTCGGTCTGGTACAGGTGCTGCAGCCCACTCAGTGCATGTGGGTCAGGGCTTGTGGATCACAGGGTTGCTGATTTGTCTTTGTACTCTGCTGTGAATGCTAAATTCCCTAAAACCTTTGGGCTGGTGTCACTGTTGCCATTTGTGTTTTTCTGCTGCGGGGGAGCTGCAGGGGGGAAGATTGCTTGGGGAGAAGTAGTAATGGGTAAGTTCTTTCAGGTGATGAACTTTTTGTAGTCTTTTCTACAGGAGAGCATGGTGAAACACTGACTTTTACCAGTCACAGGTGTTTGGCCTTCTTAGACTTGACCACCTGTGTCACCAAGTTTGAATTCAAATGAAATCTGCTGGTCAGAAAACTCAAGTTCATGCATTCTTTTTTTCCAGCAGTTAGGTGAGAGCTAATTAGTGTTTATTGATTTGCAGAGCACTGACCCCAGCTCTAACCTTGGATTGAATCAAAACTGTTCGGGGGATTCTAAATTGTCTAGCAAGTTTAATGTACTCACCCGTCTTTCTCTGAAGCGTTTGTGCAGGGGTCAAGCAGCATCTCCAGGGTGGCTTCACCACTGTTGTGGAACATGGGAAAAGCACTTGGACCTGAGGAGATGCTGAATGAGCAAACACTCTGCATAATACCTATTATCCAACTCTGAGTTTCTTTTTTAAACATTTTGTGCCTATTTGCTTATGACTTTTTGATGAACAGAAAATAAGGCTAAAGAGTAAAAAGGTACATGATCAAAATGTGCCAGCTAATCCTATTTCTTTCCTATTTCAGCCATGTCAGCAGAGTGATTCTCATGACTAATGATAGTTTTTATATATTTATATTGAATGCCTGAGCCAGCTCAGTCCTACTTCCTCTATAGAACCATTATCACACTGTTCTGTGCATCTCAGAAGCTAATTGTATATCTCAGAATATCATGATGGAAAATGATGGGAGCTATGTGATTTGCTAATCTTTTGTTTCAGATGTAGTTCCAAAAAGGTTTTAAAGATCTAGATTGGGATCAACCAGAAAATGAGAGAATTCAAAATAAAAGCATTTTTTCATAGTTCCAGATCTTAAAAAAATTACTCAGCTTGAGTTGAAGTCAAACGTTTTATTTTGGAAATGATGACTTCTGTTTTGTGCATTTTTTTTCCTGCTTGAAACAATTTGGTGAAGCTTATCCAAGTTAGCAAGATATTTCTGCAGGCATGAATCTGTCTTTTTCAGTGTAACAACACCTGTTCTGTCCAGTTTTTGTAAAAATATACAGATTACAGATGTGAGTATAAAATTGTGCGTGATTTGGAGGAAATCCTGCTTTCTTCAGGGTATATAATTCAAACTGCTTGTGATGGATTTTATGGATAGACGACTTTTGTTAGTCAAAGTATGTATAGCATGTTTTTCCACACCATCTACAGGCAATTTACTTTATTACCTGAAGAGGCAGTGAGATCAGCCCAAAATGGATCCAGATGAGACCAGGTAACCCTGCTGAGGTCATCCACTGTTCCAGTTTGGTGCTCCAGGTGCAGGAGCTGCTTTAAAGCATGGAACAGTTACCTTTACTACATGCCAAGAGTAGTAAATGTTGTGAAGGTTTCTACAACTGCAGTGTCCTGTTTTAAAGAGGTGTGTTCATATGCATCAGGTGTCTTTTACTGATGGTTACATTGTTCTGTGTAACACAAAAATAAATTGGGAGTGGTGATACTTAGTTGTGCATGTCTGCAATGACCACTGGGACTTAATGTTTAGTGCTTCATTGTTCTGCCCTCAAAAAAATAATTTAAAAAAGCCACTGTAAATAAGTAGGGGCAGTTAAGACACATGGTGGGTCTGCCTCTGATGTGATTTGCACCAGGGTAGGTTTGGAGTAGCTCTGTGGAGTCAGTGAAGGCTGAAAGCAGAGCGGCCCCTCCTGGGGTGTTCCTGGCTTTAAGTAGGGAATGTGGGTCCAGGACAGCAATGAAATCTTCAGGGGAGATCCTGAACATTTGATCAGAGCACACCTTTCCCCCAGGGCTGTGCAGGTTCTCCAGGCTCTTGCCTTCAGCAGCTGAGCACACCCTTGTGTTGCATTGCGCGTTATTTCCTTCTGGAACTTTGGGAAATTTAGCAAAATGATCACGTTCAGCAGTAATAAGTGTCCCTTTATAAATGATGCTGGGTATCTCACAAGTATCTGTAATAGCCTGTGTAGAGCAGAATCTGCCAAGGAAAGATTTCGTTTTTCAGTTGAAACAAAATAGTGTAAACCAAATAGTCTGCAGTGGAAAGTGCTGACCCTGCTTTTGGCAGAAGTCACTTATACCATGTCTACTTTCAGATTTCCTTTTTTTTCCCCCTTTCTCAACTACAGGTATATTTTTTGTAGCTGTGAAGCTTTCACGACTTTCCTCTGCATCAGTTTATGTATTTTGCAATTCTTTTATGAATAGAGGCTGTGTGACATTCTTTTGTGAAATTTAACTCCTTGTGTCTCTCAGGTGCTGGCGTGAATAGTGATAGTCTTGACTGAAAAATATTGCACCTTTTTCTGAGTCATTCTAGAGGTAATTCAAGAACAGGTCTCTGTAGAACAGAGTCTTTAAACAGAAGCATAAAGCTAACATTTTAATTTATTTTCATGTGTAAAAACATGAAAATAAATTGTTGTTTTCATAGATAGGGAACCTATTGTGGGTGGTGATGCTGCTAACTTCTGCATCCTGGTCAGCTTCCAGCTTGGATCAGCATCAACACAAATCAGTTATTCTCCTGGAAGCTTTATTTAGATAAATTATCTGCACTTCCTGTCTTAAATTCTTATTGTGTTGTTCTGCAGTGCTAGCCTCTGTTTCACATAAGATGCATTTGAGATTTGAGGCAATCTCTGCATACGCTAGAGGATACAATTTGGTATTAAAGAATATTTTCCTTGTGGGCTTTTCTGCAAAGATTCTGTGCTTCCTTGGTACTGTCTGGAGATTCTCTCTGTTAATAAGAATTGTTTTGTTAATTGATTCCAGAATCTGCTGCTCTGGAATAGTCTGCCTTAGTCAGGATCTTCACATGAATTTTAAAATGGCATCTTTTTGGACAAAATGATACTTTCTACCATGTAAAACTGATAATATCAGTCCAGTCTATTTCTTGTTTATGCTGGGTTGATTTCAGTTTACAGCAACATTCTCTATAGGGGGATTAAAATCAAAATTAACTGTGTTTTCAAGAAGCCGGGGTGAAGCTGTGTATGAGATATGAATCATTTCTGTTTCTCAGAAATTCAGCTCTATAACTGAATGTGTGTGGAGTACATGTGGAAAAGTTATCTGGAAACTCCAAAGACAAGAGACCTTCCTCTGCAAAATGGGTGTGAGAAGGGCAGAAGTAGTTTGACAGGCTCCCCTGCCATCCTGCCTGCCTCATTCCTGGATGAAAGAAGCTGTAGAATTGTAGAGCATTAAGATCAAACCTCCTGGATAATCAGGACTGTGACTTTGTTCTGAGTGACAGAGAGGGGCCTGTGGTTCCTGCTGCTCTCTGCCTTTTCCACTGAGCCTGCCAGCAAAAAGATCAATTAGTGCCAACTGCAGGAGTGCAGCTCCCTTACAAAGGCCTGTGTCCACTGAGAACAGTTCACTTAAGCCCTCATTATGAACCTCAGGTTAATAACAGGGCATGCTGCTACCTCATCGTTTACCCAATCTGAGAGACTTTTACCAGTTAGGCGTCCTCCTGCCTAGTTTGGGTGTTTTTTGTGACTGAATCCAACTTTAAATCACCAGGAGAAGTGGATCATGTTGTGCTGTGATGATTACAGTTACAGTGTGTAGAGATTTATTGGCAATATAGGATAAAAAGTAATAACTTTAAAATATTGATGATCAAAGCCATAAAGATGTGCAGCTTGATAAATTCACCCATTCTTAAAAGCTGGCTTTTCTTTATGAATGTCCTGCAGACAATGTTACTTTAACAATAAAAACAGGGGGTTCATTTCAAAACAGCCACAGCCTGCCTCATTTCTCAGAGGTGTAGAAGTTGTGAGGTTCCCCTCTTTGTCTGCTAGTCAGTGAGTGTTCTCTTTTCAGAGAAGTTGGTGCCATTAATCTCTTTGCTGTTGGCAGTTATGCCGAAAACATCCAACTGCAATGCTGGTTTAGTGTGGCTGGGTTGTCATTAAACCAGCAGTAAGCTTGTACATTGGGTAATGCTACAAGTTGAAGATTATTTTAATTGCCAGGATATAATTTTTCCGAGCAACAGGCTTAAGACTGGGAAGTGATTTTGGATATAGGTGGAGCAATACGACTTTTGAAGCTTGGTGCAGCAGCAGCTCAGTTACCTAGGTGCACACAGATGTGCTGCTGCTCCCTGCTCAGGCTGTTCAGGGGGCTTGGGCACTCCTGCAGAGCCCATCTGAGGGGGTTTCCTGGGAGCATCGACTCCCACACTCCGTGTGAGGGAGCTGAGGGGTGGCCTTGGCTCCCATTCCCAAACCTGCAGAAAGGAATTGCTGCAGGTATTGAGCGCTCCGCAGTGCAGGCTCATGGCACCACCAATCCTGCCTGCAAGCCAAGGAGTGCCAGCCTCTGGGTCCTGGGAGAACTGATCTTTCCTGTTTTCACCAGAGCACACACCAGGTACCTTGTAATTCTTACAGTGAAATAGGGTGGAAATCCCAGTAGGAATTCCTGGTGCTTAGGAGATTTCCCTGCAGGAACAGGAGATTCGTGCCTCAGCCTAGGGCTGGTGACCCCCCAAGGTGCAGGGTCGCATGCTGGCAGCAGTGGTGCTGCATGCTTGCCCACAGCCCTGCAAGGCTGCCAGGGAGAGACTCCCTACAACCACAGCAACTGGATCTTTTTCACTTCAGGGCCTTGGAAGCTTTCTTTGGGATCTCTACTCCGCAGGGATGTGGTTTTTCCCTTTAGTCAGCTATCTTTATTCATTTTTCTCCGTTCTCTGTTCTTGCTTTGCTTTTACAAATGGGAGCATAATTTTTTTTTAAAAAAAATAGCTATTTCACTTCCCAGAGACAGTAAGCAGGCCTGTGAATGGCACCTTCTGTTCCCCGTCTGCCTGGGTTCACCTTGCGCCCATCAGCCTTGGCATTAGTCTCACTCACAGGGAGCTGTTTGTGGGCAAGTTTCACACTGAAGGAGTTAAAAATCCCAAACTTGCTGACGTTTCCTTTTAAGTCACATTAGTGTAAGTCACTACCCAGATTGGGTTTGCTCAGATCACTGGAGCTTTCTGTGAATCCAGTTTGACTTTTGAGGTATTTACCAGTCCTTGAGGTCATGTGAGTTTCCTGCAAAGCTGGAGCTGCTGAAGCACTGGAGGCATCCTGGAGCTTTCAGTGGAGCCTGTATGTAAATATAGCAATTGTGTGAATGAAAAACCAACATTAAAATTCATCGGCATTTCTTCAGTTTCTTGAAGTCTGCCATGCCTCGTGCACTGCTATGAGACTTCTGCAGCTCCCAGTGATGAACCCCCTGAAACAAATGACTGAGATTAGTATTATTTATAGATAACCACAGAGATCATTCATCCTTCTCAAGCTGTTTATTTTTGGGCAGCCCAGTGAAACTGATGAAATTGCCAGTTGTCTGAAATGCTGCTGCCAGTTGTTTGAATGAACGGTATTGATTATAGTTACAGGACTATTCATCTCATACTGGCACACATACAATACATGGATTATAGAAATGTTGTCTCTGTTGACAGCTGCGTTATGAAATGATACACTGAATTATATGTCCTTGCAGGCAGTGTCTGCATTGACTTTTCTTACCCTAATTCAAAAGTATTAGAAGTTACTTGAAGGAATTCTGAATGGAGCATCAGACTCTGAAAATTAATTAAAGTACCTTTGTTAGAAACAAGCAGTTGACAAGTTTATGTTGAAATGAGGTGACACAGCAAAAATCCAATGAGTACTAACTGCTTTAAATAATCTGCTGCTGTGGAGGTGAAAACATTTTGTTTTACTAAAAGAATAAGGACTTCTTGGAAGTTGCAGATAGAAAAGAGATTATTTAAGTGTACTCTATTACCACAGTTTTGTTTTAAAATTAAAACTTTGAGACAAGCCCTGTTTGCAAGGCATACGGAAGTAGTCTTCTGGCTTCAGAGCAAATGCCTTCATCTTTCTTATTCTTTTTACTTTTAAAAAATGCATTGATGCAGTGAGTGCGTTTGTCTACGGTTACCCTCAAAAGTTTTCCATTCTTCATTCTGTCGCTTGCTTAATGATGTGTTTCCAAGTGCCCGGATCATTCCGTCACAATTCTTCTGCTGTGGGATGCACTGGACAGGGTCAGTAGATGGCCTGTTGGCTGTGGAGCAATCTGTTCTTCCAACTTGAACGAGTTAGAACTCCAAAAGTTGAAATAAAAGCCCCCCTCACATTTTAGAGAATGCTCTCTCATTGATACGTTGCAGTATGTTTGAAGGATTCATATTTTGAAAAGGTGTGGTCATTAAATAAAGATCAGATAGGTTTTTAAGTACTGTGCTTGAAGATTTCCATTGTCTTCCTCTGTAGCCATAAGTGACTGAAAGTAGATTTAAGTGCTCTGAGCATTTTTATTTTAGTTTTACTTATGCTTACTTGTTTATATCTGAAATAACACCACTGCCTCCAGCTGCTGTCTTGAGAGCAGACTTTCCCTATATTTACCTGAACTAATTGGTACAATGAACGAAACCAGTAGTACATGGTGGTGACAGAAGTAACTGTAGAATGCTAAAGTGTATTATAAAAGTGTTTGCAATTGTAGCCAATTTATTAAATAATTGCATTTAAAGTTCTATACCTAAGTCAAATCACTCCAGCTGGAGTAGATTGACTTATCATGCCTGATGGAAAGAGATCTATGTCACTATGATTCTTAAAATGGTATTTAGCAGTTCATTTTGGCAGTACAATATTTACAGATTTGCTATGAATTTGTCTGTTGTTCGGTTGCCAAAGGGTTATATTCTTCCTCAGCTTGCATTACTTGTGATAGCTTTCAAGTGGAATATTTTTTGCCATAATTTCAGGTTTTTCACAGCGTGAACTACAAATTTCCTGAATAGGAAAAAAATTTTTTCTCTTGTTCTTTCTTTCTTTCCCCTCATAGTCTGAGATTTCTTTTTAATCTATAAAATTTGTAACTGAGAAGAAGCTTCATTTAAGCATCTCCTATCATTGGTTTTTCAGATCCTAGCAAGCCACTTTTTATCTCTCTTCGTCCTTCTGCTTGCTTTTCCTTCATCTCGGTCTCTGTGGTGTTCTAATACCACCACTTTAATTGATCATGTTTTATTCTTAAATTCTTTCTCCAAAAATTTAATCTCCTCCTATGAGACGGGATATGCTCAGTGCCTGTGTAAGTGGGTGAGTTGGCAGAATGAACATCCCACGTGTTGATGGCAGAGCAGAGCCCCGTGCCCCTGCTGTCAGCAGAGAGATTCTGGTGATATCTGTGTGGTGCAGTGGCTGACAGGACACAGTAGCAAGGATAAAACACTAACGACTGCACTTGGCAAAATTTAGTGGTGTCTTCAGCTGGGAATGGGCCTGCTTAATTGTTCCCCTGCTGGAACGATGCATCAGACAGCCCAAGCTGAGCAGCTGTGATGGCTGAACCAGACTGCAAATGCAAACAGTAGGTGTTCCCCTTACCTCTAATTAAGGCATGGGTGGGAGTTTGACTGCTCAGCTGCAGCTCAAGTTACTCACAAAGCCAACCTGGGAGGTGATAAGCAGGTATTTTTGCTAGATATCTTTATCTTTCTGGCTTCCTCGGCAGAAAGGACAGCTTGAGGGTGAAGAAATGTACAGTGATAAATCTCTCCTTTTCTTTTTTTAATTATGGAAGACTGGCATTTCTACAGTTCTTTTTTAAGAGGGAAATCTGTGAATCCTAAGGAAAGTTACCCTTCCCTAAGCAGAATTGCCTCAGAATTCTTCTGTGGAGCTGCAGTATGACTGCTTCTGTTTTAATGCATGTGTTTTAATGATACAAGATCAGTTGTGGTAATAAAGATTACCTGTGATGGTTATCTGGGTTCTTGAGAAAAGAACGGCAGAGGAAGAAATAAGAAAGAGCGATAATGTCATTTGAGAGGTTGCTTGTGTAGGGCTTGTAGCTGAAACACCTTATTTAATATTCCTCAGTGTTCTGTGCTCTTGTCCATAAGGACATTAACACCTTGTTGGGAACTTGGATGTTGAAACTGAACACCCTAATGTCCCAACTTGCCTTTCAGCAGCCTGCCCAGCTGTTCAGAATGCTGTGTGGATACCCAGTTCAGGCTGCAGATTTGTTCTGTGTGAGCAGCAATATCCACTGCAGGAGGCAATCTGTGTGATCTCTGTTAGATCTCACTTGGGGTGAGCTGTGTTGTCTTTCAGGAGAATGAGAACATGTGAGCTGCTTAGCTTAAATAAGTGGTTATTTTTCAGATCTAGTTAATCACAAGCCCAAGTTTTTCGCCTGAACTGTCCTTCCAGAGTCATCCATTCAGGTAGCTTTTTCAAATTTTGGGCAGTAATTACATTTTTAAACATAAAAGCTCTGATTATGCTGTTTTAGAGGAAGAACCCTTCCTCTTGTGTTTGACAGTTCTTATTTTTAGGAACTCTTGGGTTTTATTTATATTTTTCTTTGGATTCAAACTTGCTTTTATTCTTTTTCACTGCAGTTGTGTCATGGGCTTAATATATGTCTTCTGCTTGTGCAGACAATATCTGCTTATATCAAGGACACAGTCACTAAAATTATGTATACAGCAGCATCTTTGTGTACTATTACTGTGCTCAGTACTGTTTCTTAATTAGCAACACTATTACTCCATTCCTGAGGAGGGTCTCACAAAGATGAGTTAAGTTTTTCCAGAGTGAGAATAATTTTTCACTTGCTCCCCCCTAGTCTCCCAAAACTGGTATTCGGAAATAAATCTTTTAGGAGAAGAATTTAATTATCTCACATTTCCCACATTGTTGGCTCTAATTAACTGACTGTGTTTTGGATTGTTGTCCTCATTTGGGAAGTTTGAATGCACTCTGTAGATAAAACACTTCAGAATGTGGCTTGTCAGAAGGCTACAGCTCTATAGAGCATGATTAGTTTCACTTACTGGCTTGGCCCGGGACGTTTATTCTGCTTAGCTGGAGTCATGAAAATCCAAGATACTGAATTTATTTACATTTGTTTGAAGCATGCTTTTGGTAAAAGAAAATATTTTTATTGTGACATTTCCATGGTTTGCTTTATTTGCAGTAATTTTCTCCCTTTTATGTTTTTATTCAACGTTAATTGTGTGATAGATAGTGGGGTATGTTTTATTTGAGAATGGGTTTGGTGTTGGGAGAGAGGAAGAACAGGACCAAGTATGTGAAGGGAAGCCACAATCTGGAAAAGGATCTGGAGCCGAGAGTTAAATTTCACTTCTTTCTAAGATGTGAAATGGCTTGAAAATACTCCTAGGGGATAACCTTGGTGTGTTTGCTGGTGCTGTCTGGAAAGATTTTCAATTAACTGTATCATGAGTAGATTTTATGGAAGGGAAAATTTTTTTCTAAAGAACAGAAATTAAATCATTTGGAACTAGTGTTTAGCCCATATATTCATGGCTACTAAATTATCCTGTTACTGTCAATCTCTCTATCTGTTCTATAGTACCTCAACAAAGTAAGAGGAAAGAGTCAGTGTAGTTTTGTTTTGATTCCTCCAGAATGCAGAGGAGGCTCTTATCAGCTGGCTGCCACTGAATCCTTGCATGACCTGATAATTTTGATGGCATTAAATATTACTATCAAACATCGATTACAACAACAAAATCCCAAAGGTTCTGTGCTTAAAGAGAAAGAGTAAATTTATGAATTATATATATTATGTGTAAGATTGTTTCCTGCTGTCCTTACTCATAGCACCAACATGACAGTCAAGCAGAGGGGAAAACACATTTCTTCTTTTTTTTTCTCTCTCATTTTTGTTAGTGGCAGCAATTGCTGACTTGTTACAGGATTACATTCCTGTTAGTCCCATCACTTTGTCTTCTTTTTATTTATCCAATAACAAGAGAAAGAACTGCATGTAGCAGTATACTGCTAAATCCATAAAAGCCTTGGAGCAGTTCATGATTTTTCAATCCATGGAGTTCATAATTTGGTTTGTTTGATCTGGTTTCTGTAGGTCTCAGGACTTTTTGAAATACTGAGGTATACTGAGAGTGCTTAACTAAACCAGCAGAGCCTGTTTGCATTTCTGGCATGTTCTTGCAGACTTTTCGCGGTGCAGTGGAAAACCATAAAGGTCACTGGCTGCATGTGCATCCAGTAACTTCAGGGTTCAGGACCATGAGCCTAACCAGAAAGGGCATTGCAAGTGTATCATTCTAATGAGAAAGATTAGAAACAAATCAGAATATTTCTAAATGTGTTACATTTACTTACAGCACATTCAGCAGTGAGTTTAGCCCCAGAGGCAAAGAATAGCACAACAGAGGGACTTGAATGCCTGCTTTTCTTTCACAGGTGATATCTGTTGAACAGGAGGTAAGAAATATTGTCTGGCTTCTTGGGGAAGCTTGGAAGAGCTGATGAATTCATCAATCCCTTTTTATGCAGCTCTTCTGGAGGATTTAAATCTTCCTGTCTTCATCTTATTAAATTATTATGAGAAAGTCATTCTATTGTTATCAAATTCATTTTTCTTATGCAAGTTTCTGTGCTATTTTTATTATAGAAAGGTATTGTCTCACTGATAACATTGCCAGTGGGAAGGAGGGCTTGGACTGGCTCGTGCAAATGGAAAATACATGGAGAAAATCAGAGTACAAAGAAGTCTTCTGTGCCTATAGCTGACATTTCTTAGAAAATGAAGTCTCTTAAGCCTCCTAGTATAGTCTGGAGAGACACTTCACTTAGTCCATTAATCTATCTGAAAAGCTTTACTACTTGAGTTCAACAAATAAATCTGTTCAACGCCCACAAAATTTTCAAATCCAAAACCAGTCTGTTGGTGGGATGCTTTAAAAAGCTTGACCCTGTCAGGGAGTTGGTTTGAGAATCAGAGTAGGAAAATTCAGTAGCAGTAGCCCCACATCAGCTCCTACAATCCATCCGTTTAATCAAATACAAGGGCACATCACAGCCCTTTCTGTTGTCTGCTGCTTAGGCAGTGTAGAATTACATGAGATGCATTTGTGTATGATGCAGAGAAAGAGGTTTCCTGGTTTGGAACCTTTGTGATGAGCTGCTTTTTGCTGAATGATGTGAATGCTTCTCTTGACTATTACATGGGTTCTAACAAGAGACAAATATTTTAAATTTTCTTTGAAATTGGCAGTAGAATTTTCAGATTAAAATTCAGAATCATTAATCTGTAAAACCTGGAAGATATTGTGAGTTACTTTATAATAAATTAGTAAAGCAGAAATTTAATAAGTTTTTATTTCATAGGACATGGGTACATTTAAATTAAAGTAAGGCACTATCTACAATCTCTAACTGTAATCACATATCAGTTCCTATTCTGTTGTGCATAGCAGGCTGATCTTCTAAAAGCTGTTTTTGAAAGGCAGCTGAAAACTGATGGAGTTCGTTGAGTTCCTGAGACGGTTCCCCCTGCACAGCCTGTGCATGCTGTGGGCAGGGGCTGCCCAGCTCCCGGGCTGCCCGTGCCCTGCAGGGACTGTCCCCATCCCCATCCCCACTGCGGCTCCCGGGCTGCCCGTGCCCTGCAGGGACTGTCCCCATCCCCACTGCAGCTCCCCGACCTGCCCGTGCCCTGCAGGGACTGTCCCCATCCCCATCCCCACTGCAGCTCCCCGACCTGCCCGTGCCCTGCAGGGACTGTCCCCATCCCCATCCCCTCTCTCCCTGCGGCCCCCCTGTCCTTAGCACGGTTCTGCTCCGTGCCCGGCTCCCAGGCCAGGTGGTGCTGCTGGTGAGCAGCAGTGTGGGCAGGCCCTGAGGGCCGGGATGTTCTGGGAAGAGCCTGAGGAATGGTACAGCCCTGTGGGAAACGGCCTGCAGGCAGGGAAAGTCATTCCCGTCTGTCATCCAAAGTGCCCAGCTGAGCTGTTTGGTAAATTGGAGTCAGACCGACTGTCCTGAGGATGCCCCCTGCCCTTCTGAGACTGTTTCCCCCAGCTCTGCACTGATTTGGGTGTGCACAGTTGTGTTTCAGACAGCAGTGAGACAGCTTGCTCCCTGGCTGAAAAAATACCCCCTAAATGGCATAATTCTTAATGGTTTGTCAAAAACTGAGAGTTGAAGTGTATAACTGAGGGAAGACTCCACAGTGCATTGCTCTTTAGAAATTTATACTTACTTTCTGCCATAAGGATTAGCCTTCTTGTTCCCAAAAGCAGAAAAGGCTTGGATAGTGTTGCAGCAACATTGTTTTGGACTTCCCCCTGCTTCATTTTTCCTCTCTCTTCCAAATTTACTCAGTAGTTCTGCAGGACGCTTGGAATTTATTGGTACATACAAGCAAGTTGTTAGAGATTTAGTGATTCTTGTAAAAAGCTAGAGAGAATTTTTTTTTTTTGATAAAGTGTCGGAACATTTTCAGAAGAAAGCTAATGTTTGCTAACCATATTTCCAGCAGGGAGGACCTGTAATGGCAATAACATAATCCAGATTTTTTTTTTTAATATCTGTGGTTCTACATCCATTTTTATTCATTCTGATGAGATCACAAACATGGTAAGATCACGGGAGGATTTTCTGGCCTGCACAATGTTTGTGAATAAAAAAGTTTCTAACTCATAGGAATGGAAGTTACGGGAGTATTCTCACTCTCCTAGTAAGTGAGAGGGGGAGAGGGAAGGAAGGGCTGTACTTGAAGATATGGATTTGCAGGAGTTTTACTGCTAGGAGAGATTTTACTAAGTGTTAGTAGAGAAGAGACCAAGGAAGTGTGGCAGTGTAATGGTGTTAATCAGACTAAATCATCTGGTGACCCCTCATACAGCTGGATTGTAATGCCTCAGGAAGGCCCACCAGAGTGAGCACCGTGGTAATTTGACCCTCAGCTCGGACTCTTGAGCTGACACATTCCTCAGTCCGTGTCTGTCCATCAGAACATGAAGCTTGTTCTTGAATTTGTGCACACAGCTTTGGGATGTAGGCTATTAGGTAAAACCTCCTGTGCATGTAGACCAAGGTTAATTAGGCTGTGGTTCTTCAGGTCTGTGTGTTACAGAGGAAGTCAAGTGCTGCCCACACTGCCACTGTCTCATGGCACACCCAGAGTTCTGATGAGGACTTGTGGGATCTGGTGATCCTGGAACCAAAGGGATGCTGGTCTGCCCTTGGTGTGAGGCTCTTGTCTGTCGGGTGAAGGTGTGGGAAGAGCCCCACTCCTCTGTCAGCATCACTCATACCTAGCACACCACAGCCTCATGCATTTGCTGGTGATTAATGTGATTGTTCTCTGCTTATGAGTGTAGCAGCATCTCCTGGAGCACAGAAGTTGCAGGTGCACTGTGTTAACATCTCACAATGCAGGTGGCTGAGAGCAGACTTTAAACCAGTATTTAAAGCTGTGACACTGTGTCCAAACCCTCTGAGATTAACAAATAATTCTTGACTAGGTCTGTCTCTCTTGTCCTCCCCTTCCCCCTCAGAAAGGGCAGCAATCAGTTAAGAATTAACATGTAGCAATGTGACTTCTTTCACAGTCCGGCTTTTGCTGTGCGGTTTCCATCAATTTTGGCTTCCACATTATTCAGCTGTGCACCAGACAACTCTTTTGTTATGTGCCAATTAACCCAGATTGATAAATAGTGATTATGCATAATTTATAAAGAATAATATTCTTGTTGTTCCCTGTAAATAAGGCAGTGGCTTAGATGAGGTTACTGCTCTGTGAATTGCTGTCAGATGTGATCATGAAGGTCCAGGAGGCCAATAGCAAGAGGAACTCTGAGGGCTAAGGCAGATGGAAGTAATATCAAAAAATAGATGGGAGGGTGCTTTTGTAAGGGCAGTTGGGATGTTGATGTGGCATTTCTGTAGTTTGCACTTTCGGTGTGAATAGATCTCTCAGTTCCATGTGAACTTCTCCAGTGGTACTGGTGGGTGCTTTATTGGACCCCTAAGGAGCATCTTCAAACCCTTTCCCTGGCTCCTGAAGCCAATTTTCACAGATGCCCTGTTTCTGCTTCTGCATTAACTGATCTGAAGCTCTCAGACTGGTAAGCAGTAGAACGCAAGGGTGAGAATTGCACAGCCCCGTGAACTTTGAGTAGAGCAGGGGAGGAGATACAGAAATGTGAAATCCAGTCCACTGATCTAAGCTGGACTTGCAGTGATAGTGCTTGCTGGAATACCATTGCAGAGCCTCCAGGAAATTGGGGGGACTGTTGCTTTGGGTAAACTGGGCAGTCTGTCAGCCAGCACGGTGCTCTGCAAACACAGAGCCAACTGGAAACCCTCCAGAGCTGGAGGCTGCTTGCACAGCTGCTGCTTTGGCGTTCGCGTCCCTGTTCTCCTTGAACAACCTTCATCATGACCTTCACCTCCTGGTGGATTTTACCCAGCTTCAGGTGTGTCAGCCTCTTCTCCTCTTCTATCTCATCCTCTGTAATATATCCCCATGGGCCTATAAATGGCACCATCTCAGCAGACTCAGCTCATCTTTCATCACACTGCCAGAGCCTTGTTTTGATTTATTGCCTCTCACCACAGTGGCCCAGAATGAAGTCAACTTCTGAAATCACTTAGGGAAGGATCTGCTGAACAAGCATACATTTAATAATATGCCTCTGCCTTTTTACTTCCTCCACACTGAGATGTTCCAGTGAGACAAGAAAGCCCCTCAGAGTACCGGGGTGCTGGAGATCGCAGCTGCTGATTTGTGGCTCTGAGGCACAGCACTGCCTTCAGCTGCTGCTCCCTGATCCAACCCTAACATCCTCAGCTACAAAATGCTGCCCCTTTCTGATTTATTTTTTCTTCATACCACAGAGCTCTTGCTTTCCCTTAGCCTGTTGTTTGAAGTATTGTTAAGATAGATCATCTCTGAAGAAGGTAACAATAGTGAAGTGAGTTCACCCTGGTCTACCACATCTTGTCAAGTTCATACTAAAAACACTTTTTTGAACATGTCATTTTGTTCTAAGGCATAGTGCTTAATGGCTTGTGGAACTCTTACTACTTTGAATATACTTAGAGAAACATTCGTGTTACTGTGCTTATTAGAATGTGCATATTATTAGAATATATTGCCTGTTTGTAAGTAAATGGCTACTAAATTTTCTAGTGTGTTATAACTGGACAATTTTTAAAAAAAGAGGGGTTTTCTTCCCACCAACATTTTTAGAAAAATTACTTCAGAAAATAAGAGATATGGTTACAATCCAAAGTGATCAGAGCAAGCAGGCATGACATAAGATTTTAAATTATAAGCATTTCAAATGGTGCAACAGATGGAAACGAGTTCACTTCAGTGAGTGTTACATATTTGTGTAGCATGCACACTGTCCGTGTTTCTGCAGAGATTAGTCACGAAGCAGAAGTTAGATACTGGATATGAAGAACACCAGTGATGGTTGTTTGCTGTGAATATATTCAGACTCTCCTGCAGAAAGCTTTGACAGGTCCTCTGGCTCACTCATCTCCCATGGAGATGGAGAGGGGAGTGTGTGGTTATTGTATAGGGTTGGCTGAAGCCTTCACCACGGGCAGAACTCAGTGCTTTACATCCTCTCACTGAGTCTCTAACACTGAACCCCAGGGTGGCCTGGGCCATGAATCCTGAGCATCCAGGATGGTGGAGCTGCTGGGGGAGTGCTGGCATTGCTCGTGCTGCTGCTGTTGGCAAGGCATTGGTTATCCTGGGTAGCTGAGCAGAAACATCTCTTCAGCAGGGTAGGAAAGGCAGATACCAGTGCCTTTCCAATTCTCTCCAGGAGTGAGTTCAGCTCTCTGCCAAGACAAGCCTCCTGTGCTTCTCCTGCAAGCATCTACTCCGGTGTCAAGATCGCCATAGGCAGAAAGCAGGAGAGGTCACAAGTAACATAAATCCACAGCATTTAAATTTGACTTCTACAGCAGTGTTACAAAGTCTTCTTTCTAAAAGCTCTTTGTTGAAAGCAGTGTGGTATGTATTTAATGTCTTTCCTTTAAAAGAAGTGCTTCTTGTGAGCAGCTTGCGAGGATGGTGGGATCAGGATGAAAAGTGTTCTGTTAACAGTAGAAGATTATTAATTACCAGGATGGATTTAAGAATAGAAAGCTTGGCTGTATCTGTGGTGCCTAGTCTGAGTGCTTGAACTCCATTTTGTAAAGACACAAGCAGGATAGTGTAGTATTCTGATCAGCACGTACCTAAGTAGAGTCCTTAAGTACTTAACATGTTTTTTAAACCGTCTTCCAAAAAAAATCAGTTAATTTTATGGCACATATATATCTTCTCTCACCTTTAATCCATTTTAAACTTAAACCCCTATTTTATTTCTTTCAAACTCCAATGGTTTATACTTATTATCTTACTCGCAGCCTTCCAAAAGGAATGTTTTAATAGTACTCAGAATTAATAGTATATTGTAAAAAAATCAGTGTGTAATAGGGATTTTTAATATCATGGGCTTGTCATTAAGTGTGATTGCCTGGAGCCTGGTTTTGTCATTCCAAGCTGGCATTCTTCATACACTCATAAAATTCACACACATTTCAGTTGGAAGATCCCGAACACAACAAATTCATGTGCATTGCTAGGGATTCATTTGACCACAGTCTGTATGTATAAAAGCCAAAATGTGTAAAAATTAATGAGTTAAGTGTGTCATAAGTAGTTGAGCACAGTGAAAGAAACCAAGGTTGTGGTGATGGGTTTGTACACTACCCAGCACCAAGGAACTGTAATTGTGATTGGGGCTCCAAAGTCATCTTGAAAGCAGACAAGAAATAAAGGCTTCTTTAACAATGTATAATAGAGTTGTGACGTGGGGACCAAAGTAATCTTGAACAGGATCTTGACCAGAGAGTGTTCAAGGCTGCTTGGATCTGAACACGTTTTGAATGGCTTTCCAGTAAATGGTTTGTAAAATATGAATGGATTAATCCATATGCCTTTCATTTGCAGTTTAATAATATCCCCCTCCTGCTGCCTGAACATGCTGTTTCTATTTTATTTGCTCTCCTAAAAAGAAATGCAAAACTGCAGTAAGTGTGTATATTTGAAGACATTAGATAGAACAAAGCAGGCCGAGTAGTTCTTTATAATACGAACTAGATAAAACATTGCAATTTCATCATTGAGAAAACTGATGCCATAATTAGCATCAGTAGTAACAAGAGTAAATTATGGTTTTGTTTTGTGCTCTGCTTTGAGGTTTTGGATTGGGTTTTTTTGTTTTCAGGGGATTTTTTTTTTTTTTGTGAGGGCATATCTTTTTGTAGGTAGGATGCGATGTCATGTTATAGCCAGTATCTCAGGAAGATTTGTATCCAGTTTCAAGTTTTCACTTCCTTGGTTCCCTCCTGCCCCCAGGAATTTTCACTCTTACCTATTCAAGGAATAGCTGCTTTCAGAAATGGATCTTTTCTCATCTGAATTTCAAACAATATTTTCTTCATGACAGAATTCAATATCTTAATTAAAATGTAAAAGGTGGGGGTTTTGGCTATAGGTAAATACAATTCACTTCATTTTAAATTTTTGATATGATGGGCTTCTGTTTAAGGGAAGCTCTCGAGTCTGATTGCCTGGAGCCCTCTGAACGTAGCTCATTCTGCATTCAGGGGCACTGCTGTGCTGATCTCCTCAGGGCTCAAGGTAGAGAGAGTTGTTGCTTTTCATTCTGTGTATTAAAATGAAAGCAAAAGAAAGCAGTGGAGGCATTGTCTCTCTAAGAGTAAGCGTGTATTCTTACTGTAATAGGTAATGTTAATGGTAACCCTTGCTTTATTACAACAAGGAGGTCAGGCTGGAGCCCTAGAAAATGGCAACTGCTCTGAGATAGGCTGCACATTATTCCATTATAAAGCAGTCCTACTAGTCTGTTGGCTGAAGCTGGCAGTGAGAGTTGTCTGGAATCCAAGACAATTGGCAGAAGAAAGTGGAGGGATAAAACTATTTCACAGCTGAGGAAAACCCAGAACACTAACCAGAGGCAGAGGTGTGAACAACACAGGATAATGTTTGAGCAGAGATGGAGCTCCTGCAGCGCCTTCCTCCCGAGGAGCTGTGGGAGTGTCACTGAGACAGCTGGCAGTGCCCTGTGACACAGGGCAGGCCTGTCAGACCTGCTTTAAGGGACATGGATATGGACAGAGGGGAGATCACCTGCTCATAAACAGAGTAATGAGGAGGAATCGTGTCTGAGGTATTGTAACCCCCGACCCCTGACTGCAGAACTGCCGGGCTGATGCACCCAGGGCAGAGGAGCACTGAGTGCCAGCCTGGGAGAATCCTCCTGACTGCAATTCAGTCATTAATGAGATCATCCAGTGGAAAAACATGTACTGTGATCCACCATTAACATATTGCTTTTGTTAGCTTTATACATCTTTTCTTTAAACAAGCAAAATTCAAACCTACTTGTAAATGTTGCTAGTAACGCTTCAGTTGTTTATAGTAAGAACTGGAAGTAAAAAAAAAAAAGGTGTCAGAGAAGTTTTGACTTTAGCTTCTAGGCAATAGACAGTAGAAATGTCAGGTCTTATACAACCTTGTTGTGTCAGGAATACTCACAGTCACTAAAACATAGAGGAACTAAATACCATTAGAAAGCAAAAATAAATTTTAAAAATACATAAAATGTCTAATAACTTGTGTGAAGTGGGGCGTCTTTTGAGATTCTGGCCTGCAGCCTTTCTGGGATCTGAGTGCAAAAAAAAAGACCTTATCTGGTTTATCTTAGCAAGTTTTAGTTTCAGGCCTGATTTGACTGGAGGGGGAATGGAAATACAAGTGAAACAGATGTCTGGGTTCTGTGGGTTACACTGGTGCTTAGGATGGCTCAGCTGCTATCCAGTATGGAAACTAAGATTTCTATTTATTTGGCTTCAGTAGTTGCATCTTGGTTGATTGGTTGGTTTGGGGGTTTGGGATTTTGGGGGTTGATTTTGGTTTTGTTGTTTAATTGGTTTGGTTTTGGTTTTTTTGTTTTTAGAGTTTTTTGGTTTGGTGGTGGTAGTGGCTTTTTTGGTTTTTGGCTTTTTTGAGGGAGTTTTTTTAAAGTACAAGCTTGGTGTATGTGAGCACTCAGCTCCATTAATCCCACTTCACTGATTATTCCCATTGAATTAGAGGGTTTACACACCATTTAAATGATTTGGAGACTGCCAGACTTTCTAATGTAATTTTTGGTTTTCCTCTTTTTCCACCTGTAGGTTAATGCTTTTTATTTGTTACTTCAGCAGATAGTTTTTATGGTAGCTTTTCTGCTTTATATCCTGCTGGTATATAGTTTAACAATATGCCTTTTTAAACAGTGTGTTTAATTCCTCAGTCATGCCTCTGGGAATAGATTCTTACTGTATTGTAACTTCTTTTATATCTTTTTTTTTCCTGTGGTTGAGAACCTCCAAAATTTCCTTTCAGAAATCACCACCTCTTACTTCCTTTTTCTGTCTCACCAGCTGTTATTTGCCCCTGGTATCCACAGCTGGTCATGTCCTGTTGCAGTGGCTTAAATACTTAAAGAAATTCCTTAACAGCATTTCTAGCTTTTGCATGCAGGAAGAAAATCAAATTTTCACACCTGACTGCTGATTTTAGATGTTGTCTGTGATGCTGTGTCAATAAGCTGATATTGTGGAGAATCCTTTTTAAAATTACTTGTAACAGTTTTTAGTGATGCTGAATTGGTAGGATTTATGGTGAAAAATGTGATGGTATTTCAGAAGTAGCAATGCTGTACATTTCTGTGTAGAAGCCATATCTTCCTTACTAGTAATTACTTTGCTTTTTGCAAAGTTAAATATGCAGCGTTTTTGAAAAAGTGTTTAATGGATGTCTTGGTTTTGTGACAAATTTTAGGAGAAAATGTCCTGGAATTAGTGTTTACAGAGAGAGGAGTGAGAGAAATGAATACCAGTGGCTGAAAGTTAGAAACCCCCTAACTGTTTATTAACCAAACCAAGGCTGCTCGCAAGGCACAGAAGAGGATTGGATAAATGCTCGATACTGAAATTTGGAAAGCAGAACCCCCAGCAGGGCTGCGGGGCAGGGATGGAGCTGCCCCTGCTCCCGGGGAAGCGGAGGCTGCTCGGGCAGGCAGGGATGGAGCTGCTCCCGGGGAAGCGGAGGCTGCTCGGGCAGGCAGGGATGGAGCTGCTCCCGGGGAAGGGGAGGCTGCTCGGGCAGGCAGGGATGGAGCTGCCCCTGCTCCCGGGGAAGGGGAGGCTGCTCGGGCAGGCAGGGATGGAGCTGCCCCTGCTCCCGGGGAAGGGGAGGCTGCTCGGGCAGGCAGGGATGGAGCTGCCCCTGCTCCCGGGGAAGGGGAGGCTGCTCGGGCAGGCAGGGATGGAGCTGCCCCTGCTCCCGGGGAAGGGGAGGCTGCTCGGGCAGGCAGGGATGGAGCTGCCCCTGCTCCCGGGGAAGGGGAGGCTGCTCGGGCAGGCAGGGATGGAGCTGCCCCTGCTCCCGGGGAAGGGGAGGCTGCTCGGGCACGGCGGGAGAGCCCCTCTGGCCTTGGTCCCTCACAGCAGCGAAGCCGCTCGGGCCTCTTGTCCTTTCTCTCGTGCCTTGGGCTGTCCTGGGCCTGCACTGTCTGATGCAGCCCCGAGTGGAGGGGACGAGAACAAAAACAAGCCAAAACAGTTCAAGACGGGAAAAAACCCTGAAGGATCTCTGTGGGGTCCAGAGAAAAAGGTGAGGAAAGAAAGAAGCTTCTTGGCTAAGCAAGCAGAAGCGAATAAACAGGAACTGTGTAACATCCGTGGATGCGGCACGGAGCACAGCCCCTGAGGAGAGCTTGAGGAGAGCTGTGCCTGCGGTTCCCAGGCTCCAGCCCTGCCCCTGGTTCGTATTAAATCTACATTTCCGGGCATAAAGCAGATGATTGGGGAATAGACTATTGTGAAATGGTTTGCTCTGTGTCACCGCTCGAAGGTGTGTGTCTCATTCCCGATCCGTACCCTCCCCTGATCCCGTATCCGTAATTCCATTGGCCCAAGTCCTCTTCTCGCCCATTTTGAATCTCCCTCAGAAGCTGGGAGCCGTGAGGCCTCTCCCGCTCTCTGGGGCTCCCGCCGCCTTCTCCTGCTCCCTGCTCCCCCCCTCTCCTCTGTCCCTCCCTTTCCCCTCAGGAGTGGCGCTGCTCCTGCCTGGGTCGCAGTGATCCTCCTGTGACGGGTACCCCCAGTGATCCTCCTGTGACGGGCACCCCCAGTGATCCTCCTGTGCGGGCACCCCAATGATCCTGTGGCAGGCATCCCCAGTGATCCTCCTTGGCGGGCACCCCCAATGATCCTGTGCGGGCACCCCCAGTGATCCTCCTGTGCGGGCACCCCAATGATCCTGTGGCAGGCATCCCCAGTGATCCTCCTTGGCGGGCACCCCAGGAGCCGTGTGAGCCCCACTGCCTGCAGCCGCCAGGAGCCACAGCCCAGCGGCCCCAAAACCACCACATCACCCCAGGACACCGGGCTTGTTGCAAATTGCTGTTAAATCCAGTTCTTGATAAGGGAAGTTGCTAATGGTTAGTGAACGAACATTTTTCTGAAAACTTTTTCCGTTCCCAATGGGCCTTTCTGGTCTGTTCAGCAGTGGTATGATTAGAAGTGCTGCTGTGCTGTATTGTATTGCAGCTGTACAGACTTTTTATAATCCAGAGCCCCAGCACCTCACAGATCAGGCTCCCTCGCTATCTGTGATGCAGACCCCCTCCATGGAAAGAACCCAGGGTCACAAGAATTTTACACTTTTCCTACAGAGTTGAACAACAAAGAAATTCTTTTTTGTGCCATGCCCATGAACCTGGCTGTGTTTACAAAGTGAAATACTTTCATTTTTGTTCAAAATGGTCATTGTTCAATCTCGATAAAGGATGGGAAATAATGAAGTCTTTTCCCTGATAAATACATGTGAAAAAAATCATCTTTGTCTGCATTTTCATTTTTTTCTGGTACAAGATGAGTTCTGCAGGACAGCAGAATGGTTAATGACCAAGAGCCTTTAGCTTAAGGGATATCAGCCCTAGTCCCAAGAAGCAATAATATGTGCTCCTCATTTCTGTTGTCATATAATAAGTCACAGACTTTCCAAATTGCTGTTGAAAGATTTTAATACTGTGTTAAGAAGCCACCATAATTTCTTACTGGAAAAGACCACACAGAGATTTCAGAGCTGTGGGATATAAAGGAATAAAACATCCAGAATTCTTCAAATTAGATCTGAGTCACGTTTGTATACCAGGAAAAAATACACCTTAACATTCTGAGTTTTAGGTGGGCCTGATATTTGTCATGTAGCTTCTCACAGAGCTCTCAAGGTGCTACTCAAAGAAGGAAAGGTATTTTACAGACAGGTAATGTTATTCCATGTTAATATTTAAAGAATAAAGAGAGATTAGTGGATTGTAGCAAGACACGACAAAACACAACCAAAAATAAATGTGTTTAGGCCAGTTAAGGTGCTACAAAGTTGGTACAATTTATTATTACACTGATATTAACATATATTATCTCATTAATTCACTCCACCTGCTGCATCATACAGAACAATTTCAGGAATAGTTAGAAGACTTACCTCAAATATACTTTGAAAATTTGATTGTATTAATTGCATTTCAGATTGTAACACCCTTGTCTGTGTTGCTTAGTCTGTTCACAGTTTTCCAGGGGAGTTTATGCCATCTTTGGGTTCTATGACCAGATGTCCATGAACACGCTGACGTCGTTCTGTGGGGCCCTGCACACGTCCTTCATCACCCCCAGCTTCCCCACAGACGCGGACGTGCAGTTCGTCATCCAGATGCGCCCGGCGCTGAAGGGAGCCATCCTCAGCCTCCTGACCTACTATAAGTGGGAAAAGTTTGTGTACCTCTATGATACAGAACGGGGTAAGCACTGTCATTTTAACTGATTTTCTGTTTCATAGCTTGCTCTGAGCACTACAGCATCAGTATGTGGTCAAATACAATAAACTTGTATGTGATGAAGTAAAATGCCATTTGTTCCAGGACTGAGGAAACTTACCATGATTAAGGCTAATAAAGTTTGCTTTGGAAAGAGTTTCACCGGTCACTCAAGAAATTTGACACTTTAGACTGGGAAAATCATCCAAAAAATAAGAGTTTCACAAGAACTTGTCTAGATGGCATGACTAACTGAGATAATAATGGGAGTCAGGAGGAGGGCAGACTTGCAGGCTCAAACTTGCCTTTATTTGCAGTTCTCGGTGTGTACAGTCTTTAGATAGACAAAGTCTGAGCTTATTGGCTAATAAGCTAATCCCTTTTGAACACTTTACTCATAGTCTTACATTGACTAACCAAAATCCTGTTGTGAACCTCCAGCATCTCCCAGTGGAGTTAGGTTGGCCCTGTGTTGTGTCAGCCATTCTGTCAGTGACAAATCTGAATGAGATGACAGTGAAGGTCACTGTAGGATTACAAAATGTAGCACAGGGCAGGAAGATAAAGGACAGCTGTGTCTTTAGGATGGAGGAAGCATCGGTACATATAGGTAGCTTGATAATGGGTTTTAAGTTGTTTGGGATAAACTTAAAACATCTTATCTATTCTTCCTAGTTGCTGCAGTAGAGCTAAGACTAATGAAGATTATGGCAGGATGAGGTAAGATGAGTTGAGGTTACGTACAGAAAGCCATCAAGAATTTGAGTAGCACTTGTCAGGAAAGTCACCTTTTGTATCTCAACCTGAGGATTATGTTTCATCGAAACCTTCAGGTTTACTTTCAGTCTTCAGCTCTTTCTTCTCTTGCATTGCTTTAAATCAGATGTTGTTCCACTGAATTCAGTGAACTGAAGTAACACAGGTGTGAATGTGTGCAGAGGTAAACTTGCGGGTTTCATAATCATCTTATTGTTGCTTGGAAGTGCGAAACACTTAATTATAAAAAGGGTATGGAGAACTATAATACTGGAGCTTTTGTTTATTCAAATTTTTGTAATGTTAAGTAACATTTTGGTTTATATTTGCCAGAGAAATGCAGTTTTGTACAGATAGTTTGCTTTCCATCTGTCAGCATAACAGGCATTTTTTCCTAAGTTATTTTGATTTGCCATGCCTTCTGTGCACAAAGACACTGATTTCCGTCAGGCAGATCTTTTAAACCAAACCACACCAGGCGATTCCTGTGATTTGCATCAAATCATCATTTTCAGGTCATAGGTGTCATCACAGGGCAGGAGAGTGGGCAGCTATGTTTGAGTAATGCCTTCCTACTCAGTGGCAGCTCAGTCTGGACAGAGCTAGAGAAACATCACAATTTTCTCGTGGTAACCAAACCCTTCACCAAATCTGAAGTTCTTCTGTTGTTCAGTTTTGATTTCGTCTATCAGTAGGTATCTAGCAAAACTTAAAGTCAATGAAAAAAGCCTTAGTAAAAAAGATTATTGTTGTGTAATTTTTTTCATCGGCTAGCAGTGGCTAGATGAAGGCTGAGGCAGGGAAGTGTTGCTTCCTGTCTGCTTTAACAGCAATTACATCTTTAATCCTTACTGCTACCGAAAGACAAACATTTGACTTGAATGTACTGGATAGGTAAGGATGCAGAAGGCCTCAAAATATGGGTTCAGAAAATATGACCAGTCCTATTTCTTTTAAATAAAAAACCGCCTGGTGTTCTGTTGCATAAAAAAATGCCAGGTGAAAAGAGGGGGAGAAAAAGAAAGGTACAACTGGAAGCTTTTCAATGATCATGTGTAAGGCATCAAATTGCCTTAAAATGGGTTCAGTATAAGGCAATGAGGTCTGATTCCCTGTATCTGCTGAAGACAAAAAACTGTGTTGAGTTCTGTGGGGTTTTACAAAATGAGGTTACTTACCTATTGCTGTCAAAGGACAAGACACTTCTGTTCTGCTTTCCCTGCAGAATGAGATTGGAGATGATAAAAGAAGTGGTGTGTAGAACCAGGCTCATTATAGCTTCCACAAATTTGAATTGAGGGATTTTTATTTTTTTTAATTAAGTAAGAGTTGCACTGAAAGTTACTCCTATGTAGAATGTGACCTTTCTTCTTT
>VXBR01000453.1:287383-297454 GCA_013400215.1 Cisticola juncidis
TTTTCCCAAAACGTGGGGTAGGTTAATTTTTAAGGAATCTAAAAGGACTATGTTTTAGTACTTGGTGGATTCCTAGGGATTTTAGAATGTTGGATTCCAGGGGACCAACTCTGAACACAGCAGTGAAGAATGTAAACTAAGAGAGTGACCAACTCCTGTTTGTGAGCACCTTCCTTCAGCAGAGAGGTGCAAAAGAACTCCCCCTACCACAGCTTGTTTCTTAGACTGTCTTGTCTTTCTGCATGTCAGGAAGTTTTATTTTATTGTAAAGATCATTCTTCAATGAAGGGGAAAATAAAAGTAGGCACTGCAGTTCTCTGCATTTTAAGACTTATGTGCCCCAGTAACTGCCATGCAGAAATTCTGTTCTAGGCCAAAAACAACTTGCAGCTTGGCCACACAATGCAGCATCTTTTGCACGACTTTTCTTGAAAGGATGTGGTGTAGTTTCAGGTTTTCATGCTCTGCTACAACAGAGAATACACACAGTTTGAAATCCTTATGATAGAATATCCATTATTTAGATTTAAAGAACAGTCATACTTATGTACTTACATGCAATAGGAAAATTATCTGTTTCTTTCACTATCAGCCTTTTGGGCATGAGTGATTTTACCGTCTTATAATACCTAGAATTTGTATTTATATAGGGTTGAAAGTCACAGGTACTGCAAAGAGATGTTTGTATAAAATATAAGTAATTTAACCTCACAAGGAGGCAAACCTTGACACACTTATTTAGGGCACAAGGAGGCAAACCTTGACATACTTATTTAAGGCACGTTGTTTCATTGCTTTCAACAGTATAATGTATGAACCAAAGCTCTATTCAGGAAACAAGCCAGGACCTTAACTGAAATATGTCAGGATTAGTTTACTGTTTGATTCTACTGCCTAAATATGTTTGGGAGTAATCTGAATCCGAACAGTTAAATCTGGCTTTTGATGATCACTTTCTATTTATTTCTTCTGAAATCTCTGAAGTCTCATACCGACTCCTTTTATCTTGGTCTCTATGGTACACAGATACAGAAAAAAGCCCTTTCACTGATCGTTGCCCAAACAAACACTGAGACCCTGCCTGGGAGAATGGATGTTGGCTGGTCTTTAGGTGGACTGAGAGCCTTAAGCATTTTTCTCCTGATCTTTCCCATTAGCTGCTATTTGTTTAGCTTACCCCTGGTAATCACTTAAACCGTTTTTCTAGCTTATGAACAAGAGGAGTGAATCAGCTTTGAAAGTCATCCAGCATGAGATGCATCAGGACCAACAGCACAGGGTTCATGGGGGTATTCTGCATGGCAGTTTTGTGCCTCTTTACAGCAGTTGTGTGCACAGTGGGCTCAGTTTGATTTTGAGCCTGAGCACCCCTCAAAGCTGTTGGAACACAGCTACTGTCAGCATTCTCCTTCTTGCAATTCAGAGTAGGACAGCACTGTGAGCCTGCATTTCAGGAGGTATATACGATATGGTAGTACAGTGGGGTGAAAAATAGCTCCATAAAGTGATTAAATATTAAGCTCTAAAGAAAAAAAGTTAAAAGTTCCTGACATGAATTTTATACTCAGTAACAAGTAATTATTCATTTCTTCAACTCTAGATGCATAGCTCTTGCTGGCTACCTCTTTTGCTTTGATTCATGATGCAAAGAATCACTGGGAGGGAGAGGTGACCTGAGGTTTTATTCCTCCTCAGCCTGAGCTCATCGTGTTCACAGACTGTTGCTTTGCACTTACAAGTATTTCTGACTTTACCTTGGTTGTCAGCAGCCCAAGGAAACAATTCAGCAGTCAATGATTTGCACAGTTCAGCAGCATTATTCAGGGCCCCTCTTCAGTTTGCTAAACTGAACAGAGTTGTCATCCCTTACAGCAGCACAGTATCCCCTTTAATGCTGAATGTTTCTCCTGCAGTAATTGGGGCCAGGTTCCTCAGGCACCACTCCCCAGTGCAGGGGAGCCCTGGAGCCCTGTGCTCCTGCAGGTGAGTGGGATGGAGCCCAGGGAAGGTGCTTGTCCAAAGTAGGAGCTTGGTGAGCAGTGTGGCACACCTGGAAGTGAAGGGTTTGGTCAGGCAGAGCTGTGGCTGTGCAGACACAGCTCGGGTGTGTGCCCTGCCCCAGCACAGCGACTGCAGCTGGAGCTGGAGCTGGCAGTGCTTGGGGAGCTGTGAGCATCCCAGAGCTGTGCTGGCACAAACCAGCAGCAGTCTGGAAAGGTGAGCACAACCAAAAAGTGGTTGGTAAGGTTTCTTAGGAGCTGCTGAGATGTTGTTTGCTTAGGGGATATTTGTGTTAATGCTGATAATAATAATTACATGCAGTGAATTGTCAGGTCTGTGCACATACCAGGTGTAAGAAGACTACTCTCATTTGCATAAAGTATTAATATTTTTATAAGGTTTCTTCCATTATTTATGAAGTTATGAGTTATTTCTCCACTCTATATTCAAGTTCAGAAGAGCAGTAATTCATTATTGGTAACTCACATTTTGATAATCTGCCCAGCTGTACTTGAGAATGGGTTATAAAGGGGCAGGACCACTCTGCCAGTGCACTGAACCCTCCTGCCAGGGCCTAGGGCACATCCAAGTGGCTTTGTTCAGTTGGAGCACTTTTTAATCAGCACCTCTGTGTTGTGAGCATTTAATTGAGGCTTCTTTCCCCTTTGCAAAGTAAAAGACCCTTGAGGTTGTTCTGTCTCAGCCTAGTTGAGTGCAAAGCCCTTTTGCTCCTTTCCCCTTCCTGTGCATGGCGTACAAAGCAGTCTGAACACAGTGGCTCTGGGCTGTTCTAAAGGGTCTGCATCTCATAGTCATAGCTAAGAGGACTTTTCCAGAGAAGAAAATGCATGACAATGGTCATTAAAGATTTTCCAAGGGTACATTAGAATATTTTAGACACTCAGAAGCCATTAAATAAATAAGGCAAATAATGCAGACACCTTCAGGTGTCCTTTTGAGCAAAAGTGTTTCATGTCAGTCACTCTGAGGGCATAATACTGTAATTTTAGTAGCTATATATGGCTTTGTAAATTCATACTATGATCCCCTTGGTGATACAAAAATAATGATGTAGTCTCAGAATTACCATGGGGAAAGCATTTGTTAAAACTCTTGGGTGCCTTCAATTAGAGTAGAGTAGTTAATAGAGAGGTACGTGTGGTTCTAATGGATGAATGCATCAAATAAACTAAAATATTCGATGGAGTTGTGCTATAAACAATATCTTTCCTCTACTGAATGTAATTTTCAGTTACATTATGTCCTGCTGAGCCATTTAAAATATTTGAAAGAATCCATAATTGTCACTCATTTTTACAAAATGCCAGAGTCATATACTACATTGACCTCAGTCTATGTGCATAAATTCATCAAAAATTAATTTGATGCGTTTAAGTCAGAATTGCAGTATGAAATCCTTTCAGTGCAATTTATTTATTTTGGCATCATCATAGACACATAACACCATCGTAGACTGGATTCTGAAATGGTCTGCTGCTACCACTGAAGATACTGTAAATGTGTTTCTAGATCAAAGAGTGCTATTTGCTGCAATCTGAGTTCTTTCTGGCTTTTTTCCCCCTGCTTAAAAAAGGAGATATTATGATTTTAGGAGCCAATATTAGTCTACAGTTTGTGTAGTTTAGCACATCTTTTATTAGCAAGATAAGGCTTTCTTCTTCTTCAAGGGGAATGAAAAAGCAAAAAGGAACAAAAGTGCGGAAATGAGAAATAGAGGAGCCGGTCTGACATTGTTTGTCTGGGGCAGACCGAGCCTTCAGCGGCTGCGCCGGTGTCAGGGATGGCTCTGGGTAGAGCTGCCCGGTGCTCAGCGGTGCTGGGTTATCCATCAGCTGGGTTTGTCCATGAACTGACAGGATAATCTCAAATTAGATCAAGTTTTTATTAAAGGAAGAAAATCAAATTATGCCTGACTGTAGACAAATAATCATGAGTTATACAAACACATAATTATTGCAGTGCCATCATTTTGCAGAGGTTTCTTGAAAGTGAAGCCCCAAAGCCTCTGGATTTTTTTCCTGCCGTTTGTTCCACAGTTCTCTGGGCAGGCCTGTGGATTTTTAATGGCTTTGTACCAGTTGCCACAAAGAGGTGGAGAGGTGGGGGTGGGAGTGGAGAGCTGAACTTCATTTGAAAGGGGAGGTGTTTGAGGGGGAATACAAGGATGCATAAGTTATTGCAGCCTCAAGGCAGCAGTAATTTATGCACTGACAGTTTGAGTTTCATGCTATGCTATTTTAAAAAGCCTTACAATGAAGTGTCTCTGTTACACAAGTGTCTGTGGTGGTTTAAGAGATATTCCACATCATGGAGACAGTTGGAAGAAAAACTTCTGGAACGCGTTCATCACAATGTTGTAGTTGTCCTGTTTCAGTAAGAAAAAAAGAGTGATAAAAAAGCAGACTTATTTTCCACATCTTAACGTGGATTTGGGTGCCCTGAAGCATTTTGCAGGGTTGTCTCAGCGCTTATTTGTCTGCTTTTAGATACGTGAAATGCAAGTGAAAACTGTGTGTGTCTGCATTGTTTTAGTGTAGTTATTATTGTAGTTGTCCTCTCTGGAACCACTTAGCTACACTTTTCAAAGAAAACAACAAAATGGATGTGAATGGCAGACATTTAATAGTGACCCATTTGGTTTTCATGTTTTCCTTACACTTCAAATCAGAGGAGGGTGTAACAGCACACAGCATTCATAACATATAAGACATGACAATGCTTCCCTTTTGCCGTGACCATGTAGTAACATCTCTGTATTAAAGCACCATTTCCTTATAGGAAAGTATTCAGCTTGGCCGTTGGATTAGGAATTCTCAATTACATAGTAGTAATTTTTGTTATTTTAACGAATTACTGTGAAACTACACATCTGGAGGCATAAATAAAAACAGTGACTTCAAATTTTTGAAGTGTATAGAACTACACTGAACTTTCATTAATAATATAACATACTGAGTGTAAACAGCTGTAGTTCATTACAATTTACATTCAATTTAAGTAATCTCTGGGTTGACCTTCAAAAACTGGCCACAGCAGGCAGTGTAAACACACCATTGTCTGTCTCACAGTGAATTTTAGATGCCAGCTGCATCCTCATAACATTTGATTTGGTCTCCTATGAAAATTATGGATAAAAAGATAATGTGAGCAATGATGTTATTTGTTCTTAAGTTTTAAGTGCTGTTCATTTTGCATAGATATCTTCCTGCTTTATGGGATATTAATTTGTGTTTTTCTGCAGATAGTATTTCTGTGACTTTAGTGACCTCCCTCTAACTCAAAAGCTGGGTTTTGCCAAAATGTTTTTAACATTAGAACTTTTACTGCAGGGAATTCAGACTGCTACTGGATGTTACAAAGTCAGCTCAGTTGTGTAAAAATCAGCATATGCCTCAGAGCACAGCAAAACCATTCATTGCATTTCTTTGAAGTGAAGCTATGCAGATTTGCACAGGTGAAGATTTGACCTAATGTGTTTAAAAATAATTTCTCTATGTGTCCATTTCAAACAACAGAATTGTAACACAAAGATAAGAATTTGTACAAAACAAGTCTTATAAGAGATGAAAAAATCTGCCATTTTTGATATTCAAATGTGCTCTTTTTTCTAAATCCCGGATAGGTAATCTTTGGTATTCCACATGAATAATGGATGCTATTTAAAATGTTTGCTTAAGAACAATGAGTTCATTGTATCAATAATGAGAAGTTCTGCTGTGGACCACTTTGTAATATTTTGATTGCCGTGATTTATACCACTGGAGGTCAGATGGTAGAACTTCACTTAATTACTGTGTTTAACCTGCAGTCATTACTGAAGGTGGGGAGGGAATACATTTTTGCTCAGTTCTGCAACTCCTGTCATGAGGGGAGTGCTTGAGGACTGCTTTAAACAAACAATTGCAGATTATTACAGCAGAGTGGAGGGAAACAGGGAGGCTTCAGTGGACATTTGAAATTGAGAATTAGCTTCAGTTTTTACTTGATGTGTGTTATGGGAGTTACAGTAAGAAGTGGCCTCAGTTGTCACACAGAGACCACAGTCTAGAAGCAGTAAAAGCAGAAATTGCTGTGTCACAAGGAAAACTGGTTTTCTAGACACTAATAAAAATGGGCTTCTATTGATTTCTCTGTGATACCTCAGGGATTTTTACAGACATATTTGTTAAACCTGAAAGCTGTTGTATTTCCCTGGTTTTAGGGATTTTTTAATGGCTGTCCTATACAGAATATTCCTTGGTGCAGTGTCTTCTTCTCAAGTTGCTATTCACAGTCTTTTCTCATTTCCTTTCTAGGAATTTATACTTTATTCTGTGATAACATAGCACTAGGCTCTTCAACATAAGTAAAAAATATATATTTTCTTTCCTGCCTTACAGAATTAAAGCTTAGAAAGAATAAGTTAAAGTCAAGTGGAACCTGAGAAGGAGTGGGAAATGTTGAGTGAAACAGAAATTGCAAAATTCGTTTTGTACCAAGCTGAAAAATGTTCATTTCTTTGCAAGAAATCTGGTCCATGCTATTTCAAGCCTGATTTTTAGTTTAATCTTTGTTCAGTTTTGAAAGTATGCATGACTAACTTCCATTTCAAAAAATACTTTCCTTCTTTTTTTCAGTTTGAGTTTGGCCTGCATTAATTTATCATTTTGGTCCCTTTGTCTCCTAAAGGTCTGTTCTTGCAGTGAATATAATGTCAATTGAGAAAAACATTCCCCAGCTTTGTTACCGAACTAAGGAAGCTGTAATTGCTCATGGGAGGTTTCCATAAGCACTGAGGGAAGTTATAAGCCCACGTATGTACGCAGGGTATCAAAATTTTGAGAGTGGCCACTGACCACATTTTACAGAGGAAACAAAAAAAAGGCATTATCTAATTTGAGCCTAGAACATCTGTACATGAATAATTAGTAAGGTTAGGTGGAAATTTCTTATTAAAGTCAACTCCATTTGCTTACAGGCGTGACCGACCTGGTTTTAACTTGTATTTCATACCTGCACAGAGATAACTACAGGGGCAGAAGTGTCAAGGAAGTCTTACTTAGTTTCCTTGGGGTAAAAAATAGAAGTAGACAAGAAGTGTCACCCTTCTGCAGGAGGGCAGTGATGGAATGAGAACCTTTTGGTTTAAAGTATTGATTTGCACAAAACACAACTTTCCACTCTTGATACCAGGGACCTGCATTGTTCTGTGACATCTTGCTTTGCTTGAATGACTACAGTAATGGTAAACTGGGAGATCAGAATTATCAGTGCTTGGGCCTCTTGTGTGTATGCCAATTACTGTATGTTTTCTCCTTCGGATTAGATAATGCTAAAGTTCTTGCATATTTTAGTTTGCTAACCATTGTAGCTTGCTAACCATGCAATCAGATTTGTGGGGCTTTGTATTCATGGAAGAGTAGTCATGCATCAGTATAATATCAAAGCAAATGGAATAAAAGAGTTCTTTTGTTTCACTGAATATCAGATTGAATATTCAAATAACATACAAGTATTTTAAATAATAATAAACACTCGGCAGCATAATTGTGTGTAAAACCCAACATAATTGGAGTACTGAGCTGTCTGGTCTCAAGGATGTATTTGCTACAGCTGCCTAATTTTACAAAGCAATTCTGAAAAAAATATTAAGAACAATTTAGTTTGAACCTGTGAAAACAGGGAGTATGTGGTTTGCATGCAACCCCTTCCTTGTAGTACTTAATCTACTGCTCTGCAGCCTTAGAGGGGAATTTTCTGTCTTCCTTTTCTTCTTCAAGCTAACAATTGATAGTTTGTCTCAGATATATATACATCCCATTTAGTCAGACAGTCCTTATCTGTGCACTTGTTGAACATGTTGCAGTGAAATAACTAATTAACAGCATATTCTGTAGAGAATTCTGTGCCACTTTTTAAGCAGGCCAGAGAGTACGTATCCTGAGATGCAGATATCCTATTTTAGTAAGTGATTTATTTCCAGCCGCACACAGGACAGGTCTTTCAGAGGTATTGAGGGTTTTAACACACAGAGAATGACATTGTGAAAAGCACGTCAGTGAGAGCTGTGTGTGGCTGTCACTGAAGGCAAGGGATGCAGGTACCTCACCTGCTGAGGATCTTCAGCATCTGCATCTTAATTCCTCTGAAAACCTGCTCCCACCATCCTACCCGAGTCACTTTTGGAAATGAAAGACAGATACCTGTGCAAATGTTACCTCTGCTGTACTGTGAAGTGAGCCCGTTTCTGACAGAATCACAGGCAAAAGTTGTTTCAAATTAGTTGTTTCAAATTCTCTGGTGATTGCCATTTCTAGATAATTTATCAGAATCTTTTCTATTTACCACGTACACATGCAAGAACAAGACTTTTTAATGCATTTATTTATAATGTAAAACTCAGAAACACAGTTTTACATATTCAGATTTTACTGTAGTGTCACAGATAGATATGAGTCTGTACTTCAGCAACAGCTAACAAAGATCTAGAGGACATGAGTTCATGAAGAATGCACGACCTTTCACTGATACCATTCCGTGTTATGGTGATCCAGCAGTGTGCACTTCCATTATGCTAATTTTTGGACAAATTTTGAGGGCATATGCGTGTCTGTCACAAGGTTCTTTGTATGCAGGACCAGGTTTTGCCCACGGTGATCGTAAGGCAAGGTTCAGCTTCTGCTGAAGTTGCCTTTGAAGTCATACAGGTTACCAGAGTCCAATTTCTCTGAAGCCTGTCATGCTAGTATTTCTAATTGTCAGTTATCAGAGCAGTAAATTAGAAAAATTCTTCCTGTGCCTAAACACCATTACTTTTCTTCTTCCTTTTGTAAATATCTTGTGCTGTAGAAAAGTCTGGATCTGAAGCCCAGACCTTGCTGATTGTAGATCCAACTCCAGGAATGCCTCTCTGCTTCCTTCCCCAGGTGAGCACGTGGAAACCTGGAGAGGTGAAGCCAGAACTGAATGTTTGAATCACATCCCTGTCTCTGTTTAGTGAATCCTTATGCTGAAATGTTTGCACATTTCTGTATAATCTGTGTGAGCTGCCTTCCTGAGCTAAATCAGGAACAGCATGTGCCAGAACTGACCAGAGATCTGACACGTCTGGGGCCTCATCCCCATCTGAGCTTACTGTCTCCAACCCCTGGGTCTAGAAGGCACAAAATAAAACACAGCAGGCAAAAAAATATTCTGTGTGTTGGGAGAGAAGGGGTATCTTATGCTAAATTTCTGATTTTTGGTGCAATGAAAGAGACTTCTAATAACCAAATGGTTGGTACAAGGTTGCAATAGCCTACAAGGTTGAATAATAAAAGCAGGGCGTTGTTTCCCCTTGAGGAGGATTTCCTGGCTGGCAGGCAGTGGAAGTCCCTAACCTGCAGGTGACATGAGCCTGTGCTGTGTCACCACCCTGCAGGATAAAGCAGGTTCTTCTGGAGGCCAGAGCACTGTGCTGCCAGCAGGGAGGGAGGAGGGCACCGACACAGAGCAGGAGCTGCTCCATCCCCGTTCTGCCCTCACCTGGGGAAGAGTTCTGAGAGGGAACTTGGTACCCTCAGACCTTCTCGGGGTCAGGCTTTGGCTGTCGATGCCGTGTGATTTCTCCAGTAACTTTGGAAGTTGTCATCCTGTGCCATCCCTGCGGGAGGAGTCAGTATGAAGCAGATCAGATCATACTTTCAGTGCTCTGATCCCTGCAGATGAACTACATTTGTATATTCAAGCTAAGTTCAAACCAAATGTGTATTACCGAGTATTAGGGATATACAGGCCAGTTTAGAATCAATGTGAGGCCTTGTAATTAACAAATACATCATTGTAATGAAGAGAAGTATGCTGAAAAAATATAGGAAATAGTGATATATAAAACCTCTGTCTTGCCAGCTATTAGCAAAAACAAGGCAGAAATAGCCAGTTGAGTGACAAAAATGAAATACACATGCAGAGTGTGAATATGGATCCATAAATTACCATTTATATTACCATAAAACCTCATTAAAATTTCAGAATATTTTTAAGCTTGGTAGTCACTAGTCACCCTTTGATTGCCTCTTTTTTTTTTTTTTT
>VXBR01000453.1:297460-359558 GCA_013400215.1 Cisticola juncidis
TTTTTTTTTTTTTTTTGGTGTTCAGGATAAATAAGAGGAAATTAACTTATGGGTTGAGATATGAATGAAACACATTCCAACTGCAAGGGCAGTTAAAATGCTGGCTACTAAAGGGTGAGATGTTGATGAAGAGAGACTTTGAAGGGCTGATACCATCTATTAATGAAAATTCTCAGAGGCATAGGATCTGTTTGCTCAGGTAGTTTGGAAACTGAAAGTGCAGATGAAGGTTAAGAAATGGAATAAGTATTTTTCCAACATGATTGACTGAAGGTCAGATGGAAAAAATAATTTTACTATGTCTGAGGACAATTCAATTAGCATTATTTTTTTTCTAAGACAGTTATCTGAGGTGAATCCAGGGGGGTTTTGTGATGAATATGTATTTGAATTCATAGTGTGATTACCATAATCTCCTGTGATTGTTTCTTCAAAGGAACAATATTTATCTTTTTAGGCTCAGCAGTTCCAAACATGTTTTTAAGAGAAGGCAGACAGCAGTGCTCTTGCAGACTCATGCTAAAAACCCTAATGTATCATGATAAAGAGTAACTTGTGTTACCAATATTTTTTAAGTTTACAGCATACTTTAAAATGATGTTTTTCACTCTGAATATATGAAGCCAAGTTCTCGGCATTTTCAAAATCCTCTGCTGTTGATAAGTGAGTAGACAGATTTGTATCTCACTGTGTGTAACTGTGGTTGCTGCCTGGTTTTAGGGTTTGGGCTCTGCTGGACAGACAAAGCCCTGCACTCTGTAGAGCTTCCTTGGTGAAGTATCTGTGCTTGGGCATTTTAATTTATTTTTTTTTTAATTCAGATATTCTAAAGCTTGGAAGTTAATTACTTTTAATGCTAATGTAGTTTTGCAATATTGCCATTTGCAAGTAAAAAGTTTTTTCCTTTGGAGAGCTCTCCACCACTCCTAGGCCCACATCTCCCAGATCTCAGCACTGTCTGGTGATGAGAGCCCTCACAGCTCTGGCAGCACCAGTATCAGTTTCATCAGCATCAGTACACACAGGATACCCCACAGCCCCTGTCACTGCACCACACAATGCTCTTCACCTTCTGTCACTCCTCAGAATTCATTATTCCTGTTTCTGATGTTCAGTGCTCATTCTGCCTTCTCTACACAATTGCTTACCTGTTATATTTTCCTCAGGTGGAATCCACTCTGGTTTTGACCTGATTCCATCTTGTCTGTTCTGTTACCAATCTGTATCCAGAAGCTGTTCACTCAATTACTATTCCTTTGAAAATTATTTAAATAAAGATTTGCATAGCAAAGCTGAAACTAGAACACAGCTCTTTTGATAAACCTCAGATCATATCCTTGTACTGAGGTATCTCTGGCTGTCCTACACCAGCACATTTGCCCACAACATTGTGAAAGTCATATGAGTAAGTCCCCCTGTGGAAGTGACAGCATTGCTTACGGCATCTTTTTGTCTTGTCCTTGGTTATTGAACTCTTTGATCCCTTACTACATTGCTCTCATTTTACACTGGCACAGCTTCATTCAAAAAAAACATCGTTGCACTGACCTAAAACTTGAGGAAAATGAGAGGTGAGTTGGATGCAAGGTTGTTATGAAAGAATAGATCAAGGTAAAATTGATTCAGAAGGAGCCATTTAGGGGGGAAAAACTGTATTTTACTTGCATTCAGGAGCTCTGAATTTCTGCAGTTTTAGCTGTATCCCATCCCTAACAAATGTGAACCAGATGGTTCCTGTAAATTCTCCTTTAGAGCCAGGCAAGTTCACATTCACTCAACCAAGCTGTCATACCTATTTGTGTGTATTTCTCTGTGTATGGATGACAGCTTGCAGTACTGTAGTGTATGTACAGGGGAAACCGGAGGTCTGCAGAACAGAAAAAGCAGAATTGAAAAAAAAATCATTAGAATGTGTTTGCTACTTGGTCTAGAAGGTTGTCTGCTCCCAGAGTAGTGGAGTGTAACAACAGCTTAGGGAGCTGTTAAGCAGACCTGGGCCAGGCAAAGCGCACTTGCCGCACAGACGTGTTGGGATTTTGGATGATGGGGAATGTTGGGGTTGGCTAGTTGTTCTTTTCACTCGTGCCTGACATGTTGATCTGTTTGGTTTCAAATTAGTGTTAGGTTCAGTGCCAAACACACAGAATATCCAAGTATACCTCAACTTACTGACCTGTGGTACACTTGAAGTGTAAGCTGGCGTCACAGGAATGGTATTTGTCATGGGGAGTCACTTGGCTGCATGGCCTTTTTGGTGAGTTCATTGTGCTCCTGACAAACACAGCTCAGCACTAAAATCCCTGAAGGTCAGCCATGGGCCAGAAGTGTAGATCTCTGTATCTTGTCCCAGATACAGAGTTCAAAAGACAAGTATTCAGATCAGAGCCAGTGTTCATTCAGATGCACAAGCACGCTCATGTCAGGAAAATACACCCCTGTGGATGGTTGGTACTCAGCAAGGCAAAAGGAAGAGCAAGTGCCCTTTCCTTTCTGTAGAGGCTAAAGGTCCAAGGTCTTTGCAAGGACATTCTGAAAAAGAGATTTACATAAGTGGTAGCTTTTTTCAGTAAGCGCTCTGGTGCCAACTGCTAGAGCTCATGTGATACTACAGATGTTCCAGTGTGATCGTTTAGTCATGTCACATTAGTGATGGCTTTATTTAAACAAGAGTAAGTTCAGTGATGTAGCACATAGAATTCCATATGGCTGAGCAAACTGCTGACATGAATTTTGCCCATGTGGACGTGAGAGAAGTTTTGTGAGCTTTCAGAGATGCAAAAGAGTGCAATGTCCTCTTCACTTGTTTTAGTAGTCTTTTGGAGTGAATGTGATGCACACCAAAGACTTTGGACAGGAGATGGTTGCCATGGCTGCCTGTTGCCTTCTGCTTTAGAGGAAACAAGATGAGAGGTACCTGTAAGAGTTCTGCAGCTCCAGGGTGCTCGGGGGATCTCTTGAGGAGCTGTCTCAGGTGTGTGTCCTGAGGGCAGCGTGTGGAGCTCCACCATGTGCAGGCCTGGTCCCTGACAGGGCACACGACACGGGAAAGAATTCCCTGTCCAGTACCCAGCCAGTGCTCCCAAAACGGCACCGCTCACATTGTGATGCTAAAGAGAAAGAAAAGTTCACATTTTGAGATAAAATGGTCCTTTGAGTTAAACAATCATACTGCTTATGTAACAGCTCTTTTAATGGCAGAGTACAGCTGGAGCCTGGAACATGTTGTTTACAGAAATACCACGTAATGGGTAACAATGTGGAATGCAGTAAATGGCACTGAAGGCATCAGACATCGGGAGAGAGCCTGGAGCAGGAGGCTGCAGGTGCTGCCCTCCTGAAAGCAGGAGCTTAGAACCACACTGCAGTAAATAGGAGAATGGGCTCTGTAAAGGTCATCAGAGGAATGACCCAATGAGCTGCTGCAGGAAGGGCAAGTGGTTCTTCCCAGAGCAAGGATGGGAGAGGGGCCCAAGAGAGAGGAGCTGGCACAGCACAGACAGTGCCCATAGGGAGGATTTCAAGAACTGGCAAGGGTAGAGGGGACTGTGATTGTAAAGATTTGGTGTGACAAGGAGAAACAGGAGGCAGAAATTACAAAGCTCTGAAACTTTCTGGTCTTAGCTTACTGTAATTGTATTTTCATGCATAGGAGAAAGGCTGCTGAGTAATCTTGCTCTTTATTGAAATGGTAACCACTGACTAATATAAATGCATACAAAAATACTCATGTACTCACACCCACACAAACATGCCATTGCACAAAATTAGGAAAATTCCCCAACTTTCTTCTGAGATATTCGACATTTGACGAAGCAAATTCTGACTCAGTGTTAGCTGAAACTGAGAGCATAGCATTCAACCAGTGGCATCTTCCCTCCAGCATATTCATTTTCCTTCTTTCCTTGAGATAGTTCAGAAGCTTTGTATGTGCCATTAGCAAAAAACAGAGCTACAGATATGTTTGAAGTGTCAGTTTTTCATAATATTTTGAACTAATTTGTTCAATCTGGAGTAAAAAAACCTGGACTTACAGACTATTGTTGTTTACAGCAAGCTCAAGGTTCATACTGAGATGTTACATGAATGATGAAACAAAGTTGTAAATATTTATTACTGAATGGAATCATGTCTTTTCAAAAGTACATCTTTGTATACAAAGCATTTGTAAATCCCCATTAGTGGTATTTATGTTTCCACATAAAAATTCCTCATTTGCAGCCAACAAAGTATCTTAGGCTTAGATCTTCCTGCGACATGTAATGCAATCACAATGCTGTCACAGACATCACAACCATTTTTGTAAAATATGGTGTTAAGGAAGACTGAGTTCATTGTGCTATACATATGTAAATGCCTCTCTTTCAGTAGTCTCAGAGGAAAGAAGATGCCAGAAAGAATTCTCAACCAGCGTACATATTAATTGTCACCTCCTTTCACGGGGTAGTAAAGTGCATTCGTACAAAGAAAAGCACTAAGCATCAAGGAGGCTGCACAGGGAAAGTGAGGGCATTTGAGTGAGACCTAAGGAAGTCACATGGTAAATTATGATAATCTAATTGTAATCCAGAAAATCATTCTTCTCTTGCTTGTGTCTGTAATGAGGGAATGGTGCAGCTCCTCTGGCTTCAGACAGCCACGACAGATCTACAGCAGGCTCTGGGAGGTCGGGCTGCAGCACAAGTTCTTTGTTGTCGTGGTACCTCTGCAAGGATGTCTGAGTCCAGAATAGCTTTGGTGTAATTGGCAGCAGGGAACGTGTTGTCCCTCTGTAGCTCCAAGTCCTTTTGGTTTCACAGAACTGGTTATCACAGAACAGCATTAATTGGTTGTTGATCCTCTATGTTTATGTGGTTGTGTGTAAGCTTTTCAAATCTGACAGCGTAAGAAATCCACAGTATGACTAAATAATTGGACTGAAAGTTTTGCAAATAAATTATCTGGACAGAAACAGCACTCACATGGATGTGCTCCAGAACAATAAAAGTCTACTGAAAACTATTGGTGTGCTTGAAGGAGATGACCTCTGTCTTTGATTGGCATCTGCTAAGAGTTGAAATGATTAGAACTATGTACAAAATTAGATTTCCTGAATGAGAACAGGTTCCCAGCTACATACTAAAACAAAGGGATACGAATCAATATCTGATGATTCCTGCATAAGCATGACTTGACAGAGATTCTGTCTTTAGTTCAGTCACTTTTTACTTAGGGATTTGACTCGGGTTCCGCTTTCCGCCGAGGCATGGCTGTTCACAAGAAATTAAAATGCTGCTTGCCCCCCTGTACTTCCCACTGTGTAGTGCTTGAGTGTTCTGTGCTGCTTCTCTCCTGCTCTGAGGATGCTAAATGAGTTGGTATTACCTTAGTGAGCACATTGAAAGTGTGGTTCGTGCTGCTGGACTCCATATTTAAAAACATTTTCTGAAATCAGAGTGCGTATCAGTAAAGTACTCGCTCATGGTTGTGGCTCCAATGACCACACAGTGCCTTAATTGACATTCTTGTGCAGTGCTTGGATCCCTGCCAGTTAATGACCCATTGCTGCAGTCTGCACAGGCAAATCACCCCTTTTGTCCTGCTCCTGGGCTGATGGACTCCTGCCCAAGTAATGGCTGCAGGCTGCATTCTCAGCTGGCACAGACCCCAGCATGGCCATAAACACCCCTGAGAGGATCCTAATCCAGCGTATTGGACAGATCCTGATGTGCCTTGCACTAATACAGCACCAGGGAAGGCAGCGACTGCCAGCGGCGGAGCTGGGAGGAGAAACTGGTCCTACACTGTTGCTCTCTCAAGCAGTGAAGCACTTGCAGGCTCTCAGCTACTCTGTGTCCCATTAGATGATGCACGTTTTTGACAAACATTCAAAATAGTTTTTATTTTTGTTCTGTTTTTAAATGGTTGTATTGTCTCTTCCCCCACAGGATTTTCCATTCTTCAGGCAATTATGGAAGCAGCAGTACAGAACAACTGGCAAGTGACAGCCAGATCTGTAGGAAGCATAAAAGATGTCCAAGAGTTCAGAAGAATTATAGAGGAGATGGACAGACGGCAAGAAAAAAGATACTTAATTGACTGTGAAGTAGACAGAATCAACACCATTTTGGAACAGGTATCTGCTTTTCAGAAATTGTGATTTCTCTGTGACAGATATCATTAGTATTTCCAGAACTGCTTATTTCTAGAGATTATTGTGTCCTTTGAGATGGGAGTCCCAACAGCTGGCTAGTTACGTGCTAAAATTAAAATGCTACAGTGATGCTCATAGCTGATGGCAGCACTTACATGTAACCTACCAGCAAACACCACTGTGATTTTTTTTTTCCCCGGTTAATAATGAATTATTTTTAAGTAGGTAAGGAACCTAAAACTTCAGCTGCCAGAGTAACATTACTGGAATCAAGGCTACTGTAAGGATTGCTAGACAGGTGCAGTTTTTTAAGTGGAACATGAAACAAGAAATCAAAAGCCAGTGAAGTATCACAGAATCATCCTGAAGAATTCCCAAAAGGAAACCCTGCCAATGAAAAATTCAGCTGGTAGTCCAAATAATTCATTAGTGCATTTTGGTATGTAAAGCCCTCCCCTCTGCACAGCCAGTGCTGTTGACAGGCTTAAATTGTGGGTGATAGTCTGAGCACCTTTGTGGGGGAAGATGCATTTGGGAAGTGCTGTTCTGCTCTTGCAGGGCTCTCCCAGTGTCTGCTTTGCCCCAGAGGAGCGGCCCTGTGGGTGCTGCCCACTGTGCCTGTGCTGTGCAGTGTGCCTGAGGTGTAGTAACAGATACAAATTGCTGGAAGCACACTCAGGACAGTTCCCTGCTGCCTGGGAAAGCTGGTGCTGGTGTGGCACCAAATCCAAGCTGCTTGGTTATTCACAGGCATGTGGGAATTCACCTGCGTTGAGACTGGAAAACCTCTGATTGCTGCCACTTTGTCAATTTAACTGTGGGCTCATAGTATGGAATAGATCAAGAGTAACATTTAAATTTCATGAAGCATTAGCATATCTCTTAGAAATGTTGTATTGTGAACTACCAACAAACTGACCTCACTGCCATAAACCCTGGGAAGCATGAAAAATAATGTTCACTGCATTCCTTCTCAAAATATGCAGTTGCTGTCAAGCCTTGGGCTGTATCACTGAGGGTGAGCCTGTGGGGACAGCCAGGTGCCAGCTGCCACTTACAGGAGGTGCTCAAGAGAACAGGGCACGAGCCATGCTGGTCCCTAGCTCTGACTGGTGTGGTTGTGGTGCTAACACAACTCTGTGCTTTATGCTGTATTTTTAAGCAATATGGTGAGTGCTCTCTTTAGGGAAATTCATACCGAAAAGTGTAAAGTTTTTTTTCTTTTGTTTGTTCATATTCTTAGAAAAGATGCAGAACACCATACGTACCCACAGCCCACTCTTCTGAAAGTGCTGCAGGAGAGCACTCCTGAGCCAAGCCTGAAGAGCTCTTTGGGCCCACTGTCAGCTGAGAACAAAGCCTTTTGTTTGATCTGACTTCATTTACATTTGTTCCCCATTTTTCCTTCTATTGTCCAAGTAAAAAAAAAAGTCAAACTATTTCGGTGCCTAAAAGGAAAGCTGTATACCAAGCAAACCATATAGCAAAAAACCTGGTGACTCTTTTCTTCTGCTACTATTCTAAATTCAACTCTAGTGGAGTTTAAATTTTGTTAAATGTATGGTTTGGTCTTCTGTCGACATGATTAGCATCTGTAGTAAAAATTTGCTACTGAGGCCTCCAGGTTTCCCCAAACTCTACAGTACATGCTGGTGCCCCTGATGCTAAAAATATTTTCTGTCAACAATTTTCAGAGTTTTTTAAATTGGATACTGAAAAGCAGTGACTTAAATTTCTGCAGGGAAGTCAGTAATGGTGGATGGACCCTAGGTTGATAGCTGAACAATTATTGTTTGTAGGCTTTTCCTTCCACCTCCTCTGCTTACCCTGTTATCTTCTCATAAAGTAGTTAAAAGTTTTCACAAACATGTGTCACATGTAAATCCATCCATCCAGTTTGCTCAAGGGAATGGAGAGTCGTCTTTTTTTTAGCCAAGTGTGTTTGCTGATAGCATATTATTGAGGGGAGAGATAAGTCTGGATTTGCATATTTCAAATCTTGCATTTTATTGCCGTTTAAAAAGTCAATTCAGTGCTGTGTGTGGAGTCCAGGAAGGCTGTTCAGCTGAGAAACAGTAGTGTCTGAGCCTGTTACTGCTTGCTGATGCACTTTCAGATGGGTTTGTTTTTCTCAGTGAGAACAAAAGGAAGCCAGGACACTTTACCTGTCTGAAGTGCTGTGTCTGAGCACTGGTGGACAAATTGTCCCATAGGGGACTGCTATAGGCACCTCAGCCCAGCTCCCTCTCCATCCCTCTCCCTTTTCTGGCCTCCTAGGAGAACTTCAGAGGTCAACCCTCCCCTCAGCTTCTGGGAACGATGCCTCCCTCCAGAGAGGGGTTTATGTGGTTACTGAGTGGCACCTGCTGTTTCGTCCTCTGAGTCAGCAGCAGCATTTGCCAGTGACCCTGGATTTCCCAGGCTTAAATAGAACTGATTCAAGAAGAAAAGTCCTAGCAGAAACAAACAGACTGTGAAGCACTAAACAGTCCACACACGCACTGAGCTGGCTATCAGACCTGTGGGCTCCTGGCCAGCAAGGCTGTCAGTGCTCCATAGCTGTACCAGGGCTTTGTGTCAGTGCCTGCACTCAGTGACAGCGACCTCCTTTCCTGTACTGGGCAGGTCAGTGTGTGCACCTCTTCCTTCGAGCCTTTCTTCAACCCCTTCAGACCAGGGTATACATCTCTTCCAAAAATTCAGGCTCATCCAAAGACAATTACACCTCTGAGAATTTTCTTCTGAGACTTCAGGTCGTTCTGGAATATTCTGTACATTTCTCTGGCAATGTACAGACATGTGAGTCAGTGACCTCAAGTATTCCATATGCCTTTAGCATATGGCACATGTGAATGTCCCTACATTTCCAAGGCCTGTAACCTGTCATGTGAAATATTTCTCTTCTCAGGGCTGTCTGGTACCTCATCTTCCCAACTGTAACTATGAGGTCAGGGAAGGAGGGCACCCCAGTTCCTGCTCTGCCTGAGTAACCTGTTCTGTGCCAAATTTCCTACAGGTTGATCTCTTTTCATTCCCCATTCAGAAGATTTTGTGACAGGTCTTATATTTTGTCCTGGAGGTGGATACCCTGCTCAAACCTCTTCAGCTGTAGAATAGAGGGAAGCAGAGAAATCAGTAGTTATTCTGTAAGCTGCCATCTGTTTGTTCACTTGCCCTATAGTTCTATAACCACTGAGCATCTGGATCTGTATATCCTTCTTGCACAACAAAACTATATCCAATTCAATCATCCACTGGCCTCTCAGGCATACAGATAGCAACACTAATATCATGCAAAATTCATAAGTTCCCCACACTTCTTGTCCCTTGATGCTAAAATATTCTATATTTCTTCACAGATAGATAAAAAATTTTGTTCTCATAAACAGAAGAACATTTTTTTGTGAGAGTTAACAGTAAGCCTTAGCCTGTTCAACCATGATTTTGAGTTAAGAAATGTGTTTTTCTTATTCCCGAGATAATAAGCTGTATTTCAGACTAGAGTGGCTTTATGTCCACTTAAAAGAAAATCTCCTGAGGGCAAATGAGGAGGAAGAAACTCCATTCAGAATCAAAATGGTGAAACTTTACAAAAGACCTGTTTATTCCATAGACTGCATGCTTTTATCAAAACTTGGTCGTGAGGGTTAGGCTCCAAGGCAGTGTATGTGTTAAATGAAGGCATCTCACAAAGCAAAAGCAGTGTTACAGCAGAGAATGCAGTCCCCAGAGTCTGACACTGACAGCCAGAGTGCCACAGACAGGGTAAAGTGAAGCACTGTAGGATTAAGAGGGTGATCTGACTGTCCTGAGCACACTGACAGTGACATTTCAGTGAGTCTCGAGTGCTGGGATCAGGATGGAGGTGCAGGTTTTAGTGCAGCCCCAGCTGCCTCTGCAGAGCTGCTCATGTCTCAGAGGAGAGAGCTCACTGCACAACAGCTTTCACAGTAAGAATAAACACAGAACTGCAGCGTGGGGTGGAGGAGCAGTCATTAAAAATAACAATAGGGAAAAATGTAATTGGAGAGCTTCAAGACCGCTGTCAGGTAAACTTCGTGGTTTATGTGTTCCATTATAAACAGATGGTCTGGTGGGGGTTTGCCTGTGTTTTCCATAGCAATTTAAAATGCAATTGCCTACAAATACAGAGAGACACTTGGGGAAGGGCTTTGAGTAGCTTCAGCTCCTGCTTTGCTTTCGCAGCCCAGCGGTGCTGTGTCCTCTGAAGGCACGGCCGTGCTCGGGGCAGCCCTGCAGAGCAGGGTGCCCATGGGCTGCTGCAGGGCTCAGGGCCACAGCCCTGTCACAGGCTGAGCTAAGCCTCTGTCTGGAGCTCCAGGAGAGCATCTGCTGTGTAGACTGTTGTGTAACATCACTCTGAAACTGGTACGGTTCGTTCTTACATTTCCAGTGGACTAGAAGCTTAAAATTTAGGACATCTCTTCGTTAGATACCCATGAGTATTGTTGAAAACAGAATGTAAAGCAGAATGAAAGGTCACTTCTTTCCCTTCACACCCAGGGAGTTTCAGCAGCTCCCAGGTCTGTGTGGGCATATGGGGAGGAAAGGGGAATTCTTAGGTCAGGCACCCTCAGGACGTAGCCAGCAGAAGAGTAAGAATGGGCATAAGTCAAAAGTGACAGCTGTATCTGCCTTAAAGGGCCTGCTCCTGTCAGCTGTGAAACTCAGAAAGGGCTGGAGATGAATTACTGAAGCAGAGAGTAACATCTTGGGTTAATTGCCCCACATACAGCACATTTCACACATACCTGAAGAAATAATTTCTAGCTTGTAAAAAGGAATGTCTCTCCAAGGTTCTAAATTACAGGAATTTATCAGAGCATTATTAGTCATCCTGCAGAATGACTGAAGTAATGGCAGACAAAGCTTAAAAGTGTTCAAGAGATATTAAAGCACAGTTTTACATTTATCTGATCAGTAGTAATAATAATTAATACCAGAAACATCTCACTGTAAATGTGGAGGCTGCTGTATGTAGAAGATTGCTGCCAAGCAACTCTTGTTTCTTGTGCCAGGGGCATATGAACCTGAAGTCACCATTAGAGTTTTTGTTTTTCTATTCTATTTTGTAGCAGTTACTCATTTTATGTTTTCTGATAATTTATGGGATATAAATGCACACACCAATGCACGCACATGCATCTGTGCATAAAAAAATTTGCATACTTTTACCACAATATTTGTGGTATACAATTATGCTGTTACAATCATATTTATATGACAACCTCTGCATTGCCGTTAAATGTACAGAGAACCAAAATCTTTGTTTAGTTGTGCTGTTGCAAGTAGAGAGTCAGCGATTATCCTGGAAATGATACTTAAATCTCTGTCATTGTGCTCATACAGAGATTGTATTTGCTTTGTTTCAGTCCATGGATGCTGTCAGGGTGCACAGAGGGGGTGCCCGTCTGCCCCAGCCCTCGGGGGTCCCACTCACTGCCCACCCTGTCCTGGCTCTCTGGGCTGCTCTCGGTGCCACCCTCGTGCCCAAGGCTCAGGTGCAGAGTCCTGCCAGGGGCCCTCACCTTTCCCTGTTGTGTGTGGAGAGGTTTGGGAGCAGGGGTACTCATGGATGCTCCTTGTGCCATACCTGGGCTAGAGGAGAGGGTTTGGTCTTTCATTAGCTCTACGGGTGTTTTTCAAAAACAACATTCACAAGAAGTGTTTTAAAGACACAGGATATTTGAGGGAAGGGGGAGCTGGCTATAATTTGTTCAATCTGTGATCCCCTGAGTTTTTGCCTTTCCCTGTTTGTCCATCTCTCTGTGTCTAATAGTTTTGGAAATCGTTGTCACCTCTTCTAAGCTCCTGACTGATTTTGAAACCCCTTGCTCATTCATCTCTTCCAGGTTTTAAAAATCAGTTTGTGTATAAGTTGCTTTGTTTTAGTCCTAGCATTTGAATGTGGTTCTTTCTTCTTATACATAAAGGATAAGCCCTTTCATCTCAGCAGACATTACCTTAATTTCTGCATCTGTCTCTCAAATAGTTTAATGCCTGAAACTCTGCTTCTAACCAAAGCCTTTCCTTAATTAGTTTCCAAGGCAACCAACCATCTTGGCAACAAATCAGATGAGCCAACTGCAGGGAGAGGAAGGAAACACACTATCAAAATGAATAGTAATAGCACAGTACCACTGTGCAAACAGGCGTTGTACATCACCAGAGTCAGCACGACAGTTCTGGTGTCTCATCAGTTCATTTACAAGGGAAGAAGTCCCAACTCAGTAAAAGAAAAGCCACACAAGAGTGTGTGTCTTTTTTTCCAGCTCACTAAGCTGGGATTAATGGCTTCAGTAAGATAAGAATCACATCTTCAGGAGCGGAGAACCACGGGGGCTTTTCAGGGCCCCTCATGGACCAAGGTGTTCCCAAGAGCATCTCACAGAGCACAGTTACACTGCAGGTCAGACAGGAGGATTTGCAGAGTGGGGCACCCCCTGGGCCTTTGAGCCCAGCTGCTGCTGCTGGTGCAGTCTGCAGCACCCTGAGACTTCACAGCTGCAGTCCCAGACGTGAGGTGCAGAGGGGTGATCAGAGCTGGGGGGTTTGCCCCAAGCAGGTGTGGATCAGCCCTGTGGAAGCTCCATCCCAGTCCAGTCTCAGTGCTGGGATTCCAGTCCAGTCTCTCAGGGCTGGGATTCCAGTCCAGTCTCAGGGCTGGGATTCCTGTCCAGTCTCTCAGGGCTGGGATTCCTGTCCAGTCTCTCAGGGCTGGGATTCCTGTCCAGTCTCTTGGTGCTGGGATTCCTGTCCAGTCTCACTGCTGGGATTCCAGTCCAGTCTCAGGGCTGGGATTCCTGTCCAGTCTCAGTGCTGGGATTCCTGTCCAGTCTCTCAGGGCTGGGATTCCTGTCCAGTCTCTTGGTGCTGGGATTCCTGTCTAGTCTCTCAGGGCTGGGATTCCTGTCCAGTCTCTTGGTGCTGGGATTCCTGTCCAGTCTCTCAGTGCTGGGATTCCTGTCCAGTCTCTTGGTGCTGGGATTCCTGTCCAGTCTCACTGCTGGGATTACAGTCCAGTCTCAGGGCTGGGATTCCTGTCCAGTCTCAGTGCTGGGATTCCTGTCCAGTCTCTCAGGGCTGGGATTCCTGTCCAGTCTCTTGGTGCTGGGATTCCTGTCCAGTCTCTCAGGGCTGGGATTCCTGTCCAGTCTCTTGGTGCTGGGATTCCTGTCTAGTCTCTCAGGGCTGGGATTGTACATCCATGTGAGATTCCTGGCTCTGATCCCACCCTCTTACCTGTGCAGGTCCAGCTGCCTCTGGAGAGCAGATTTGAGGAATCAGGGGCAGCCTGGACTAAATTTATAGAGAATCAGTCAACTCAACTCAAATACAAACCTACCACAGTATCCAACCAGTGAGCTGGAAAGCAGCATAATAATTTTAGACAAAACTAATGTTCCCTGGCTTAAAAAAAGCCCATGTTACTAAATTAGGTCTGTTCGTGTCACACCATAGGCATGCAGGTGGAGGTATAATGGTGTATGTATTACTGGAAGCTCCTTCTTCCAAAAGGTGTAATAAATAAAATTATCATGATTGTACACGGACCCTAAAAATTACCCTAAGTATCTTCTAGCCTGGGAAAATGCATGTAAAGAATCAGAAAAGAAAAATATTGCTGTATCTCTATTACCTCGTATGAGTAAAACAGTCACCCCTTATGCATAAACTAAATCTAGTGAAAATAAATTAACTCTTCATAATCTTTTTCAGTTCATGGTTTATGCACCAAGTTATTTGGGAATATGGCAGAGTGCTGCTTGTGAAGCAGAATAAACCTTTCAGACTCTTTGAAAGCACTGAAAAAAGCAAATTGAGTACAATTCCAGTCACAATAAAATGCTATTTATAATAAAAAAAAGTAAGAAAAAGTAACCTTGTCTTTCCTAGAGGAGATTGCACTGACTTTTTTTTCTTAATATTGTAGGGCCTTTGAAAAGGAAAGGAAATGCTTACAAAGAAAAAAAAAGAATGGCTACTATTCAGTATTTTTGGTCTGCTTGAAGGCAGTGCTCTGCAGTACAAAACCCTTCCAAAAAATTCTCCTGTGAGCACTGGGACTGAATTACTGCGACACTTCTGGGTTATATCCAAATAATAGTTTGAAGTGATCCTGACATGCAGTAATAGTTTATATAAGCAGAATTCTTTTTCCAAGGACTCTTGTCCAATTCCAGGGAAAAGCATTGGGATTTTACTTGGACATGCTGATGGGAAGTATGGAGAAAATGAGGAATTCCTGTGTTTTTAAAATGAAAACTGTGTGACTCAGTTTACCTAATTTCCTACTTTCTTCCCCCAGTGGATGTAGATCCTTTTATACTTTGAGCAGCTAAGACTGAAGAAGTTTTGTTGACGCTGTGGGATATGAAGAGGAGAAATGAGCATTGTTTATGTGTCTGTGCTTGCAAGGATGTGCTCTTGAGGGTGTTGGATCTGCAGTTCCATGGAACTGAAAGCCAGAAGGGAGGGCTGGGAATCTCCTGGATCTCACAGCTTTGGGCACACGGTCCAAAGGGCACTGAGGAGCTGCCTGGTGTGGTGTGAATACACCACCAGACTGGGTGGCAGGGCTGGAGCTCTCCTGCCTTCTGCAGAAGGCTTGGACAACTAAGAATAAATGCATATTGCTATTATTAGTGAAATTGCTATTAGTATATATTGCTGTTATTAGTGTATACTGCTGTTATTAGTGATCTTGGTGAACGGGACCTGAGGTGGTGTGAAATTCAGGGAAGCAGGCTGAGCTGGGAGGCAGCTTTGGTAGTTCTGGTTTTGATGTTCCTGCTCTGGACCTGTGGGTGTCCAGGAGCTGCTGGGGAGCAGGAGGCAGCGTCAGGACAGAGGTGTGGGAGGTGTTGTGGGACCACGATTGGAGATTGGGATTGGAGCTGCTTGCACTGCAGACTGAAGGAAAAGCAACTACAAATGTTGCTAGGAAAGCAGCTCTGCTGTGATTTCTTTGAGATCTGAAGCCTCTATGGGAAATTCTGGGTGGAATGTAAATTTCAGGAGAACTTAGGATTTTACAGAGGCTTGAAAAAGTCCTGGAACTTCCTTGGATGTTAAATCATCTTTAATGATCATTTAATGATTGAGGGAGGATATTTCTCAAAAAATATACTAGAACTGGTAGACAATTTAAATGTTATCTCCTTAAAATTACCTATGTGTGCAAACAGTGCTGCAGAGTAACATATGTAATAACTCATTTGCTTCCCGTAAATGCAGGTGCAAAAACTCCTCCAGAACACAACTGGATTTTTAGTTCATTACCCTTACTTAAGAATCTAAGCAATTCACTAATTAGAAATTCCTGTGACCCATCTCTTTGAGGAAGCTTTCTGGGAACAAATACCTTTTCTTGAAGGTATCTTGGCAAAATAAGGGGGAAAGGTGTCAGCAATTTTGAGTATCCTTTTCATATGGTACAAAGAATTTTTGTTGTGCTTGTAACAGCCCCTTGTATCTGATCTTGTTTTTAGTGAACTAGCTTCAAGTGATGAAAGGTAGTTTAAGTTCTGATTATTTTTGACATGAAGGTCTTTGTACTGAGGGATGTGAGTTGTGAAGAGAGATGCAGTCCTGAGAGATATAACACTTGTTTTGTCTGTCTGAATAAAGAAATTTTGAGAGAAATTTAATGAATTTTATTCTGCTTAAAGAGTAAATAATTGTGATTATGAATGGCAGTTACCAGAGATCATGAAAGTCTTTGTCTCTGTGTGCTCTGGTCTGATGTTTTGCAGTTGAATATGTCTTTTAACAATAATTGTGCCAACAGATTAGTTAATCTGACAATATTGCTAAATCATATCAAGGAAAATGAGAGAAAATGTTTTCAGAGCACAGAAAATTTTGTCAGCACAGTGAAAGAAAGTATCATGCCCTCAGAACCAGTGTTGCTGTTTGTACTTTTTTTTCTGAAATAATTTCTAATGTAACCTTTTATGCACAAATTAGATGTGTATTGCACTACACAATCTTCTGTCAGCAAATGTCAGATTAGTTATGGGAAAAGACGTTTTAGCCATATGGAGGGAGAAGGAAGCACAACATAGCTTTGAGATGTTGCATTTAATTACCCTCCAAGGACTAACATGTACAACCATCATCTATCTGGAGATGGCCTAAAAGCAGAATTTCCCTCTTGATGTGACTATCAGGAAGGAGAGAGGCAAGGGACAGAAGGACACAAGAAGGGGCCAGAGGGGGAAAATCTAATGAGGTGCTTCAGAGGCATCAATTCCCTGCTTCCCCCAAGCACAGCTTTGTCCCCTTCTAGGAGATTCCACTTCTCTAGGAGAGAATCTCCCGTGAGAGATTTGTTGCAGAACAGCCAAAAGCTGTTTGAAGAATGGTTTAGATGCCCAAACAAATGATACTGTGCTGTAGAGAAAAGTGCTTTGGTTGGTTATAAAGTGTAGCCACAGCTGTATAAGTTGGCAGTAGCAGGGAAGAAAAATTTTTAGGTTTATATACTGCACAAAAATACAAAATACATCAGTTGTGACTGTGTGTGGATTTGTGACATTCTCTAAAGGGCATGAAGACTCTGAAATGGTGGATAAATTAATCTCAAATATATATTCAGTTGTTTTTGTCTGCAACAAATAATATGTGTGTGGAATCTTCATCTTAATATTTAACACATTCTTCATTTAATATTTAACTCAAATTTAATATAGTACTCATTCTTTATATAAATGAAATCATTGTTTACTGCATATTTTACAGCATCACTCTCCCTGGTGGCCAGACTCCTGTCCTGTAATACCGAGTGAAGAGATAAATCACCTTCCCTGGGTTTGCACTACAGTTACAGTCACAAGGTTTTGACCCTTTGTGTGAGGGAAGCAGCTCCTGCAGAATGTGGAAATGGTTTTGTCTCTGCAAAATCAAAGGCAGGACAGGCATCACTTGTTTGGCAGTGACAGACCACGAGCAGCTGGGATGTGTCTTTTGTCACCATGAGATTGTGGTTCCTGGGGAACCTCATCTATTGGCACTGGTGATGTTGGTGCGATAGAAAGAGACGAAATTGTGACACCAGAAAAGCCCTTTCTTATAGATTTACTGAGAGAAGATTGAACCTTGTCTAGTGTTTATAATCCTCAAAGGGAATTTGGTCTTCCTTCAGAGGCTTATGTGTAAATTGGAAAACAGGCGAGTGGGCTCTGCAAGCTTACGGTAAAATTGAGCTGCTGAGGTTACAAGGGATCTTATTTTTACTGTGCTATTGCTTAGATGAGGAAAGTCCTGTTCCCATGGGAGAAGTTTTATTTTCTGCTCTCCACCTGTTTTTGCTATCTGGAAAATTTATGTGACAAGGGGTGACCTGTGCAAACATGGTGAAGAATGATTATGTCCTGGTGCCCATTGCTCTGGGAGCGACTGCAGTGCTGCTAATGGTGCAGAGAGCTGCAGTGCCACGGCTGCAGACCCCCAGGCACCTCCCCACGGCAGGAAGGGTCTGCAGGAGAGGGCAGGAGACTCTGAAATCCATAAATTCCTGCTTTTCCTGAGGGGTGGGAGCACAGCTGAGCTGCAGTACTTGCAGATGGCACTCAGACATTAAACATCTTGCTAATGCACTGACAGCCTTGTGCCTTCAGTTTCTGTCAAACCGATTGGATGATCAGGGTTGCTCACCCCGATATTCTGTTCCTCTGCTCTCTTCATGCAGTCCTGCAGACAGATCAGCCTCTACCACTGGTTCAGTGGGTGCTGCTTCACCAGCACAGCCTCAGTCATTCAGTCCAGTGTAGGCAGGAGCTGCTCAGATCTGAGATAAGCATGAAGTAGCTCCATCCTCGGACAGGAGTGTGTTCAGTAGGGGTGGGAAGTAGCAAACAGCTCACCTGCTGCCCGGGTGAGAGGACAGGTGCTCCACAACAGTCTGGCCTTGCTAGACAGTTGCTGCTGTGCTTGATGTCCCTCTGTTCCCATGAAGTGCAGTCAACACTGAGAGCTCATCCTGACCATGCTGTTAAAACTTTTTTATCCCTGAGTCCGTTTATCGTTCACTTGTTTGCTGTGGGAAAGAAAGAATTGTGCAGTCACTTCTGACATTGGCTCACTGCTTTGAAGGCAAAGGTTTCATAGTTGTATTTCTATAGCAAGGTGTAAAGGCACATTACTGTCTAACTAGAGGCAGCTGAGTTCTCCTGTCCTCAGAACTGTGCATGTATACTTGAAAAACAGAAGTTTCTTTTTTAAGTGTGGGCTTTTTGCAACAATAGAACCCAAATTAATGTACAAATAACCTCAACAAAGACAACTAAATACTTTTTAACTCTGATCTTATGGGAAATCTCATTTTTCTAACTACTGTCTTGCTAAAACCTAGGGAAGAGGAGCTCTAGAATTAACACTGCGTCACTGTTCCCGGATATGGTCAAAATGGAAAGACACATTACAGCAGGTCAGGTCTCTGCCTGTCATTCCATTAAAGTGCCGTATTTCTGCCACTTGTCAGGTATGAAAAGCACAGTAAAAATTTTCAGACCTTCTTTGTGGCAATACTGCCTGTCAGCATCAGTATTTTATGTTATGGGAAGATCTAATAGTCTCATAAAATATTGTGGGTTTGAGCTGTAGATGAGGTAGTCTGTACTTTTGTGATCTAGGTTTTTCCTTTCTTTTCTCATTTGTAAATAAAGGATGATGAATTCTTCAGACTGACGTCCTAGTCAGAATAAACTGACCAGATGGCAGTGGATTCAAGTGTAGGGAAGATACGCTCCTAACAGGTATTAATTGGACATGGTAGTTCTCCTTTCACTGCTGCCAGAGCCAGGGTAGCTCCTTCTCTCAGTACAAGTGCAAGCATATCCTCTTAGCTTGTATTTTTCCATGACTTTTTAAAATTAAAGCCCACAGAGGCAGGAAGGTGGATTTAAAAATGACTGTGCTGGGCTTAGAGGGTTGTGATCAGCAACAGAGGCCAGCTGGAGGTTAGTGACTATTTGGGGTACCCTGAGGGTACTGGGGCTAATCCTGTTTAACCTCTGAGTGATCTGAAGGTTGTGGGGTGGCTGCAGTCTCAGCAGGTTTGCTGATACCAGGTTCAGAGCAGAGATGCACCAAGCAGTTGAGCTGCAGGACTTTGGCAGGCTGCTGGAGTGAGCACTGGAGCCTCGTGAGGCTGAGCAAGGGGAAGTGCAAAGCTCTGCAGCTGGAGAGGAACAGCCCTGTGCACAGCACAGAGCAGGCAGAGGCTCCCTGGCTGGGAAGCAGCTCTGCAGAGAAGGACCTGGGGTCCTGGCAGTCAAGCTGACCACAAGGCAGCACTGGACTGTCACAGCAGAGGGCCAGCAGCACCCTGGGCAGCACTGGATTAGCATGGTCAGCTGGAGGTGACCCTTCCCTCTCATTCTGCAGTGGCTGCATCTGAAATGCTGTGTGCAAATCGGAGCTCACCAGTGCAGGAGTGTCCTCACGAGAGAATTGTCATTATTGCTCTAGAAATACCAAAATGGTTCATACCGACTTAATATTAGCCAGTTAATATCTTTAATGATAACTTCCAAAACTTTAGGGAAATCTCAAAGCTAAGGCAAAAATTTGTAGTTGCCTATTTGTTATAATGATGACTGACACATTGGAAACCAAACTGTCTTTATGCTTGCACTCAGAAAATAACTCCCCTAGGCAAAAGGGAAAGGCTGACTTAATTTCTCCATCTGGATGTACATCTTCATAAGTCTGTACTTCAGGTAAGGCTGGTGCTGACCAGCAGGTTTTATTTTTATTTTGAATGCAGATACATTTTAGTTGTATTCCCTCTAGATGTTCTCTTAATTAATTGGAAATATCCAAGGAGTTAATTCAAAATACAAACTCTGTATATCAAACCTTACATTATGATCTTTTCATGTACAAGGCAAGAATTATGTGGGATCAGAAATCTGAATTATTCATGATGGTTTTCAGCCATTTTTTTCTCTTCTCCTTTGTTCAGTGCAAAATCTTACAAGCTTTTCTTTCAGTCAAGGTGAAAGCAATATTAAGTCTCAGAAGTCAAACTTACGAAAGACCTGCAGCTCTGTGAAATCCTTGCCCTGTAATCCTGGCTTTCTATTCACCACCACTATTCAATATCCCACTTTCTGTATAAGCCTCACAATATATCAGCAGTTGATGAGATTTATTTGTTATACTCCTGTTATACTGTTATACTCCTGTTTTCCTTCTTCATAAAAAAGCTTTATCCATCACTTTTCTCCCCTGGGAGTACCAGGTCTGTGATTGTTTCTGCTGGACAGTTGGTGCAGGGTGGGAAGTGAGGGAGGAGGAGAGTTGTGCTTGTTAAGATTTAGGACAGCCGTGTGGTGTGTAGTGAATTTTAAACACATTGTTAAGATCCATCTCAGTAGTTATGGGCCAGCATGGTTGATTGTATGAATAGAAATGCTGTCAGGTCACTTCTGAAAGATGCTTTATGAATTAAAGCTTGGCTTTAGTTCCTTGGATCTCGGAGGTTTCATAAACTGAGCCATTTTGATGACAACACACGAGACAAAGGCCGAGTCTGATCTGTGCTCATGAGCCCCACATTTCCTGTGTGCAGTATTGCTCCTGGTGCCTGCAGCAGTTCCATGTATGTTTTTCTTACAGCCTCTGACTTCATCTGTGGTGATATTTTTCTCTTAAATAAACACATTTCTGAACAGAAATGTAAAAGCTTTCTTATTTGTTGTTAAGGTTAAAACCACAGTTGTTGTTCTTAAATAAGTTTTGTCTCTAACCTGCCTTTAAGGTGAAATTAAAACACAGAGAATTCAGTATGCAAGTAGCATGCCCACCAGATGATCTGAAGGAAGCCTGCACATTTCCACAGAAAACAAATGTGAGTGTAGGAAAGCAGATGCTTTCTACCAACAGAGTGTACGTACAGTTCTCAAGAGGACCTGAACGACAATTTATTTTCAGGCTGCTGGAAGTATGCAAATTCCTACATAATTAAATGTGAATTTAAAAGAAATGGCATCTGTTAAGGACAATACTACCCAAAGATGCAATTGGGCACTTAATAATTTAATCAAGAACTTGAGCAGGCTCCGCAGTGTATCTAAAGTCAGTGACTCAAATGTCATCTGTTTTTAGCAAAGATGTGAGTGGTTATGCTGTCTTTTAGAGTGTGGCATTTGGAGTGTTTTTCTGTGATCATGGCGTACATTTGTATGGTTATGTATAGATTTTCAGATGATTCTCCATCAAAAAGCATCATCTCTTTGCTTGAGCTGCTTGTAGGGGATAAACTACAATAATACCTGTGTGTATTGCCAGCATGGTTTGGTGTTTTTTCCCCACATCCTGGCTGGAATGGGTTATATCCTGACATGCACGCAATCACCACCATCCCTAATTAAATTCCTGCTGGTGGACTTTGCTCCATTTGATGCCTGTGGCACTGGAGGGACATTCCTGAGATTCTGGTGTGAAGGGAAGGGCACAGCCTGGCCCGGGGGTGTTGCAGGTGAGGCAGCTCTGGCTGTGCAGGTGTGGGAGGCTCTGCTCTCCTGCCTCATGCAGAAGCACTCCCAGGCTGGCAGAGTTAAGCCCTGCCAGCCCTGCTGCCTGCCCTGCTCCCATTACCTCGGAGAGTCCAGCTGCTGAGAGCATCCTGCTGCCCTTTTGTCTCTGAGATTCATTTAATGGCTGTTTGTACTGAGAGATGCCCAAGCCAGGTCACTGGGGGCAGGAGATGGTGTTTAGTGGAATGTGCAACATAACATTTAGTAGCAATTTTGACAAAACGCTGTAAGGTCAGATGTATCCATTTAGATGCACTGGAAATGACAAGTTTTCAGGCCTTTTGACACCTGTCACAAGGCAATGAAGGTCACTCATTATGACTTTGGGAATTTAACTTTAGACATTCATACATGGGAGGGTTCTTGTGGGGAGCTCCCTGTCCAGTTTGGTGCCTCCCCAGCCCTGCAGTGCTGGTCCAGGTTAATGAGCACAGAGGGTGGCTGGGCTGTGTCCTGCACCTCCCCTGCACAGCACAGACAAGGAGAGAAGTAAAGGGGTGTTTCCTTTGGGTATTCACAGTATTCCCTCCTTTGGGAGCAGAAGTGCTTGAACTGGTAACTGAAATTACCCTGGTCAGCAGGGGGGACACTGTGGCCACAGGGGAACTTGCCAGGTGAGGTGGTCTCTGCCAGGGGAGTCCTCTCAGCCCTGTGAGTTACTCTTTGTTGTGTTCTGCCCACGTGTTTGAAAAACACAAATGACTCCATCTTGTCTGTAATGGCACAGATCTGGAATGCTCATGCTGCTTATGGATTGAACATGGAAGATCATCAAAATCTTCGTTCTCTGTCTCTTTTCCACTAGTTAAGAGTCATCTTCTTACAACCAAATAATATGTAATATTTTTCTCCACACAGGTTGTAGTCCTTGGCAAACATTCCAGAGGCTATCACTACATGTTAGCTAACCTGGTAAGAACTTTTCTTCATGGAAGGTATAGCTGCATTTTAGAGAGTATAATATTCTGTTCAGGTTGTGGAAACTTTAATCAAAAAGTGGAAATGCATGAATGAGTACTTGGACTTTGAGAAATTACTTCAGTAAATACTGTAATTGATATGTCATCTCAGTTTCTTTTGTCAGAAAATGTCATGTTCTCTCCTAATTTTAAAGTAATAATTTAATTATATTTTTTCCAGTAATTTCTATCCTCATAAATTAGATACTTGTGACTGGAATTTTCTAGATAACATATTTTGAATTTAAGCACTCCAGGAAAAACAATATTAGCATATTTCTATGTAAGTGGTAAAAAGCTGCAAATGAGAACAATTCTAACAAGTAAACCACCAAGGCTGTTTAGCTTTTCTTTGGTATTTCAAAGTGTAGGGTTCTGCCTGTCCATGTGCTGACCTACCAGGAAGAGGCTGTATATTTCTGTCTGTATCAGAGCTTCTTCTGGAGAGTAGAATTGACTTTCAGGGGTGTTTCTGATGCTTTTGAAACACCATCTACTTAAGTTCCTTATAAAAAGTCTTGTGTTGTAATTAAACCTGCAGGAAGACTCATTTTTAGGTTCTGTGTCTACTGCGAGTAGAAAAATGTGAGTTTTTCCAAAACTCACTTTATAGTTGGCAATCCTAATTACACAAAGATTCTTTGTATCCATGTTTTGCTGTGATTAAAGCAGAAAAGACAAATTTTTAAATACCCTTATTTAGTATAAGTACTGTATGACTTTAAGATGCATCATTTTGCATTTTAAGAAGCAGTCATGATCTCACTGATTAGCTCGTGCATAGAAATACAGAGGTTCTTATTCTGGGTTGCCTTTTAGTATGTGTAACCATTGACATTCAGATAAACATGACTGCAATCAAGTCATACTAATCAAAAAGACTCCAATTTACTGCCTCAGGTATAAATAACAACAGAGTGGGAGAGCCTGGTCCCGCTCAGCTCGCACGTGACGTGAGTGAAGCTGTGGTGGAGAACTGCCTGCAAGGGGTACAGTGGTTTTCCTTCCTAGCCCTGAACCTTTGTGTTCACTTTGCTGCACAAATGGGATTGGAGGTCCTTGAGCAGTTTGCACCATCTGGACAAAAGAGGAAATGGTACTTCAAGTTTCCCTGCTGTTTTCTTTGTGACCAGCAAATACTACCTGCCACATTGCCACAGCCCAAAAGGGAAGTTTTCTATTTCAAAGAACAAGAAGATGTTTTAAATTCTATTTTATGCCACTATCAAAATCCTAAATGTAATAGTAGTTGTCTCCTTGGTAGAATATTTTCAGCTAACAGGAGGGACCTTACATGGTGTCTTTTGTGCTGCACTTGTAGCAGGTAAAACTGAGCCAGAGGAAAGTGGCAGTGATTCTTTTTTTTCTACATGTGTCCTTCCAGGGTTTCACAGACATTGTTCTGGAGAGAGTAATGCATGGAGGTGCCAACATTACTGGATTCCAGATTGTTAATAATGAAAACCCAATGGTTCAGCAGTTTCTACAGCGCTGGATGAGGCTTGATGAAAGGGAATTCCCTGAAGCAAAAAACTCGCCATTAAAGGTATTTATTTTAACCTGTCAATGATGGACATGATATGCTTTTCACAATGCTTTGGTAGTCTTTAACCTCAGATACGTGCATGAGTAAGATACAGACCCCTGATGAGAATATGTCACAACATTCACTGCCCTTCCAGAGGAAGCAGGCAGAGGCTGCTGCACACAAGTGCCCATGGTGGTGGAAGTTCTTCAGAAGCAAATCTGCCACCAATCTGTGGATGTAAAAACTTCTAATGTCTTGAGTTAGTCTTGGGCTGGATATGGGGGCTAGTTAGGTTAGGTTTTAGGTGCAAAATGTGGATTACTAGTCCATTTTAATGGTAATAGAGAATTTCACATGCAAAATGAGGTAGCTCTGGATTCACTAAGGAGTTACTGCTGGAGGTTAGCCTTGTAATCCAACCCTCTGTTTTTAGAGGCACCACTGTCCTTTACTTAAACAGTCTGGCTATTGTAACTGAAACCAAGAAAATTTTCCAACATCTTTTTGGATGAAAGTCCCTGGTTCACCAAAACTGTTGCAGATTGGATGAAGTAAAGGCACCTGTTAGTAGGAAACCTTTAACCTGTTACTGTCTCACCGGGATTTTTTCTGCCTCGGCATCTCTATCATAGAGGGCAGTGCTATTCCCTGTCCAGGGAAGGAGTGCACCAGGGAAAATGTCCAGGCACAGAAGTTATAAAATCGTCCAGGACCACTGCATATTAGTAATATTCCTCTTATGTTCCTTCTTTGTCATCTTTTGGTGAGATCTGTTCTTTCTCTCTGCTCTCCATAGGTGAATGAACCCTGGGTATAGTAGTATACAGACTGGTTTCTCAGGGCCACCAAACCTAAAATCCACTGCCCTGGTGAGACAGTTCATGTCTTTCATGTTTGATTTGAGAAGGACACAGGCAAACTGATGGAACAGATTTGGAATTCCAAATCACTTTGATAAACTGGAGTAATGTCTCAGTCTGAGTAAGACAAAGTTCAGGAAAGCAATAAAATACTAGATGGGAAGGAAAGATCTAGTCCAGGTCCATGCATGGGGGCCCCAGGGTAGGGAGCAGCACTGGGCTGGGCTGGGGACAGAACAGGAGCCACCTACGAGGGTCTGCTCTTTCTGGCAGTGCCATTCATTAATGACTGCTGCCATTTGGAGACACTTCTCCTTCCCTGGATCATGTCATTTCTGTGAGGGAGGAAAATTTTCTTAATCCTGTGCCATCCCACAGCCTTGCTGGCATTTCAGAGGAAGCAGAGAAAGGTAAACAGAAGCCCACAAAAAACAGATTAGTGCATTGTTGCCTGTGGATTAGGACTAAGTCCTGCCTTCTAAAGCTTTCTAGCAGCGATGCAGAAGTGAAGATAAGTATCATACTAATCTTAAAAGCTCTGAAATATACAAAGTTAACCTGAGATGATTTTATTCCACTTGAAAGCAATTTACCTTGAGGAAAAAATTATTCTCCCTCCTTAAAAAAGAATCTTAAGTATATGGTAGAAACACAAAGATTACATTACCTTTCCACAGATGTACCGCTCATTATAGAAATATGCATAGTATTTGTCAATCAGACAAAAAGCATACTTAAAAATTGATGTACAATATTTTTGATTAGGAAATAAAATTGCCTAGAGATTAAAGTCCTAATGTTTAATTTATTTGGTATTTTATCAGCCTTTCCTTTCTTTCTCTCTTTTTTCTCTTTGCATGCTCATGCATTTATAAGTAGAATTCAAATAAAGTAGAAAATTAGATAGCTCTCTTGGCATGACTTGGAAGGGACTGCATTAAGGTTACTGACAATTGACGCAGTCTGCTGAAAAAATTAGCAGTGTGTAAGTTTATGTGGTGCTAGATTGGACAGCTATTACAGGACTTTTTTTAAATACAGGAACAAATACCTTAAAACTACTGTCCAGTTCTGTATTATGGTGTGGATTGTGATGTATAACCTTCATTAACTTTCTAAAAGAGGAGAGAGTGATTATTGCAAACCATCGCAGGGAGAGGTAAAGGTGGGCAGGATCTGAGGAGTGCCTGTGCTCTGCAGTCAGAGCAGGAACCACCACCCATTCCCTGAAGTTTATAAGCTGCTGTCATTTAAAGCTCAATGAAATGTCTGCTCTGTAACCTTCCCAGCCCTGCCTTTGCACTCCTTTCTGTCAGACACTCCTCCTGATCTGCACATGCACACACGCCTTGTTCTGGGCAGACTTCCTGTGCCTGATACCAGACTGAAGAACTTGAAGTAAGATAATGGTTTTAGGAAATGCAGAACCTCCAATTGTGCTGTCCTGCCCTACAGGATAGAATTAATTTCTGAATACAATAAATCTTATCCACAAAGAGAGCAGCTGAACAAGCAGCTGAAGCTTGGATTTCTGCCTTTCTAACTTGCACATGGGCAGGTCTTGTGGCTGGAGCTCCAGCACGAGGTTGCTCAGGAAGCAGGATCTCAATGGGACCACAGACTGCCAAAAGAAGCCAGGTGCACCTTCCATTCCTCATTTCTTCCTTCATTGTCTTACAAATGATGTGGAGATACTGAGGATCACTGGCAAGGGAGTTGAGATCTGCTCTTACAGGCTGAGCACGTTCAGTTGTTCCCACCAGGGCCGTGCTGAGGGGTCTCCTCTACACAGACCCTGAAATTACAGGAGGGCAGCAATGCCAGTGGATGTCAGGTACAAAGCCAAGGGCACTCTAGGAGGGAAGAACTTTCAGACAGCAGATACATGTAGAAAGAATACAACAAAAAAAACCTCTTTGATGACATTTGCTAGGTGATACTAAATTTGTAGCATTGGGGGGTGTCACCAGATAACATGTGACAAGCAGTGAATGAAGTTGACAGCCACAGGAACATGTAAGTTGAGTTTTCTGGGGGTTTTCTTCAAGGGCTGCTGCTACACAGAGCTTACCACCCTCTGCAATTTATCATGGAGTAAGGGAAGGCAGATGGGGAATTACCAAGGTGATGTAATGCCTAAAGTGTATTTTGTGATTACTTGCTTGTGTAGCTGTTTTCTAAGGAAAGTAATCTTATCTATTCCTTGCCACAGATGCTACCTAATCATGATTGTGATCCAAACAGAAATGATTTATGTTAACTTCAAGTCAAAGCTCTCTTGGCAATCTTACTAAAAACAAAAAAAGTACCTAAAGCAAAAACTCAAATATGAGCTTTCCTTTGGTATCAGTATGGTCCAGCATGAAATTACACAATTTTGTAGTAAGCTCATCTAGATGAGCAAGTTCCCATTTAAATTGAGCTGATACTGTTATTTTGCTGCTACATGCTATACAGAAAGAAAATATTTTTAATTTGTTAATTGAAATAGACAGAATTGTTACAAAGCACCAGCTGAAAGACAGAGAGCGAGCAAAGGGTCCATGAGAGTATTGTTGTGCTCTAACCAAGAGGAGCAGTTGCCATGGTGGCCCCAGGGCAGTTCTGAGCTGCAGTTTGTTGCCTTCTTCCCTCGGCTGCAGTTCACGTCTGCGCTGACCCACGACGCCGTCCTGGTGATCGCCGAGGCTTTCCGGTACCTGCGCCGGCAGCGCGTGGACGTCTCCAGGAGGGGCAGTGCTGGGGACTGCCTGGCCAACCCTGCTGTGCCCTGGAGCCAGGGAATCGACATAGAGAGGGCACTGAAAATGGTAAGGGCAAGCAGGACAGCTGGGGAGCAGCAGCAGAGATTCTGTGGTGTCCTGGGCATGTACACAGAGCTTCTGTACTCACACAGACAGCTGCAGCTCCTCTGGGAAACAAAGGGAAAACAAAGTTAACCATGAACTTCAAGGGATGGATAAAAACGTTCAATAGAGGGCAAGGTGTAGCATACCAGCTCTCAAAGCTTTGGCCAAAATCCCTCTGGCACTGAGGCAGCAGCTGCCTGATAGTCCCCACAGCTTGTCCATGTTGATAAGTGACAAAAATACCTCATCCTTTCATACAGGGAAATAAGAAAGGCTTCTTTTTGAGACAAAGTACTTTATATTTCCCCTTCAGATGATTCATGTGAGTAGGTAATGATAATGATTTACCGTCTGTACACTCATCCATCCTGACTGAGACCAAAACTCCATAAGCAGTAGAGACAATTGTCTGTGCTCATTCAGGGAAGACATTAGTTCCTTTCTCCTACACTGATGTTAAAATGAGGCACTTCCCAGAATGAGCAGTGATGTGCCACTCTGGTCTGTACTGCAGATCTCTCTCTGCCGTTTTGTGGGGGTTTAATTGCACTAATTGTTGCCTGTGCCTCGCTGATGCTCCGTTCTATACCAGTGAACCCAGCATGCCCAAGCATGGCAGAATCAGTCTTCCTTACATTTAACATATATGCAGGGCTAATTTCACCTAAATGCAGCTCACTCTGCCAGTGAGTCACCAGCTGAGTGCTAACAAATACGTACAGCTGGAACTCAGAGAATGGGGACTGGGGTTGTTTTAACAGTAGAACTGTTCTGCTTCTGTGTCAGAAGCATAGATAAAAAATAAAGTGAATCTTCTATTAAAATATTTTTCTGTTTATCCCTCGAGGTGCAAGTTCAAGGGATGACAGGGAACATCCAGTTTGACACTTATGGGCGAAGAACAAATTACACAATTGACGTGTATGAGATGAAAGCTGGTGGGTCACGGAAGGTGAGTTTCCAGACACGGATCCAGATTTCACACCTTCACAAATATTTATTCCAACAAACCAGTGAAATTCAGAAATATCAGATGTGCAGTGTAATAACAGGGTCCTGAGGAGTGCCCCCTTCACACAGTGCTCCCTATCCCAGGAACCTTGTTATGGTCAATTCCTGGGCTAAACCACTCACCCTGCTTAACATCTTCCCTGGTTTCCCTGTCAACTTCAAACACAACTTTTTCGCTTAAAATCTTTATGGAGCTTTTTCACTGCTAAGCATAACACCTTCTGTCATGGTCTTGTGTTTAGTCCTGTCTTCTAAATATCCATCTTTCCCTCCCTCTCCACACTGGGATTTGGAGCCATAGTGAAGCTGGAACTAGTGAAACCTTCTGAAATTAGCAGAAAATAAGTTCGGTTTTAATTAGAATTTCATATGTGTGTTACTCTGTGCTGTGCAGTGTTTCTGCTGTGCTGTGCAGATAAAAATCAAAAGTCAGAGAATTTTACTCAGAATACTGTGCAATTTATTTTCTTGTCCGTAGTATGTTCTTATGCTGTGGATATATGGGATTTTTTTCCACAGGCACCATACTCATGTGAATTGCAGTAGGGAGAATTTAATATGTATTTTCACTTCAATTTGGCTTGTGCTGATTTGCTCTTGGGCTTGAGAACATTGTTTTTTTAAAGAAATTGATGTAAAGCTAATGGAGTCCCATTAAAAGGGTATACATTTTGATGTTGCTCTTACAAGTTCAGGTAGCAGAGTCCTTGTAAAGTCCTCGTAATGAGGTAACAATCTCCATTTTTATAGGCTGGTTATTGGAATGAATATGAAAGATATGTGCCAGCATTAGATCAGCTGCCCTCTAATGACACCTCATCTGTGGAGAACAGAACTATAGTAGTCACTACCATCTTGGTAAGTTTTGTGCTCTTAGTGTGTTTGTGTTTGGGAAACAAGGCAATGACTCCTGAGGTGTGTTAGGCACCTTGTCAGGAGGCAGGTGTTGAACACTGTGTGAATTCAAGTGACTGGGAAGCTCAGTGTCCTTGAGAGGTGTTCTGAGGGCCTGACCCTGCTGAGCTGTGTGTATCAGTGAGGTGCTCACAGAGGAGCTCTCTGAGCTGGGCTCTGCTGCTTCCCAGGCACTTGACCTGAGGGAAGGGCCTCGTGTAGGTGAAGTTACCATGCATGTGTGTAAATGAGCACAGGGACTGTCCCGTCTGCTCAGAGCCAGATCTCACAGCCCTCACTCAGGAGCAGCTCCTGTAAGCTCAGCCCTGTGCACTGAGTGAGGGGGGCACAGTGGGGCCTGTACAGAGCTGGGGCTGCCCTAGCACTGGGTGGAAATCACCCTTTACCTGTGCAGTCCCAGGGGAGCAGAGCTCTGTGTGTGCCAGAGCAGCAGCGCCTGTGCCAGCCCAGCACCTCTGCAGAGCTGCTCTGCACAGCATTCCTGGGGACTCCTGTGCCTTTGACAAGTCTGCTAAGCATGACTCAATTTCATGCTGTTTCCTGAAGCGTTGTTTTATACTCCTATGGATTTAGTGAGGTGTAATCAGCATTTCAACGAGAATTTTCCAAGAAGGCTAAGGGAATTCAGTGACAAAAAATGCTGTTGAGCATTTCAACCAGCTTCCCTTAGGCTACTTTGAAAATATCTCCATCAGAGCCCCATTCTTGGCCACTGGGGCCTTAGGAAATTGTGGTGATGGTACAGGTGTTGGATGTGTCAATCTTTAATCTCTAAAACTTGAATTACTACTACAATGATGCTACTTGACTGTCTAACCAGGCCTAATTCTGCAATCAGAAGTGTAACTCTTAAAAAGTCCTGTTGTCTTCGATGGCTCCTTACTAGGAATAGAATCAATAATATGTGTGGCTGTAAGATCAGCCAAGGATTTTTATACTGCAGAACTCTGTCTTTCTAATTTCTGTACCAAAGCAGGAAATACTGTAAATACTTGCCAGTAATATAAAGGATAATAACAGCTCTCGTTTTGTGTGGTTTACAGCTGTATTTTACATTCATAGACTTTTGATCTTTACTTTTGTTTCAAAGGAATCACCATATGTAATGTATAAGAAAAACCATGAACAACTAGAAGGGAATGAGAGATATGAAGGATATTGTGTAGACTTAGCTTCTGAAATAGCAAAACATGTTGGAATAAAATACAAACTGTCAATTGTTGGAGATGGGAAATATGGAGCTAGGGACCCTGAGACTAAGATATGGAATGGCATGGTGGGTGAACTGGTCTATGGGGTAAGTTTCTCTTAACCTTCATTTTAATGTTCTTTATAAAAAATAATGCTTTAAGTTAACAGACTGCAAAATAAAAATTATCTGTTTGAATACTACCTTTATAATTCTAGATATTTCTTTGTATTGTCAATTTTATAGTCTACTTTTCTAATTGTTTCATTGCAGAAAAGTGTCACTTTTTTACTGCTGTTCTCCAAATCACAGTCTGCAAAATGCTGAGAAGTAGCATTGGGCAAACTTCAAATTCTTGTTTACAGCAGAATTTCCAGTTTGCTGTTCATATACTGCTTCTTCATTTGCCAGATCTCCTTTTTCTGTATCAGTCTCTGAAGTGCTGGGGGTGTTTGATGCTGAGCCTGGCTGGGTCACTGCTCTTGGTTTGTGTTTGACCAGACCCATTTAACCCCCTGGTTGCTTTGCAGGGTAGGAGGCAATGCAGGTGTGAAATCACTCACGTGGTTTTTCTCTTTAAGCCCTGGATTTACCTTCAAAAATCAAGGCAGACAAAAAAAAAAAAAAAAAGTCTAATTCACTGCATTCCTCTTTATATTTCTATACTGGGTGTACATCACTTTGTTTAGTAAGGACAAAAACAGTCCGGAACTGCCATTTTAGAAACTTCTTTGAAAATGAGAATTTTGGAATACAGATAAACCAGATGGAAAGGGGAGAACATTGGCTTTGCAGAAAAGACTTCTCAAGTTGATATTTCATCTTTTTCTTCCTCAAATGCAAATGAGATGATTTGTGATTCCGCCCAAATCTTTTTTGCAGTTTATTTTTAAGAAGCTTTCCTTTATTAAAAATAGCTGAGCAGAAGCCCATATTTCAATTGCCTCCTTTTGTTCTGTGGCTGAGTGTAATTTCTAAAAGTCACCTCAAAATTTCCTTGGGATAATGCATCATTATTCTTGCAAAATGTTTGGTGAGATAATACTTTTCAAATGAATCAGTCTTTTTTAAGTAATTGCTAGGTTTTCACAAGTTTTCTTACTCTGGAGCAGTCAATCCTGATGCCTTATTGTGTAATTGGTAGCCTGTTCAACTTGAAAATGTTTTATAGAAATAACAATGTTTTTGTTGTATTGTATTATGGCAGGGAGGGAAATCTACTGATTACAGAAAGTAAAGAGGGTTCTGGACCCTTGGATTGCTTCTTTGCTTCCCTGTTGCTTTGAGGTTTGACATTATGCAAATCTTCTGAGCTCCCCGAGCCTCAGTTGTGCAGTTTGGGAAACTGATGTTCGCTCTCTTAGAGAACACAAGTCCACTGAGAACCTCTGAAGAAAAGGTTTAGTTTAGTTCCCAGAAAATTACATTGCACTGAAAACCTCTGCCCTCAGTTGCTCTGTGTGTGGTTCAGGAAATACCAAGAGTATCAGCTGTAATCGGGTCCTTTTGATGGACCTGCAAGTGACAAGCAATGAAACTTGCTCATTCACTTAAAAAATAACCATACTGTGTTGGAAAAGAGTGGCAAAAGCGACCCTGCAATTGCTGGCAGCAGTCAGAGCACAGGCACTGCCTGCACCAGGGGAGGAGAGGTGTGAGGGGCTGCAGCTTTTGGGCCCCTGAGGTCAGCCCGTGCAGCTGCTGGGCCTCACAGGACCCTGCACAAAGGCCTCAAACAGGCTCTGGGGGCTGCAGCTCCTGTCCTGTGAGGAGAGAGAGGCTCAGGGAGCTGAGACTCAGCCTGGTGAATTCCAAAGAGACCCGAGAGCACCTCCCAACACCTGAAGGGGCTGCAAGACAGATGGAGAGGGATGTCTTAGAGGGTCATGGAGTGATAAGACAAGGGCTTTAAACTGAAAGAAGGTAGATTCAGATTAGATATTAGGAAGAAATTGTTCATTGTGAGGGTGCTGAGGACCTGGCCCAGGTTACCCAGAGAAACAGTGGATGCCCCATCCCTGGAAACATTGAAGGTCAGGCTGGACAGAGCTCTAAAAACCCTGATGCAGTGGAAGATGTCTCTGCTTACTGCAGAGAGGTTGAACTAGATGATCTTTAAAGGTCCTTTCCACCCAGACCAATGTGTGATGAGCAGGTTGGCTGCAGCTGCCTTTTCCACAGCCTCTTGGGACCAGCCAAACTCAGAGCTCTGCCTCCTTAGCACAAACTTAACCCCAACCAGGCTGGTGACCTTTCTGCACCAGCAAAACCAGCCCTGCAGGCACACAGACCGTTCCTTAAAACAACCCCAAAACCACCCCACCCCTCTCATTTTCCCCTGCAAAAAGGTCAGTTCCTTTGTATTCTGAGCACAGTGTTCATCTGTGTTTTCTCATTAATGAAAAATAGAGGAATGTTTCCCTCCCTGACCCCCAGCAGTTCCTGTACTCATGCTGTGAGCTCTCTTACTGAAGCCTCTCCACTGCAATGCTCAATTATTCAAAGGTCAGATGTGTCCCGTGAGGTTTGAGTGCAGACCCAGGTTAATGTTTCCAGCCCCACGCTGCTGAGCCAGCTCCCCAAACTGCCCGGCTGAGCTGGGCTTGCAGGCTGCATGGAAATCCTCCTGGCTTTCTGTGAGAGGGAGAACAGCCCCTGAGCTCTGCCTGCAAACCTCACCAGCCCTCCAGACCTTTTCCCAGCTCTGTTTGCAAACATTGTGAAATGCCCTTGGCCTCTTTCTCCATCCTACCACACTCACAGGGATGTGCCCTAAGCCCTTTGAAGATGAGAAATACTCTAGAAGTGCTAAGTATTTGGAGCAAGCGCCTTATTTACGTGCTGACTTTCCTTTATCTCTCACGGGCTTAAAACTCTATTAGGGAACTAAAACTGTGTTACCGTAATGCCCCTGTGAATCTTGTCAGCAGAACGACTCAAATTTGGCTCCCCTGGATTCCATTTTGGGAAGACAAGAGGCAGATTAGAATTTAAGTATCTTTGTTAACATCTATGGAAGATAGACTTGCTGGGATAAAAGGGGCCTGATTGGTTTTGGTACCAGTTATCCAGCAGCTGGGCTGAGCTGTGGCAGAAACACAATCCTGGAGATTGCGTTTGTCTCAGTGATAACCAGAGATTGTCATTTGTCAAATGCAGTAATTCCTGAGCCAGCACCTCCCTGCACCACCTGGCACTGCTGGGCCAGCTCAGCAGCTGTTTGAGTACTGAGCCCCTTTTTGCATAGCCCCGTGCATGCAACTCTTCTAAAATTGCTTTTAGGACAGCCATAGGAAATGAGTGGCTTGTCATTTTAATGTTAAAACCCTCATTAGTGGTATTTAATGTTCGGGTTGTGGCAGTTCATTGTTACCATTGCTTCCTATGGAATCCACAGTCGGGGAGAGGAGGCAGCCCTGCAGGCAGGGCCCCTGCCCTGGTGGGGAGAGCCCCAGGCTGTGCTGAGCAGCAGGGGGATGTGTCACAGGAGATGTGCTGCAGGTCTGCAGTGTGGCACTGCCCCACGCCAGGGGGTCAGCATTGGCTGGGCCCACTGGACAGTCCCAGGAGTTGCACAGGGCCATTCACACACTAAAACTCTTCCTGGCAGGAATTCTCCCTCCCTGTCTCGTGTCTCATCAGCCCTGCTGCAGTGTCAGCCCTGAGGTCAAAGGCAGTCCCAGCTGTTCCCGGGCCTTTCCCTGTGCCTGGGTCCCTGTGCCAGTGCCCTGGTGGCAGAGGGGCAGCAGGGAGCTCTGCCTGAGCATACACCCCGAAGTCCTGTGCTCCAGGCAGGAGAACCCCGCAGCCTTGCTGGAGAGGAAATAACCGAGCATTTTCAAATGTTAGTGATAGTAGTAATAGTAGTAGCAATGATAATTATAATACTAATTAATAATAATGAAATTCGGCTTTAAAAGAAATGTATTTGGTTTTTCATAAATCACAAAGTGTCAATTCAGGCTAAAAAAAAACCCCTTAATTTTGCTCTTTGATGGCATCAAAATAAAACTCCTCATCCTACCAGATACCCATTCAAGCACAGTTATTTTTTTAAACTAAGAGAAATTTCCAAAGCATAGTGGAAACTTTCAACAGAATAAAAATAGAAAATAGGTAAAGCTTTTTTTCTGGACATTTCAGAAGGGAATAGCTAAATCATTCTCAGTGCAGGAGACTGAATCACTATTTAAATCTAACCAGCAGAGCAATCCAGCAAGGCCAGTGCTGTCCTGCAGTGACCCAGGGCTGAGGAGCAGCAGCAGCTCCCTCGGCCCCTGTGCCGGGGGCTTTGTACCCACCAGCTGCTGAGCACTAGACAGTCGTCTTTTCTCTTCTGTGGGGTCAGCCTCTTTCTGTAGGCTTTTATTTCTTCTTCCCCTTTTAAAGCAGGCTGCTGTTCTTCCTTCCCTGTTAGCCAGGGAAGCCATCCCTCCCCGGGCCTGATGCTTTTCACAGCACTGAGCCTAATTGACAGTAGTTTTAACACAGATCTTAATTGTAACTACAAACGCTTTGGGAATGAAAAGAGCAGCCAGACCTTACAGCCTTTAAAACTCCACTCAGGTTAAAACAAGCCTTTATAAAAGCCTCTCAATATGTAAAATAGCACAGAGGACTGGCAGTCACAGAGCCCAGCAGCCCCCGCAGTCTGTCAGGGTGGGACTGCAGGCACATCCCCTGCCTCCAGCAGGTACCAGCCTGGTGGGGCTGCCCTCTGCCCCCGCCAGCAGCATGGGGAGATGTAGAGATGGCACACACGGCCTCTGAATCAGAGCAGACAGGCAGACTAATTCAATTCCTGCTTTTCCTTGAAGCCTCCCACAAGCCCTTAGTCTGAGGCAGAGCCTGACTGTGCCATGGGTGGGCGAAGGTGTCCTTTGCTCCTGACTCCTGGTTCTGCAGGGGGAGCCCAGGTCCCCAGAGGCAGCACTGCTGTGGTGCTGCAGCTGTGGTGCTGCTGCCCTGCAGCTCAGACAGACCCTGCTCCTGTACACAGGGACAGATGGGGGGTCCCTGGCCAGGCCAGGCTGGGGGGGACAGGGTCACAGCCCTGGCACAGATCCACGCTGCCCTGGTCCTGGGCTGGGCTGAGCCCAAGCACAGGCAGAGGGAGCACACACATGTCCCTGAAAGCAGATGGACCCTTTGTGTCTCCGTCTGTGAATGGCAGGAGTGTGTCAGGATGAGCTGTGGGCATCCACAGAAATCACAAATGGGCTTAACTTGGACAAGCTGTGGCAGACAGAGCCAACTGCTGTTTTAACACCTTAACCTTTTTGCACTGCTCAGCTAGGGCACATTAAGACTTGAGTGCAGCGTGTTGCTAGTCAGATATGACCTGTTGGCTTTAAATAAGTGTGAGCTAATGTGTTAAAACCACATTGCCCTCGTGACCTGGCCTCTCAACACACCCTGAATATCCCTGGGGATATTGGACTGCCTTTACAAAGGTAGTTCTTACCAGCCAGTACCACAGGTGATGTGTTGCTGTGTCTGATAATCTTTCCTGGTACCTGGAAACTCCAGACTGCCCTGGGAAGTGTTAAACGTGCTCAGAGCCAGCCAGCATTGCAGTGCAGTCTCTGTGGTGCCCCTGTGTACCTGCATTCAGCACTTTGGGGTGCTCAGAGGTTGAGCTGCCAATGGGAGTCGATCAGTGTCCCTCTGCTTCAGCCTGCACAGCCCTGGGGTGCAGCCTGGCAAAGCCACTGCAGTCCAGGCTTTTCGCTTCTTGAGCAGTGACCCTCGAGCACAGGAGGTGTTCAGTTCTGCCAGCGAACGAGTGACCCAAAGCATGTGCAGGCAGGAGCATAGCCCAGATCTCTCACTCTCTAATGCATAGCTTTGAATTTGGGAGACTCATCAGTGGGTCTGTAAGCAGAAGAATCCTGTCCCTCCTTTTGGATTACAGAGGTGGAACATCTTATCATTTTTCATTCTCCCTGTAGAAGGCTGTTTCCATTTGCTATTTTTTTTCCCCCTCCCCGTAAGAGGAGTCTGGAGGTTTTCAGCTCCCTGGGGTCATTTTTGAGCAGAGTGGGCAGTGCCTCTGTGCTGCCTGTCCTTTCTAAATCCATCCCTCCCACACCAGCAGGCAAAGACAGAACAAGCCTCAGAGGAATCCATGACATTTCTGGCCCAGCTGAAATGCAGTGAAGATGATGTTTGAAACGCCATTAGTCATGAGTGATTAGCAAAGCTCAGTTGTTGAGGTTCTTAAAGCCCTCTCCAGCTCTGTACGAGGAAGGGCATGTTTGTGGTTGTGTTCTTTTTAATCGAGCTCAATTTGTATGGGTTCTGCTTATCTGCAGCCATAACAGGGAGGAAGTTCTCAGCAGTGCTGCAGTTATTAATGATCCTTTAGGGCGCCTAGAGCTCTCCATAAGCTCTCCATTTCAAATACTGTATCTCTAAATAAATAAGCAAAGAGAGAACCATTTTTTAACCTCCCTAATATTCTGGGAAGTGGTGAGCAACCAGGCTTGGGGATTGGAGTGTAGCTGGTCCACTCTCAGTGTCTTGGTTTCCCAAGACCCTGTGTGTGAGCCCATGCTTGTTCCCTCTGCAGAAACCATTTCCTGCCACATTCACTAAGGGACGAGGGTGGGTTTTGGTGTTTCCAATACAGTGATTGCAAAATAGCCTGAAAAGAATTTATTTCCAGAATTTATTTCTTGTAATTTATCTGATTCATTAGCCTGAGACTCTAGATTGTGATTCTGTTGTGTCTGACTTGTCCCTAACTTGGGTTTGTTTTCCCTTTTCAGAGAGCAGATATAGCTGTTGCCCCCCTCACCATAACACTGGTGCGAGAAGAAGTCATAGACTTTTCCAAACCCTTTATGAGCCTGGGCATCTCCATCATGATCAAGAAGCCTCAGAAATCTAAGCCAGGCGTGTTCTCTTTCCTGGATCCCCTGGCTTATGAGATTTGGATGTGTATAGTCTTTGCTTACATTGGCGTCAGCGTGGTTCTTTTCCTAGTCAGCAGATTCAGCCCCTATGAGTGGCACTTGGAAGACAACACTGAAGAGCCACGTGACCCTCAGAACCCTCCTGACCCTCCAAATGAGTTTGGAATATTTAACAGCCTTTGGTTTTCCCTGGGTGCCTTTATGCAGCAAGGATGCGATATTTCTCCAAGGTTTGTTCCATATCACTCCACCACCTTTTTGCATTTTATGGTCATTTTCTCATGCCATGGTGCATATATGTTACTTTTCTAAATTTCTTTTTAATTCCAAGTTTTTTCTTTTGACATTTCATTCAATATTCAGCATCCTCATCAAGCCACCATGCTTGCTAACATTCGCCTCCAGAGTAAGTAGCATTGCTTATAATGCCATTTATGCATTTCTGCCAAACCTATATTCACCATGTTGAGGCTGTAAAATGCATAGGGTTTTCTGTTTTCAGCAATGCTTGGAGGGCTACCGTGTTTTTGCTGCATATCTCATTTTACGGTCATCTCCTTGGTGCATATATAACACATTCTGTTTTGCAAAATAAGATTTATTTTTAAAATCACATGCAACAGCACTTTAAAGCATCTCCACTCCCATCAAGGCTCCTGCTAGTCTTTTTGCTTTCTTTTGAGCCTAATTTCTCTCGTTTTGTTCTTCTTGAACCATCCTTTCTTCCTTCTGCTAACCACCATTTTGCACGTGTTCGTGTCTGCAGATGTGCTGCTCTCCTCTGTGTGTTTTATTTCAGTCCAGTCTCATCTCTTGTGCCTCTGCTCAGAGTCAGTGTGGTCTAATAAGCATTGCCAGTTTCCATAAAGATTTTTCTTAGTCATGAAGATGTTCTTTCTGGATAAGGCTGTAGTAAAGTGTGTTTGATATTAGTACCAATTTAACAGAGAGCACTGCTGTTAACTATTGTGGAATTATATTTCTTTTTATAGGAGTATTTTAAAAACCAAATGAAAATGGTGAAGCTCTCTCTAATTGAACAATGCATACTACAGATTTTTTTTTAAAAAAAGTCTGTCATGTTTCTGCATTTATACTGGTAAAATACTTAGGTATATGCTTGTTATAAGCAGAAAAATTATCTAGTTTCTTAGCGATCGAGCAATAATTTTATTTTGTATTACAGTAATTTAATAACTAGTTTCCAACTATTTTATTTATTAAAAACACCTGCTAAGACAAATAGAATGTAGTTTTCCATTTAACAAGGTTCCTATTTAGAGGAAGAGAGAGATTTTTTCCTAAGTGCTGACATTCAGAATGCACCTCGTTGGTCTGCAGGTTGCCTTTTTCCATATCTGAATCATTGAAAAGGTGCCAGGTTTTCCTGATCCATGTAGCATTCGGAGTCCTGGGTGGCCTCACTGGAGCAAGTGACAGAATTTCTGTGAGGTTTCCTGGGGAGGGTGGTGGTTCTGTCTGTTGGATGCAATAATGGTCCTGTGAATCCGTGCCAGTGCTGCAGTTCCTGGTGTCTGCCTCTGCTGCCTGCCCGTGTTTGCCCTCCCTGTTCCTCCCCAGACCTGCAGTGCTGCTCTGCCCAGTGTGGGGGGACATTTAAATTGCTGTTGACCATGTGTGTGCCCAATCTAAAGACCGGGAAATAAGCACTGGGACATCACATGGAAAGCTGCAGGCGTGCACTGTTTCTGCCAGGGCTGCTCATTGACAGCTAACACAAGTGCATAGGATTTTTGGGAAGCTCTCATGTGACTCTGGCGTGGTCAGCCATTTGCCTTATGTAACAAGTGGAGCACACTGGTTTTTTTCAATACAACCATAGTAAGTGCCTTGGAAATACCTACAATGAAAGGAGAGAGACAGCAGTATATCTATTTATTTTATCTGTCCGCCAGAAGCTATTAGATCAGTACTCACACGTGCCCCTCATTTGAAGATGTTGTCCAGTTACTTTGTTACCTTCCATGATAACATTCCAGGCAGTTACCTACATTGTTACAGAAAAAAAGAGAAATTTAATACCTTGGTTTAAATTCCAGAAACATGTTCCTTTGACTGATATGTTGATTGAGGTTGATTAAAATGTCAAATTGCTTTTCTGTAGAAGAGACTATTCCCAAGTTTTCCACACTTAATCTGTATCTTTGTAAGGTTACACCATTCACAGTACATTGACTATATGAATGTTTCATACTATTTTATTGCCACTAAAAGGGGCTTCACTCTTCCATTGTGAGTTTTGTCTGAATAAATTTCTTATATGAGAGCGTACAGCACTCGTAGAGAGATGCCGACAAGCAGCCTGGAGAGATCACTTTTGTACTTGCTGATAAAGGCTCTTTCAGCTGCCTTTGTGTGGAACAGCTGTGACATCTAATGACTAGTTAGATCTGTCCTTGGTGAGTATGCTGTGTGGATATTCCAGAGGATATATCCCTATACTCTCTTCTCTGTATTTAATAGGAGTCGTCTAAACAGAATCAGAGAGCAGCCAAAGGCTGGGGGTTAGTGCATCCCTTGATGTAATCAACATTTATTTCAGCAGTTTTGTTCTGCTATCAAAGACTGCTGTGTTTTCTGCATAGTGAGCTAAAGCATTGAAAATTCACTTTTGGGGGATCAAAAGTTGATTATTAAACTTGCTTTTATGTAAGATGCGTAAAGCAAATGGAATCAGGAAAAAACACAGTCAGATTTCTAACACTGTTCTGAGCAAAAGTATCTTTGAAATCTCTATGAGAGCATGTATTTTTCATTTTGCTCTTTATTCATGTAGAACAAAGAAGCTAAATTAATTAATTACTGATGGAAAAAGACAGAGGTTATTAAAAGCTGTCTCCAGAGGTTGGTCATTTAGAGGGTGTTTCTAGGTCCCTGCTTTCACAGAGAGGACTCAGGAGACTCCTGTTGAAGGCCATGGGAGTGACTTTGTGGGAGGTTCAGGCTGGTCAGGGTGACCTTGGTGGGAGTGGCAGTGTCATTCCTGTGCTGAGCATCCCCAGCCTGGGTGTGCAGGGCTGCACTCAGGACAGAGCTCGGGGGATTTGCCAGCAGAGCAGCCCTGCTGCAGCCACACAAACAGCCCAGTTAAAAAATGGAGATAGGGATATCTGTGATATAGGGAATCAAATATCTTTTATAGCCTTGAGCAGAAACAAAATCCAAGCTATTTTGATAAATTAGGTTTTGTCTGAATGTATTATATTGTATTACTCTCCTGGAAACTGAATGTGAATTTGAATGTTTATTTTGTTTTTTCTCTCGTTACTAATTTGCTCTCATTTGACTCCATGCTTCCTTTTAAATTTCCTCTCAAGGTATGCACTCTTCCTGTTTACTTGCTTTTGAAAACACCATCTGACTTTGTTTTGACAACTGAGTTATAATCCTGTTGTTCCAGATCTGTGTTGCTACTCTCATTTGTTAGCACTCTAATTCACTTTAAAATAATGTCATACAAAGTATCTGTTTATTGAGGTGATTTGGAAAACTATATGAAGTTAAAGCATTAAATGATTGTTTTAATTACATAATTGCACATGTGGACAGGTATGGCTTACATCAGAGAAAGCGGTGCTGGTATTAAAAGCTGTGATTGAGTTTTCTATAATTATTATCTGAGTAATAGAAAAACATTTCTGTGGTTCACAATGCAAAGCAAACAGGCACTCTCTGATTTCCAGCCCAGGTACCTGTACTAACCCTTTTTCTCCTGCCTCCCTCACACCAGCCCCTGCAGTGGGTATAAGGAGTCTCCATGGGGCAGATGGACGGGGTGCTTTAGTCAGGGAGGCTGCCAGGCCCTGCTTGTCCCTGTTCTTGTTCTCGAATTCTCTGTCTGTCTGTCTTTGTGGTTTATTTGACTTTTCTTTTGCCTCATCCTGTGACATCAAGGGACAGCTATGTCAGCCCAGACTGCTGTTCAGTCCTTCTTTCTGTGCCCATTGGAAGACTCTGGGAGAAATAACTCTTGTGGCATCTGGTTTTCTGTGAAGTGACCTCAAGTCTGCTGAGAACAGCCCTGGTCTCCATCTAGCAAGACCCCTCTTGCACGTAGGCCCCTCGGGGAGGTGCCCTTTCCATCAGGGGATCTCCTGCTCCCACCTTCTCCTGCCTCTCAGGGGGCCTTTGTCCTGTGTGTCTCTGACTTGGTTCATGCAGGTTGCCACACCTCTGGGGCAAGGTTATTTTCCATTTCTCAGTGTGTAGGATGCTGTCTGGACGTGCAGCCTGCCACAAACCTTTTATTGTTGCAGCAGTGGGAGCTTGAGGCCTCCCTGGTTTTGAAAAGGCTTCTGTTCTGCACATCTCCATCCTAGCAACCCATCTGTCCTCCCAACAGAAGGGCAGCTACCAGTGCAAGTAAGACGTTTCCTATGGGAAACTACAGGGAAAGTTAACACATACTATTTTATTCCCAATCCTTCCACTGAATTTATCAGGACACCCTGATACGTCTTTTTTTCACTTTCCTATTCCAAGACCTGCTTTAAAGCAAGGAGGGCCATGGGAGCCTGGAAGCTCCAGACAGAGCTTGCCCTGCTGTAGGAAGTAGAGGTTTCATCTGCTGGACCTGCCAGCCAAACCCCTCCTCACTCTGGCTCTGAAATTGTCCACATCACTGCAGGGAGGAGAAGTTCAACCCCAGGTCTTCTCTGAAGACAGGAGGAGTGTAGTGAGCAAAGGAGCTAAAGGAGGATGAATTTCACCTGACGTAGCTGTCTGGAAGCAAGAGACTGGTTTTTAGTGAGGCATCTTGCTTCCTTGAGAAGTCATGAGGCAGATGGACAACTTCAGATTTATCCCACACAACAGCAAGTGTGATAAATCTCTTTCTGAGGGTGTCAGGCTCTTCTCTTTTTCTCTGCTGGCTCCAGAGGAAGCCTTCCCTGACAAGTTCAGCAGGCGCTGATTTGTAGTTGGAGAAAATGGTGTCAGCCCAAGTGAGAGGGTATCAGGCTTTACCAAACAGGTAAAGCCAAGACCCTGCCTGTTAAGGAAGCTGGCCAAAAAGGCCTGCAGCCATCTGGAAAATCCCACTCACGTGATACCTGCAAAGAATTTAGAGTAAGGTAGATAGATTCCTTGACTTAAGGCATTATTCTGTATTTATATTGCTGCAAATTCCCTTTGCAGCAACTCAGTATCCTTGTGTTAGTGAGCACAATGGCTGCACAGCCCAAGCTGAAACTTGGAAGCCTTTTATCCTTTTGGGAGGCCTTCAGTAAAGACAGGGAGGCCCCCTCCACGTGTGGGTGATGTGGTGGATGTGGCTCTAAGGAGCCTTCATCTGCCCTCTCAGAGGGAGCTGCTACTTTAGCTCCTCGGGCAGAGGAGAGTAGAGAACAGTGCTGCTTCACCTTTCTCCACATCCCTCTCACATATTTCAGATTGAGCTCTCTGTTTTTATTGTGTTGGTGATTTTTTTCTTTGTTATGATCTTTACTGTTGGATGGATACGGTTTTTTGTTTGTTTGTTTGTTTGGGGTTTTTTTTGGTTTTTTTTTTGTTTTTTTGTTTTTTTTTTGTTTGTTTTTTGTTTTTTGTTGTTGTTGTTGTTGTTGTTGTTGATTTGTTGTTTCTGAATAATTTAATGGCATTTTTTAATGGCTCAGGCAACCTCAGGCTCTGGCCAAGACTGGGCAGTTTACCAGCAAACCCCCCTGGGTGGGTGGGGTGAGGGCACATCAAGGGACTTTTGTTTTTGCCTATCTCCATCTGTTGGTAGGACAACTTGTACCCACTGTCTGGGCATGGCACTGAGGGGCTTGAAGGAAACAAATAAACAGGTAAGAGTTTTCTGTTTCTTCTCTTCACACAAACTGAGGATGCAGCACCCAGGTTCCTCCTAGATGTGTCTGCGATTGATTCTTCCTCCATTGGTATCAGTAGATCTAAGGGAAAACATGAAATAGCTTTGTCTCAGCAACTGAAATGGTTCTGGGTAAACATGCTGTATTTGAAGAAGTGATCTACGTGCCAGTGAAATTCCCCACCCGGCTGGGTGATGTCACTGCCATCCTTCAGCCCAGATCAAATGTTTTGAGGCTGATGTTCAGTTGCTGTAGAGCATCAAGAGCTCTTGCTGAAAGGATCCAGACCTTCTGACCCCTGGGCATTTTGTAATTATGTGTTTGCAAATAGGCTTTTTCTTAAGTTCTTATGGAATCCCTTTAAAAAAAAACTAAAACCAAAGACCACAACAAAAACTAAACAGTTTTTTTCTGTTTCTTTCTCTGTTGCTCTGGTGCTTATAAAGCAGGGGTATGCCTGACTTGGAACAATGCAATATGCAAATTTTAATTAACATAAAACATAAACTAATCCAGTCTCTCTTCTCACTTCAATATGCAGATTCAGTTTATAATTCCTGCTAAGTTGTGATGAGAGAAGGATACTGGATCATTTTTGGTACATTCTTCAGCGTGTTTACTCAGGTTGCTTTTTGCAGTTTCCTGTATGTTACATTTTGGGAGTGGAGGCAGTAAAAGGTGCATTTGTGTCCTCCAAGCTGGGCAAAGGGACGTGATGCTGCCATACCCCAGCATGTCCAGCACAGGGAAAGGCTGGGCACACAGAGACAACAGAAATCTTCTGGCAAAAGCCTTCTCCAGCAAAGGATTTGTCAGGAGAGCTCGCTCCCCTCCTCAAATGAATTATCTCTTATTTACTGTTCTTGTTTCCACTGAAAGACCCCAAAAAGAGTTGCACTAGGTAAGAGCAGGTGTGCACTGATTTTTCACTCCTGAGGAGGGTTATCAGGAGCTGGCTCACAGTCCACCTGTTCACAGATACCTGGAAGAGTTGGACAGAAGGGTTGTGCATGTGAGTTTCTCTTCAGTGAAGAACGGAAAAAACAAGGATTGTAAACTGCTTCAAAGCAGTTTAATGCTGTGTGTTTGTCCGTAGATCTCTCTCAGGGCGAATTGTTGGAGGAGTCTGGTGGTTCTTCACTCTCATCATCATCTCCTCCTACACTGCCAATCTCGCTGCCTTCCTGACCGTGGAGAGGATGGTTTCCCCCATTGAGAGTGCAGAGGACCTGGCCAAACAAACTGAAATAGCCTATGGCACTTTGGATTCAGGCTCAACCAAAGAATTCTTCAGAGTAAGTCTGTTAAATCTCCTTTAAGCATCTCATTTATGGGCTTTAGTTGCTTGATTTTACCCAGCTGTAATAGCTGTCCTGGTGAAAGCTGCTTTGTGCAATCAGGACAGGCCTGAGTGCAGATTTTAATATCAAAAGGCATTTTGTCAAAAATGACTGGTTTTGCTTAACCTGAAACATCTCAAATGGAAAACCCTGACCTCTGCTGTCACAGGAAGGGTTTTGTAACACGAGTTTCAGAGCTTTGGTCTGATGAGCAGTAATGCAGTCGTTGGCACAATATTTAGCAGAGAAAACTGCAAGGAGTGATGCTCTTGGCCTACTTGCTGTGCGTGCCCAGCTGGCAGCTGGTGATGCCACCTGACCTGGTGCTCACCTGCCAGAATGCCAGGGGGTGGGAGCCAGAGCTGCTGCTTGTCCTGGTGGAGCCAGAGCTGCTGCTTGTCCTGGTGAGCACTGCCTGCTGCCCATCCTGTGGGGCACTGCCCACCCTGTGGGGCACTGCCCATCCTGTGGGGCACTGCCCATCCTGTGGGGCACTGCCTGCTGCTGTTTTTATGTTTTCATTGCTCGCCAGCCTCTGCCTGTGCTGTGTCTGAGCCCTGTAAAAATTGCATACCCCAGAATTCTGGTTGTTTTGCACCTTGGTTAGGGACGTGGGGTTTGCAGCATTTGGGGGTAGGGGCAGCTGCACTGTTATTTGAGATCATCCTTTCTTTCTCCTCTTGCCAAGCCACAGGCCGAACTGCAGAGAGTTTGGTGAGAGGCATTAGGAACTCTAAATATGATCTCAGTCTCATTTTATGTGTCTGAAAATGTCATCCTGAGAAGCTCTTATTTCTGGTCTTTGCAAGGGTGAACTGGAATGTGAGGCCTTTCAGGGAGCTCTTGGTTCTCTCTCAGCAGTGCCAATCAGGTGCCATTCAAACCAACCTTTTCTGTGTAGAAGAGTGGTCAGTGCTGCAGGACTAATTAATCACTGCCTGTCAGGGAGACTGGCCCGGTGCAACGGGAGGGAGGCAGAAAACCCCGCTGCTGTGGGCTGATGAAATCCTGAGGGCTCCTTGAATTTACCTAAAATTTCAATATGTGACTGCACATACATGTACACAGACATCTAACGTAGAGCTGAAAGGGAATGCAAAGGTATTTTATAAAAAAGCTTTTGCACTCTGCCTGTAATGTCTTTATGTTAAAAGAGATACTCAGTGGTCCTTAATTAACTGTGGTAGCAGGTACATTACAACAGCTTCTGTTTGTGTTAAATCCTGTGAGATAAACACTGACCTTGTAAGGGTGACATTAGTGTATAAAAATTTTTTTCTGATTAGTTATCAACTCAAGGCAATATTATCTCTACAGCAAAAATGAGTTGAGTGAACCTGTCAAAAAGAGGTAGCACAACTTGTTTTGAAGTATTTGTGCTGTTTATAGTCACTATATTGATTTTAGGGAGAAAAAATGCCTTCTTTTGTCTATCTTGTTACGGTTCATATAGAAAGAGAGATTGTATGGGGATGTTCCTTCATTTCCTTAATAGTTTGACACAACAAGGAAACCCCTTCTCAGCGAGATCAAAGGGATGAGTGTTTGCTGTGAAAAGATACAAAGTCTGGTAAATGTATGAATGCTTTGTTGTGCTGCTAATAATCTGGAGATGAGCTGTGTCTCTGTGCTGGTGCTGGGAGCAGCAGGGCTGTGAATGAGCTGAGCTGTCAGGAGCTCCATCAGGACAGGAGCTGGGTGAGCACAGAGCAGAGTCCCAGCAGTCCCACCCCGTGTGGCCAGGTGGGAGGGAGCAGGAGCATCCAGGGTGCTTCTCTCTCTCTTTGGCATCCCCAAGGCACACAACATCATTTCAGTTGTAATAACTTTTACAGAGTAATTAATTTGAATACAGTGATGCATCCATGGAAGTGTTGTAATTAGAGTTTTCTTCAGTTGATTTGAAAAGGGTAAAAGCTTTGCCTTAGAAAAAATGTGTGTGTTCACATAAATACTTCACTGTGCAATCTTTATTAGTCACTTAATACGATGATAAAGGTGGCTGAAACTTGAAATAACTTAGAAGACTCTTGCTCTCTGAGGTTCTGCAGCACAGACTCCACCTCTCTGTGTTTTAGCAGGCTTACTCTGCCCTGGCATCTCTCTTCACTCTGCTTCCAGAGGCATCAGTGGAGTGACAGTGCTCTGAGCTGGAAAAGCTGTGAGTTCTGAGTACAGGGTGATGCTTATCCCCTGGGGAAGGGGAATGTCCTCCACCCGTTTTCCCCCAGCATTTTGCTAGTTTGAACAGCAGTTAGCTGAGTGGCTCATGAGCATTTAGTTAGTGAGAAAGGAGTAACCTGGCTTTATAGCTGGGCCATGGCCTCGCACAGGAGGTTCGGGACAGTCTCTCCAAGATCCCATGAAGAAGCTCAGAAGGGTGTATCTCTTTCTAGAGCTGTAAGGCTAAAATGTTTCTCAAAGATACTAATCAGATACTGATCTTAATGGCTGCTGGTGGCCAGTGAAGGTGCTAGACTGCCAGCAGAAAGGAAGAATTGCCTCTGATGCATCATAAAGGGACATGTGAGTGAGCTTCAGATCCCCACGATCTTGTCTGCATGTGCTAGAAGGAGCTCCTGTAGAACCTCCAGGCCATTGCTCCCTTCTGCCAGCCCCATTTCCAGACAGTATCACCTTTGAAGTTTTTTTTATCAAGTAAATACCTGAAACTGGACTGATACCAGCCTCTTAATTGAGATGAACAGATGGTAATGACTTTGAGCCACTTCAGACCTGGGCAGACTCCAGCTCATGACCTATTTTCCAGTCTTGGCAGTTTCACTAAATGTCACAGGGTCTCCCAGGTAGACACTCCCAGCTCTGAGGCTGAGCTGGAGCCACCATTGCTGCCTGAGGCTGGTACAGCCACTGCTGTTGGTATGACACTGCTGTGACAGTCCCAGCTCTGCTCTGACTGTCCCAGCTCTGCTCTCCCTGTCCCAGCTCTGCTCTGACTGTCCCAGCTCTGCTCTGACTGTCCCAGCTCTGCTCTCTCTGTCCCAGCTCTGCTCTGACTGTCCCAGCTCTGCTCTCCCTGTCCCAGCTCTGCTCTCCCTGTCCCAGCTCTGCTCTCCCTGTCCCAGCTCTGCTCTCCCTGTCCCAGCTCTGCTCTGACTGTCCCAGCCCTGCTGTGACAGTCCCAGCTCTGCTCTCCCTGTCCCAGCTCTGCTCTCCCTGTCCCAGCTCTGCTCTGACTGTCCCAGCTCTGCTCTCCCTGTCCCGGCTCTGCTCTGACTGTCCCAGCTCTGCTCTCACAATTCCCACCAGAATGTTGTAACAGTTTCACAGCAGACACTGTTTACTCTCCTCTTTTTTGGTGATTCTCTGAATAAGGGCATTTGTCCTCCCAGTATATCCAAGATTCAGAAGAACCTTCCTGTATTCTCATGGTTGTTACTGCTACATTTTGCCCTAATTAGCTAAAAAAGGCATTTAAATGGCAATCAATAGATTACATCAATTCCCTTTTGGCTTTCAAAGGGCACTCATCCATATTGAAAAGGAAAAGAAAGAACCTCTCCTGAGATATTTATTAACACATGGTCTCAGATTAAGGACTCCAAAATTCCCTTCTCTTTCTTGAAGGCTGGTGAAGCCTGTATAAGAAAGAAGTTTTAAATCCCTAAGCTATTTTTAAGGGTGTATGTGTTAGAATTAACATCTTCTAATACATTCAATTAAAGTTTCAGCATATCTGAGCAGCTTATCAAATCAATATAATGTCATTTAATCCAAATTTAGCACTCAGCCTAAGTATAATACCACCCTTTAATACTTCTTACCTCCAATATGAATATATTCAAAAGGCATGACCTTTACAACCAATTAGTGATTCTTGTCTAAACTTGGCTGTATTTGAACTTCAGCAGAAGCAGAACATGTTTGTAGACATTTAGAAATATAAATTGCCCTTGAATTATGCTGGTTTCTTTTAATTGATAGCTGATCTCTCTGTTAAGAGGCTTCTGCAACATGTATTCCAAGTGTATGTTTGATCACTGACAAACACAGCTGACCTGCTAGTACACTTAGAACTTGTGTAGTTAATCACTGTTAACTAAAGTAAGGAGAAAAAAAGATCTCCCATGAATGTTACTTTATTGTAGACATTTTTCTTTGCGTATTTCTCAGCACAAGTTTAAAGATGTCCCCAACCAAATAACTCAGCTACCGAGTGGCTCTCCCATGCCTCAGGTGGAATGACTTGCTGCCCTGAAGTCAATTCTTGATTTTTCCTCCTGGAAATGTCATTAGTTGCCAGATCTGTTAGGAATTTCTGTAGAAAGGCCTTTGGCCATGGTGGTTGTTCCAGCTCTTACAGTTGGTTCATCAGTTTCCTAAAAAAGTGATTTTTTGCAAACCAAGTTCAGATGTGAGTCCTTTCTGGACTTTGTCTATACATAAAATATGTACAGCCCCCCAGTTTTTAAGACTCAGGAAGTCATGCTGAGGATGGCTCCTTATGATGTTCCCCATTTTGGTCTCTTCTTGGTTTCAAATAAGAATAGTTCATCAGGGACAGATAGAAAAGCATGAGATGTGCTGGCAAGAGGCTTTTCCGTTTCTGTTGCCCATACTGAGGAGAGGTGCTTTGACGTGCATACAGCTGCTAGAAAAAGCTGCAAGTGGGAAGGGGACTGCTGAGGTACCTCTTGAAAAGAAGCTTGAGTACCAAATTGTTTAACTGGTAAAACCAAAGGCAACATAGAAAACAATGTTTGAAAGCAAAGAAAAAAACACCGGGCAGATTAGCACCAAAACAGAAAATTCATGTTTATCTGAAAGCAGTGAAAGTAAAATGAACTCCAAATTCTATTGAAATTAAAAGAAAGCATTCCTTTAACCCATCAAAAGGATTTCAGCAGAGGCCTGTGTTGCTGGGTGAGGAGGGCTGTGGAGGCAGCAGTGGCTCCCTCCTGGCTCCCAGGTGCCCCTTGCCCCAGCTGGCAGCGGCAGGGAGGGCTCAGTGCCTGTGGCTGTGCAGGTGAGGCCGGTGCCTCAGGCAGCCCTGAGGGCACAGCTCCATCCCAGAGCCTCACAGCTCCATCCCAGAGCTCGGACAGAGCAGGAATTGTGACCCTGAGGTGCTGGAAGCACCGGTGTGTTACACCAGTCCCAAGTTACAGAGCTCACTGCTGTCCTCTGATGATGAGAGGGAGGTAAATTCCTCGAGCAAGCAGTTTAGGTAGGGAGCAGCCTTGGGTTATACACCCAGAGCTGCGCTACGATTTTTATGCATTCTTTGCAATCAAACAACATTGAGATCATCATTACTAGCCTATTAAAAACACCCTTGTGAACTCTGTGCAGGCAACACTAGGGGTTTCATCTGTAGTTAAACTCTTTGATTTTTAATTTCAGAATTTATTTTGCTAGTGAAGATGAAGGACTTGTTTCTAGCACAGCCATTATACAAATGCTTTGCTTTTGCCTTAGGATAAAACTGTGATTAGCAGTATGGAGCTTTCTGTGTTCTTGACACTGAGCAAAATGACACAGTCATCATAACAAATTCCTGACAAAAATATTGAAGTGTGATTGTATTTATGGGCTTTAAAGAATAGAACATCACAGAAAAGTAGTAGCTTCAAAGATGAGTTTTATAGATCTGAGATAGCAATGTGGCAGTGGTTAATCATAAAAAGTACTGTAGTTTAACTGTTTTCAACACAGAAGGTGTGAAAATTTTATTCACCCGTATATTTTCTCTCTCTTCTCCTGTTTGATATAGGTGGGAGCATGTACAAATATTAAAAGGTGAATGAATGTGTGCAGAGAGATCAGAGCCTCTCCACTGCATGGGTGATAGATGGTCTGCTTGTGGGGTTCGTTTAATCTCTTGAACCTCCTTTCTGCCACATGGCCAACAGGCAGTTTTAAAGGCAACAGGAAATCAAATGTGACATAATTGCAGAAGAAGTGTTTTCCCATGAAGTGATCTAATGTCTTTAGGCCTATAGATTGGAAAGGAAAATGGATCCTTAGAGGAACTAAAATTAACAGCTCATCCATCATCCACTCCTTGGAAAGGAAGCGTTGGAATGGTGCTGGGCTTAAGGTGGCTGAACCATTTTACTAATTTCAGCAGGCAAGCCAGGATTTAGCAGAGCTTTCAGTCAACACTTAAGGACAAATATTTGAATACATCTCTCCATTACCTTCAATAACAGATGGCATTTGTCTATCAGCTCCTGTGTTTGTGGTTTAGGCTTTCCAGCTCACCTCTGTCTCCATATCACCCCACAGTCACCCCCTGTAAGAGCAGGGCTGGGGGTCCTGGGGCCAGCTAGTGAGAGGGGCTGCAGGGGTGTGGGAATGTGGACACAGAGGGGCTGCAGCCCGTGGGAATGTGGACACAGCAGCAGTGGGTTAACAGTATAACTGTGTCTGTACCACAGAGGCAAAGCAGAGAGTGCCTAGGGGGAAATCACTTGCTGTTTGAATGCTCTGCTTTTTGGAGAGCAGCTCTATGATAAAGATAATGACATTGCTCAAGACAGCGAGGACCCTGGTTTTTCAAGTCTCTCCTACTTTATGTAATGCTGCTGTGTCACATTAGTACATGCTAATTAGAGATTCGTTTAAAATACATGGGTGCTGATAAATGACTCACAGCACTGCTACTGTTACTTTTGCATAATTAGAAAATACATGAAGGTTCAGCAATTCCAGTGCTGTGAATATGAAACATCCCCTCTTGCGCTCCGCTGGGATTTCTCCATCATTGCCTGTATATTGGCCTTTCCTGTCTGGAGCTGAAAACTCATTAGACCTGACAGTGTTCAGATCATGTGCTGGAAATGCCGTTCTCTGTTAATTTATTACGGGCCAAATGCAGAGCAGGGCTGCCTGTGCTGCTCAGTGCCCAGACAAGACAACTCTGCTGAGGATGTCACTGCTGCAAAGACGCCCCTGAGCCCGGAGGCTGACGTAGCCTCCCTCTGGCCAGCTCGGGTGTGTGCTGCCCCCGCTCCCGGGCAGACAGACAGACAGACAGACAGGCTCGCCCAGCACAGATCCCTGGCTTGTGCCACTCAGCCCCTGGCACTGCTTCCTCGGGGCGAGGCTGCCTCTGTCCCTGAGTCACAGAGGATTTGCAAAGGCACCTTGTCTCTGGTGAAAACTTCCATTTTAATTTCCCAATCAACATTGCAACAAGGAGGAAGGGATGGCAGCAATAAAGTGAGGAGATGAATATAGTCTGAAGTTCACTGTTGTGCCAGGAAAGGACATCCTAAAATCTTGATTTCCATTCTGTGCTCAGACTGTTAGTGACATGTCAGCAGCGTCTGGTTGCAGCTGGAGTGACTCTGTGCTTGTCTGTTTGTGTGAGCAGAGCTCGCTGCAGAAAAGGTGCCTGTTAAAGCAGCCACAGCACGTCACCCTCCTGCTGCCAAAGGTCATACTCTGAAAAGGACCAGGGAGAAAGTCTCAAAACACAACTCTAAAATACTGTATTATTTCTGTAAGACACTTTTTTTTGTAATCAGGCCACTGTCTGTGTCAGATGTGGAAAAACTAGTGATGCTGAAGCCTAGAGGGGTTTTATTAGGCTGCTTCCTCAGCTTTTGGGTGGGCAGCACTGCTGTGGACTGTCCTCCACCAGCCCTGTGCTGGACTCCCCATCTCTCAGCCCCATGCAGGGGTAGTCTGCATCTTGACACAGAGGATTCTAGAGAAAAGCAGCAGCCCAGGGGTTTGCAGGCCTGATCCTTCTGCTGTTTGGGTTTCGTTTGCCCCAGCTGAGAAAGAAAAATGCCATTTCTAAAGCCTGAGTTATTATTTGAGCAAGAAACCAACATGACAATGTCTCCCATCACAGGCTTGGCTGCAAAGTATTAGTCACCAGGTCACCCTTTCTTTTACGTGTGTGCATACACTCCCAGACTTGTGTATTCCTATAAACATACAGACTCGATTACATGTGCATGCTTGAGACTTGCTTTTCTGTGGCATCCCACAAATTCATAAACTGTGGGTAGAGATTGGTAGACTTGGGGTTTGGCCTTGCTGGAAGAGAATACCCTGACCTACTTTCTTCTGCCGAGAATGTAATAAAAGCAAGAGGTTCATGTAATGATGGGATTGATTTTCCTGTCCATATAGGTAAGTAAATTGCTGGCATCACAAGTTATCTGTGGCTAAAAGCTGTGACATTGATCTACTAGACTCCGCCCTGTGACCTTCAGTAAATGACATCTCTGCTTTCATGTCCTCACTGGGGAAAGGGGACTAATGGTGCCCTCTGGCCTTCATGAGACCTACTTTTACCTTCTCAGTAAACAGCTTGGAAATCTCTGGCAGAGGGACCTTACTAATAATATTTATCATGTTCTTATGTAGTACCATCATTAGGCTGGCCTCCATGTGCTCCAGGGCCAAGACTGGGCTGAGGCCTCCCCCCAGTGTCCCTCGCTGCCCCCAGAAGCAGCTGTGCCAGGGGTGACTCAACATCAGTCCTGTGGAGAGGCATCAAATCAAAGCCAGGCCCAGCAGCAGCACAGTGGTGCCCCCTCCATTGCAATTTCTGTGTTGGAAGTTCAGTCAGGCAGCTGAAGCCAGGGGAGCTCGGTGGGGCCCGGGCCAGGCTGCAGCAGTGGTACCCAGGCAGATCTTGGCAGTCCTTTCGTTCCTGTTTACTGGTTTGCCTTTAAGTGGTTCATAAGCTCCTGGACTCATTAGCTGCTGTAGAAGAGCTAATTGCACACGTGGAGGAAAAGCAAGGAGTGATGATAATGAAGTACAGTTCACACTTAACTGCCCAAGTTCCTCCCAGTGAGGTGTGGGTGTACACAAAGCAAGGTGTGCATCTGTGTAAAGGCAGCGTGTATTACTCACGTTAAATACCTGCTCTGATTTTAGTGTGCACCCTTGTGCTTTGTATCAGCACCTCTGTGACTTAAGGACTGTAGATCTCCCTTGTTAAGGAGCTGTAATGTGGTGATGGGGCCCGTGCAGCAGAGGGGAGTGGTAAATCTGCTGCTTCGGGACCTTTACTGATGTCTCTGCCTACCTTTATGTGTGTGCTGCAGTCAGGATGCTTCACATGCTTTTTTATTTTGCTACTCTTTGTTTATCACTGTTAGCTTTGAAGGCAGAGGTAAAAAAAACCCACCCAGTATAATCTAAATTTTTTTAAGAATAAAACAGAGAATATATAACTGGATTTTTAAAATACAATTCATTTGGGCAAATTTAGCCCATGACTGGATGATCAACAACCCTCACCTATAGGAGAACAATTGGAGCTTGACTGCTGGGAAGTCACTTCCTAGTGCCTGTCTTAAGATATTAAGGACCATTTTAGTAATTTTTAATAAAATATCTCAACGAGATGCACAAGGAGACATTTTGAAGAAAACTACGGGTTGTGGAGGAGGTGGTAGAGAGGGGTGAACATTCTAAAATAGGTAAAGGACATCCCTTTAACAGACTTTAACTACAAAGGAGAAATGTTGCCTCCTTCAAACACAACAGCTTCACCCCTACTCAGTACGGAGGAGGTGACACAATGTCACTTTTAGCAGAAGTGTGAGACAGATGTCTGCGGAGGGGGAAGGGAATTCAGTCACTGGGAGAAAGATTGGTATTTTAGAGCTAAATGTAACCAATGTCAAGGAATTGCCCAAGGTGTGCTGGGGTTTGCTGGGTGTCTCTGGGTGATCCAGAATGTGTGAAAGCAAAGTCAAGGCACCAGGGCTGGCTAAGCTGGAGCCCTGTTGGTGAGTGCTGGTTTTTGTTTGTTGGATGGATTGAAGAATCCTCTCAGCTGAGAGGCAGACTTGTCTCCTTCAGTGCCCGTGTCACTCACCCAGCCCTGGCTGGCCGTGCCTGTGGGTGCTGCCACACACTCGGCTGAGTTTTCATTTCGCTGCTGGAGCCAACCACACATCAAAACCAGGAGAATTAGAATGAAAGACAATGTTAAAATTGTGGACTGATGGAATTGGCATCTTCTCTTCAAGTGAATGCATTGCTACCCAGAAGCAACGTGTATTTAGGTGCCAATTAGTGACTGGCCAAGTGCAGCGAGTCTTGGTACGAGAGCTGCTGGCTCTGCTGACACAGGGAGCTGCTGCACCCTTGGCTGTGGTGTTTGTGGCTCTTCTGCATTAACATATCCAAATAAATTTAAAAAAAGCCAGCATTATTGACAGTGCAAAGGCCAGTTCTATTTATATCTGCAGTAAGGCTGTGATAATGAAAAAACGCTTTAAAGTGTCTCAGAGCCTAGATGAAACACTGGAACTGTTGCTTTTAAGAAAAAAAATTATAATAATATCCCCTTGAAATCCCGAGGAAATGCGTGTGGCGGACTTCTGGGGAGCAATATCAAAGAAATAAGGAGTTGCAGAGCATAGGAAGCTACTGCAGCTATGGGCTTTGAATTGGCTTAAATCTTTGCTTTCAAGTTTTTTTTCCTAAGTATCTCTTTTAAAGTAACACTTTATTGAACAGGGAAAATGTTTTACTGCCTCTGAACTCTAGCAACAGTGTAGATCCATCAGACCTTGCCTTTTTTTGGAGTGTAAATCCTTTCTGTGTGGTTGCTTCTGCTGTCTGTCCCCTCTTATGGGTGTCAGACTCCTAGGGGGGCTGGGAGAGGCAGTGTGAATGTCTGCAGAGGGGGACAGATGGGTGAGAATGTTCTTTCAATGCAGAATTTGAAACTTTACAGTTAGGAAAGACATTTTTCTTAAAGTCTTTTAGGGACTTCTAGGGTGGTTGGGTTTTGTTGAAGCAAAAGGAAAGTTGAAAAAAAAATTACTAAAAATATCATCTGTCATTTCATCCCATTGCATCTTTGACCAGCTTTAGTCAGCTGGTTGTTTCATGGCATTGAGCGGGTTTAAAGGACAGCTCTGTCTCTTTCTCCAAAAAGCCTCATCATAAGTAGTTATTGTCACCTTATTATGAATTCAGGTGAATGGCTGCAAAAAGCAGCACTACCCAAGCAGGACTCAGTGGCCAGAGCCCATCATATCCCTGGTCCTCTCTCTCAGGACCCCTGGGATCCTCAGCCAGACTGTGCTCCAAAACCAAGACATGCCTGATGCATTTTAGGTTAACCTTTCCCAGTCAACACATGCTTTGATTCATTTCTAGCTTGATTTTTTGTCCACTTCTACTAGATCAGACTGATATTCTTATTTGGTTAATTTGGTAATAACCAGATATTATGAAAATCCCACTTGGCAGAAGAAGAGGTTGGTAATGACCATATAGAAATGGGAACTGATTTTTAACTACACTGTCCAGAAGAGTTAAATGAAGGCAACAGACTATAATGCTTAGGCCATTTGTTGAAGTTGAAAAGAGATCAGGTTTTCAGTTTTAGAATTTGTTTTTCTGAAGCATGAATGATGATATTCACCCTTTGCCCTTGGAGCAGGGAACATGCTTTGTTTGGACCGTGTGCAGCCCTGAGCATGCTGTTGGCACTCAGCAGATCTCTGTCATTATTAACAATGCACAGATGTACTGGCCATTGCTTTCAGGTAGTCAGGCCAGGTGGAAAGCATATGAAAGAATTTATTACAGACAGGTATTCACATGTGAGTTAAAGGATTGAAAGGAAAAGAAATTCTGGTCTATGTGGGTAATTAGAGGCTCACTCTGCAGAGGAAAACAAGCAAAAGTGTATGTAGTGCATGCACAATTTGGAAGGTCCACAACTTCAGCTTGCTGAGAGCTATAAAGACTAAAGATGATTTTCTACTTTTCTTTTGTCCCTTGGGTGCCTATTTGCAAGTACAGATGGCCAGGTGTGTTTGTATTATTTACGTTAAGAGGAGATGAAGGTTGTAAAGAAGGGAGCCTTGAAACTGTGGCGTGCCAGGGTTGCCCCTGCCCCTGCAGTGTCTGTGCTGTCCAGGCTGTCCTGTGTCCCCTTCTCCCAGGAGAGCTGCACAGGAAGGGCTGGAGGCTGTCCTCATTCCTGGGACACGGGTGCACAGCTGTCACACTGCTGTGCTGCCCCAGGGCACAGGGTCTGAGAGTGACAGTGCCACCTCCTGGCACTTGTGGTATCCCCGGAATCCCCGCAGCCCCTCTGGCAGGTGCCCGGGAGCCACGCAGAGCCCCGGGCAGCTCCCAACAGGGCAGGAGTTGAGGGAATGCCCACAACATTGAGAGGGTTTCTGGAAAAGGAGCACCAGCCAGTGTGCTCGGACAGGGCACCTCCAGCAGGCAGTGACCAAGTGCCTGTCAGGGTGTCCTGGCTGCCAGCCCAAGGGTGCCTGGCCCTGAGCCCCAGTGAGATTCCCCTAGGGCAGCATCCGTGGTCCTGCAGTTAGCTGAGGCTCACCACTGCCTGCCAGGCAGCCCCTGCCACACTCCCCCTCAGCTTCAGAGCCACCATCCTCCTCTCAGGCTATCCAGGATTTGCTGTTGCAGGGGAAGGAAAATCCAGATTCCTTCTTTCAACTGTGTAAGGACCATTCCAGGCCCCAGTTTTATCCCTCTTAGTCCTGGTGCTGGGCAAATAAAATTGCACAGCCCCTCTTTAGTCAGGAGATGCTCTGACTTGTTTTTACACCCACCACCCAGCCAGCCTCTCTTGTAACTGGGCTGTATTGTTGTCTCTCTGATTTCCTGTATTCAGATGGGCTGATTTTAATTGCTTTACATTTTCATTTGTTTTTCAGTTCATCAGGAAGGATAAAATAGAATCCTGCCCTCCATGCTCCTCTCTATCCACCGTAGCAACAGCAGCTGAGCATGTCAACCTGAGGAGCAGTGCAGGCAGGGCTTACTCCCTGGGAAGGAAGTGTTTGGAGGCTGGTTGTTAAGCATTACATTATTCAAAATGCATTAGATTGTCCTGAATGAGGAGGAAACATGCCTCAATCATCAAGCTGATGGACATTAGCAGTCTTTCACCACGAGTTCACTAAATTTGAACTAGATTTAGCTACTGCCTGCTTCGTTCCTATTCTGCAAGAAAAGCTGTGGACAGGGAACTGGCAAGGAATAGAAGGCATAAATTTGAGGAACTCTCAATTTGGACTGAAAGTCTTATATAAATCCTTATGATTTCTAGACTTTGGAGAAACGCAGTTGGCATTACTGCCTTCTGTTGACCAAGCAGAAAAGTTTAACCGGTAGTCCAGGATACAAATTCTTGACAGTCTGGAGGTGGCTTTGAGATGTGAGGGTGGCTTAAATGTTACTGGTGGGGAAGAGCGAGGAGGGGAAGTAACACATTTCTCAACATTTCCAGGTTTACAAAGCTTGCATGCTGAGCTAGAGGCTGTTAGGGTTTGCTCAGTCTTAAAACAGGGAAATCAGGAAAAAAGACAGATGAGTGACAGGCAGTTAACTAGCGATTTTTTCAGCTTATTGCTAATATTTGTGTTTGCTGTCTTTTAGGAAAATGAGATACCAAATTTTGAATATTTGACTATTGATTCATAAAAGACTTCATAATTGCTATTTGTCTTCCTTGTTCAAAAATCTCTATTGGCAGCCACTAGAATGTCATGGTCCTCCTGTATCATAGACCTGCCATCGCCACTCTGAAAAACACTCCTACCTTGCTGAAAACTTGTAGTAAGCAAAAGCCAGCCCTTCCTAGCTGCAGTTAGTGAAAAAAGCACAATGCTGAGGAGTTATATGAGGAGAGGCTCCTTTTGCATCTGTTGGCCATGAAGGATGAGCTGGGATTTCCCATCCTCTCTCTGGCTGGGTGCAGAGCAGATAAACCCAGCACAGGACAGGAGCCAAGGCTGGGATGGGCACACACCAGTGACTCAGCAAGCAGTAGAATAAATGTCCAAGGTGTGCTTCTCCCTCCCCAAACATTCTGTCATTTGGCCTTTGCTCAGGGGGCAGTGTATCTCTCTCTCTCTCGGAGCTACCGTGATTTTTTATCTGTTACCCTTAATCAGTTACAGGGTGTGATTATCCCAGCTAAGCCCAGTGAGCTCAACTGTGCCAACATGACTCTTCATTCCTCTCCTCTCCTCTCTCCCAGAGGTCCAAGATCGCTGTGTATGAGAAGATGTGGTCGTACATGAAGTCGGCGGAGCCCTCGGTGTTCACCAAGACGACGGCGGACGGGGTGGCGCGGGTGCGCAAGTCCAAGGGCAAGTTTGCCTTCCTGCTGGAGTCCACCATGAACGAGTACATCGAGCAGCGCAAGCCCTGCGACACCATGAAAGTGGGAGGCAACCTGGATTCCAAGGGCTATGGTGTAGCAACCCCCAAAGGCTCAGCATTAAGGTGGGTGGAATAATATAACAATATCCGTGTTGTTATAGTATTCCACCTACCCTGATGTATTGTGTTGTCATTTTCTTTCTTGTGGATTTTGAGGTAACTTAAAAGTTTAAAATCTTCAATATTCCATGGAGTTAAATAAGACGGTAAATTATGGTTTCATTTATTTAATGCATCCATTTTTTTTGTGTTCTCTTCGTGTTGTCCTCTCTGATTGTTTGTTGCTGTTTTAATTTTACAGTTCAGTGGCTTTTTCAATTTAAATGGTAAAAGCCAAGTTAACCTGCCATATGTGACGAATGTTAACTGCATGATGTGGTGTTCTTGTTACTTTTTTCTCAAAGACGGTTTCCCCATCCCGCACACTTCAGTTTTGAGCAAATGTTATCCTCCATGCCACCTTCCAATATTTAACCCTGTATTTGCTGTACAGACATTTTGATAGCTCCACGTTCTGTGAAATTTTAGCCAATTTGTCCTCTTGTGCTCCTTTTTTTATACGTTACGATTTCCTAAGCATTTGTGCATTTTTTCTTACAAGTTATGTTTTATCGTTTCAAGAAATGCTGTTAACCTGGCAGTATTAAAACTGAATGAGCAAGGCCTCTTGGACAAATTGAAAAACAAATGGTGGTACGACAAAGGAGAGTGCGGCAGCGGGGGAGGTGACTCCAAGGTCAGCCTCAATGTCACCAAAATCGGGTACCTTAGCAAAGAGTAATCGGCAAGGCTGTTATTTTGCTTCTCAAGAAAAAAAAGTCAAAAAGAAAGCAAATGAAAACTATTTCATTAATTGTGGTGGGGGAAAAAAGCTATTTTCTTGCTCAGTAGCTCTTTCAAAGAAACCGTCAAAGAAATGATTATTTAATATCATCAGCGGGTTTGTTCAAGCTTGGAAACCTTATTTAACTAACAGATAGAAAGTCTAGTGTTGGTGGGACCTATGCAGAGTAAATCAGTGAGGTAACTGTACAAGAAATCAATGATCACTGTGGTCACCATCTCAGTTCCTGAGGGCAAGGGTTTATGAGGCTTTTCTTTGCCAGGACCAGCTGTGCCAGCACAGACCTGGAGGTGAAAGAGCTCTTGTGTCCTTTGCCCTTTTGGGAAGGTTTTGGAAATTTTGCTTGGAGAATTCAAATGTCACCTTTTGTACAGCACTGACCAGTCCTCTGCACACCCCTGTGCCAGGAGCCCTGTATCTGTGTTTGACATGCCTGTGATGCAGATAGGGACTCAAACCTGGCTCCAGTGGCAGCAGTGGCAGCCTCAGCACTGCCTTGTGCTGAGCTGAGGCTTCCCCCAGCCTGGCAGTTTCTGCAGTCTGTAACCCAGTGAGGATAAGCTATAGCTGGCGTTGGCTGGGTGCTGTTGGTCACCTTGGGTGTGGGAATTACCAAGAAAATTAATTTAAATGACATCGTTATACTGAAAAGTATGGAAATTCATTTTTATAGTGACACTCTCCTACCTCTAGTAAAACCAGATCTTTAGAGAGCAGTAACTCCTAATCTCTCCAATAAAAATGCTTCAGATTTGGTCCAAAATCAATAACAGTAAGCTGCAGTTTCGGACAATTACTGCAAATTACTACTGCAATCTATTAATAAGAGTTGCATACAATTGGCTACATAGGAAATTGCTCAGCTTGTCATGTCTGCTGCTAGCAAAAGCCACTGTGTAATATTAAAGGATGGAAAAACTCTTGAATTTGGATTGATTCAGTAGCTGGAGGTCTGCAGTGCTCAGCAGCAGCCTGGAGATGAGCACAAGCTATTTTATGCTTTTTAGCTCTGCTGCTCATCCTCCACAGAACATTTTTATATGTCATATTTGCCAGTATATTAAATATTTAATATCCTCCTGGGATCCAGCACCTCGTTGTCTAATGCTGCCTCCCTGAAAGAAAACTTATACAAACCAGCTTCAATGAACTTCATTGCTTCAAGTTCATTGAATTAAACCCAGCCAATAACACTTAGAGCCCTAAGGAAACTAAAGAGGGCTTTTTAAATGGTCATAATTAGGGCAGGGCCATCCTTCTGTTTTTGCTTGTGCTGGAAGATGTTTTACAAAGAATGATGCTGCCCATTTGGCAGGTCCCTGGCATGGTCAGGCAGTGTTGAGGGAGTGAGTCTGGGGTGCTGTGGTAACATGAGTTGGTACCCAGAGAAGAGGGAAGGGGAGCAAGCACAAAAATACATGTTTTGCTGGTTTGTGATGTCGCTCTGCAGTTTGTTGTAAGATGCTGTGGTGAAGGACTTGTTTGAGCTGCAGTCATCAGCTCTTGGGGCACAGCTCAGCTGGCAGAAGTCCCCAGAGAGGAGAACATGGGATGTAGAAGAGCTCCCACAGAAAACTGAGCTAAGGGAGGCAGGGAAGGGGTTAGTGGCTGTTCCTAGAGGTGTGGTAAATCAAAGGGCTTTTTTGTTACGAAGCAGCTTTTCCTTTGAGGTAGTTCTGCAGGCCCTGAGCTCTGCGGGCTGCAGCAGACAGGCAGTGCCTTCCCAGCCCTTTTCCTAGGGGAAGGACGAGCCCCGGTGCCCCGTGCACGGCAGCTCCGGGAGCCTCGCTGGCCTCTCTCTCCTCACTGTCCTCCCACCAGAAGCTGCCCTCATCATCTCATGCCATCTCTCCGGTTAACTGTTTATATGAGCATTTGTAGAGCGTTCAGAGGAGTCTCTTGCAGACTGTTGTTTTTTCCCTTTACGTGGCAGGAGGCGGTGGCGGGGTGTCACGGCCCTTGCCGGCGGGGCAGCGCTCTCTAGCGCCGGAGC
>VXBR01000453.1:359581-376176 GCA_013400215.1 Cisticola juncidis
TCCCCTCCCACAGCGCCCCGGTCAGCTGCGAGTCGTGTCAGACTGGCGGGGCCCATTTCTCGGGCCGAGTTCTGACTGATGCTTTAGGCGGAGCTGCAGAGGTAAGTGCGATGTTTGCCGGTGCGGTGCCCGCGCTTGCAGGGCCCGGTCTCTCGGGAGCTGTGCCGGTGCCTGGAGAGGAACGGCTCTGACTGTGAGTTCCTCCCTTCTTGCCGTGTCTTCATCGCCTCTGGAAAACCAAACTGTGGCTTATATTTTCATGCGGATTTTGAGTCTTGCAGCGGGAAAAAGAAATGGTATTCAATTGGCTTTCTGCAGGCTTTGAATCTGTAGGTTTACACAGAGTGCAAGGTTAGGCCTGTGGGCGTTCTGTGCTCCTGGGGTTCACTCGTAATTCAAGACTGAAGAGATTGTGCCGTTTTCATGAGTTTATTTTAAGGCCTCAGCCGATGCATGTCTTGTTTTTAGTACTGCCAGGCCGTGCCAGTGCTGGTGTGGAGCAGAGGGTGCCAGTGTGCTCTCAGTGCCACAGCTGTTGGTGCTGCCCTGGCAGGGGGATTGCCCCTTCTCGGTGGTGCTCCTTATTTAGCAAGTCTGAAGGGGAGTGTGCTCCACCCATACAGCAATCTCTGGGATGCATGTCAGTTCACCTGGGCTGACTTGGCTGACGCAGACATTCTGGTGCATGCATCAAAACTTTTTCACTTAGCCCTCCTAAATTAACATTACATGAATTTCATGGCAAAATTATCCTCTCTACAAATGCTCTTGTATGTGCAAGTCGTGAGAGAATACAGAATAACAGTTGTTAAAAAAACATATTCCAGGAAATATGTTGCAATGCATTAGAAGTTTGGAAACTAATTATTTTCTTTATTATACAATCCTATAATCTTGGAGCTGAGTGATAGCTGAATAGGGATTTAACAAGAATTAGACAAAAGGGGATGCAGACAGCGGTCACAGGCTGAGTGACTTAAGTGAAACTAATTATTCAGTTGCATAGGAACAATTTTCTGCTCAGATAAATTCCTATAGTTCTGCTGTTGATAAATTTCTTGTATTCTTATACCTTCATGGCAGCATTTATTGACAACCAACATGGAGAATGTTTGAATGCAGCTTCTCACCAACTTCACATGCCAAGATTGTTTGCTGATTATTTGAATTAATTTCTTTAATATATTCTTTTTTAGGCTGATACCTCTTTTGGAGTACATCAGAGAAATGGCATGCAATGTAATATTATTTCATTTTCTAATTGCTTCTTTTTAATCATAGAATTAGGTTTTCAGTGTGCTAGTTGAGTTCTGCCCTCAGAGCTGTGTTCCGTACAATATCCCATTCCCAAGACCTTCCAAGCTGTGAGTGTGGCCATTAGCAGATGGGATCTGTTCCCCCATGTCTGTGTGCTGTTTTGCCTTGATACATTTTCAGCACAGCCGTTAGCATTTGCAGCATAATTTTTTTAAGTGGCATATTTTTAGAAGAAATCTGTTATGCTTTATTTTAACTGATACCTGATGCCTAAAGAGCACCATTCCCAAACACGTTGTGCATAAAAGAGAAAATTTGGGAAAACGGCTATCTTAAAAGATGCAGCGCGATTTATTTGAGCAATTTGTTTGAAATTATGTTCATCAGCATGAATTTCCTTGTCATCCATTCTATAGGCTGCGTTATGAGCTGGAAAAAGATAAAATGGCTGATCAGAGCCAGTGACAGTAACACAGAGCTAATTCATGCTCAGAGCTGGGAAAGTAATATGAAGTAACTGTATTGTGCAAATTAGTGACAGAGCAAAATGATGCATTAAAAGGAAGACACCAGAATATTGGTTTAATTGACAGCTATTACTTTATAGCATATTAGGAAATAATACTGTGTATGTTCTGTGCCAGTGATGAAGTCTTAAAGATCTAGGAGTTCACTGGAGCATCTCAGAGCACTGCAGGAAGGGCATAGAGCCTGCTTTGGTTTGTGGAAACGACAGTGCTGTTGTGCAGATTGCTGAGGGTATTTTCCTGGAAATGGAACTGGGAGAAGCAGCGTGATAATTTGGCAATAGTAGGTTGCCTGCAGTGGGAAGGAGTCGGTGAAGTCAGAACTGCTGGTGTCCAAGAATTGGGAAGTGTTTCGTTTTTCCAGTATAACCTTTATCATCATGGAGACTGGCTTTGCTGCCAAAGCCAACTCAAGGCCCGAGTGTGCAAGGAGAACTGTGCAGCATTAATTGTGGCAGACCTGGGGCTCAGATACCCTGTCCTGCCTTTATGGCAGCAAGAAATCTTAAAGACTTGTTCATTGTGCACTCCTTTTGATAATACCTGTGGTGCTTAACAGTTAATTTCCATAGATTGCTTACATAAGTCATTTATCCTGCACTGTAAGTAGCAATGTGGGGAAAGTCAAGGCAGAAGGCTCTGTACTGGAAAAGGAAAAAAAGGAAAACCAGCAGCTGGAAGTGGAGCTCCCAGCAGCAGGAGCAGGGCTCTTCCTTTGAACATCTCCCTGGGGGTCTGGCCTTGGTTGTTTCTCTTTAATAGTAACTGCTGTCATTAAACATACAAAGGGAAAAGTAAATGCCTTTCTTGTTCTTCGGAGTGACTCTGATGTTTCAGCATTGTGCTCACATGGACGCAGGCACTGGTGCTGCTCTGTGGATTTCCCGTGGGCTGCATGCCTCTAGGTTTTGTACACACCACGTAGCTGTTCTTTGAATGTCTTGTGTAGCCTTTGGACTAAGCAGCTCTACCTGCAGCCTGCTGAGGAGCCAAGAGCAGGAGTCACAGAAGAAGCCATTTCAAGAGGAAAATATAGATGTGGGGAAAAATGGATGTGCCTAGAGACAAGAGAAGGTGAGGGGATAGCCGGCGTGCAAGGTAAGTTGAGTCTCTTGCTCGTACCCATGCAGGTTAGAAAGGACCCAGGCAATGGCAGGGAAGGTCCTTGCTCTCTTTCAGATGCAGGTTTGAGTGTGATGTTGGGCACCTGCCCTCCTCTGCTCTTCCTTCCCCCTCACCACATCCGTACCCCAAGTGTGGGGCACTGCAGTGACTTGTGATGCCTTGTATTTCCTCACCCAGTCAGCATGCATTATTGCATTAGCACTTGGCACTTCTCTTAAATTATGAGCCTGTTAGTATAGAGTTTAATTTGTTTGAGCTACATTTGTGAAACATGTAAATATTCTTTGGTAGAGACAGCTGCTGCTGCCAACACAGGCTGCAAACTGCAGAGAGGAGAGGAGCTTGCAGCCTCAGCTGGTGACACATCTGGCTCTGCAGACGTGTGCACAGAGTGTCTGTGGATGATGCAGTGACATCGTGCACTCATTCAAACACCCACATTTAAAATGTGTACCTGTGACAAAGCAAAAACACTGAGATTGCACAAGGATAGACTGGAGGCTCCAACCTGTAGTGCAGGCTACTGCTCGCCAGTAATGGGGACTATAACAAAGTTCTGTTCTGGAGAGCTCTTGCAGCTCTTGGGTGCTCAGCAGGAACTAAACCCATCCCCTGGCAGCCAGGGAGCTGCAGCCCCATCACCATCACCAGCTCCTCAGGGTCCTTGGGCAGAGCAAACTGCTGCTGGCTCTGCTGTTGAGGAAAAACAATATCCTCTGCCAGGGGATTTATTGCTCTGCCTCCCAGCACTACCCCAGCCAGCAACATGCAGCATATATCTTAGCTGGCTGTGGGATATATAGAGCTTGAGGTGCTGGGTTTTAATTTCTAATTTTGCAAGCTCTTTGTCTTTCTAAACTAGATGGCTTTTACTTTTATCCCTTCCTCTGCCCATCCATAAAGCATTTCAATCCCTCAAATGTTAAATATTGGAGATGGGCAAATGCTGGTAACACAGGGCAGGGAAAAAGTGATGTGGGTCTGAAATGGTAGCAAAGAGCAACCAAGGACTTGCTATTTAAAAAAGAAATGTCTGGTGCTTTTTGCATTTTTAAATCAAATATTAAATATTCAGTGTGGAATACCAAAGATCACTTTTTGAGACAGAAGGTAAGAAATAGTGAGTGACAAGAATGAACAGGGATTGACCATATGGGTTTATGCCTGTATTTTCAGGGCTCTTCACTCCTGCTTGAGATACAAGGCAACTGTAGTTTTTAAACAAACATAGTGGGTTTGGATAACAAGCCCATTTCCAAACAAAGTTTTCCCCATCCCTCACATGTGTCACAGAACATGAAGTCATGGCACAGAGACATTGCAAATTGGTAAATTGCAACAGACAGATGCATGATCTGATCTGAGCAAGAGCAGAGCCCTTGGACAATGCATTAGGTTTTGTATCTATTCAGAAGTTATTTCGGTTACAAGATCTGACAAAAAGTCCATTCAATAGTTACAGATCAGGCTGGGATTTATACAGCTTGGGGGAATAAAGTGCCTTATTTGATTTAGAGGGGTCTTTACCCTCAAGCGATGCTGTCTAGGGAGTAGTGCTGGATTTGGTGTCTGTTCCTGGACTGTGTCTGTATCTTAATGATACCAAGATGGTTGTTAGTGAGATTTTTTATGGTATCAAATTAAGCAGAGAGCCTGGGCTTGATTTCTGCCATTGTCAGTCCCTGCCCAGCCGTGTGCCTGTGCTGTCTCAGGGGTGCAGCAGTGGCCATTCCCTTGTGGCCCACTGGGCCCCAGTCAGCAGGGCTGGAGGCCCCCTGAGCACCTCCTCCCTCGTGGTGCTGTGTGAGTGTGGCAGGGATGGGTTTCTCTGCTGGCCTGAGGCAGGGCCAGGCAGTGCTGCTGCTGCTCAGGGTCACTGCGGTAGCTCAGCAGCTCAGAGCAGGGGTCTGCTTTAATCCCTGCATGGGCCTTTAACTTAAGAGTTGGACTGAATGGTCCTTGTGGCTCCTTTCCAGCTCAGAATATTCTGGTTTTCTGTAATCTCTGTGCTCCTAAGGTATTTGCCTCTTGGTGCATGGTAAATGTGACGTGTCCCACATGTCTACAGCAAGCTGCCCTCTGTGCTTCCCCTGAAGTCAGTGGGCATTAGCCAGTGACACCAGCAGGAACAATTAATTCAGTGTTTTCAGTAGTTTTATCCGAGAGGATTTTTAGGAAGCATTTTGGATTTAGAAAATGCTTGTTTGTTTACATCTTATTCCACTTGCCTTTCTCTGACACTGTGAGGTGGATTTTAGAAACCCAAGTATTTAACATCTGAAATCTTTGATGTTTTAATGGTTTGGGTTGGGTTGTGCCCATGTCAGCAATCCCAGGGATGTTCCCGACAGCAAGGACAGCTCTGGTCATAAGGAACAAAGGAAAATATTTCTTGCTGTGCAAGTGAGAGTGCTCTAAATATGTCAGATTCCTAAATTAAAAGGATTAGGCAAAACCAACAGGGATTATTTAATTATAAAACAAGTCTATTATTATTTAGTGATAAAACAAGTCAAAAACCACTTTGTAATGTACTGACCAAGACCTGGTACCACCATAGACTCTGAGCTCCTTCCCATCACTGAGATTTGGACAGGAGGGAAAGGAGCCCTTTATGGAGCCCTTGGTGTGACCATGGGGCTTGGCAGGGCAGCGCCCTGGTGCAGAGGGAGGATGTCACATTTCATCAGGAGGGATAGGTTTGCCAGAAGCCTCCTGTGGCTGGCTGTTGCTCTGATGCCACAAATCAGCAATAAATCTGGCCTGGCCAGATACTAGACCAGATTTACAGCTGGTTTATGTCATGCAGTGTGACTCAGCCAGAGCCTGGGGTTGTCTTTGGCACTGTGATTTTGCCTTGTCCTGTACACCCAAAGGGCCAGAACCACAGCACAGGGAATCACAAACAGCTTTGTTCTAAGTGCTGCATCCCAAGTGCCTGCATTTCTACAACACTTCTGCAGCCAGAGGAATTTGTTGTCTGCTGTTGTACTTCTGGGAAAAATGAACAAGGGCCTGTTGGTGACCACACAGGACTGTGCATTGTGTCAGCTGCAGTGTTAAATACACAGGGAGGTCTGTTAGCAAAGGACAGTTTTCCTGGTGACCATATTTGCTGTATGTTTGGAGCCAGAATCCTTCTGCTTTTGTGAGAAGGATTCCCACTGCCACTGGCCTTAAATTTCTTAACTTCATGGCCAAGTGAACTCTGTGTTGCTGGGTGAGATGGCCACGTCCCCCATGGTGCTGCTGGACATGGATGGGGACAAGGCTGTCCTGGCCTGTCCTGTGGAGCTCTCCTGTGCAGGGGCACTCAGGAGCAGTGAAGCTGCAGTGCTTGGAGTTCCTGCCCGTGTCTGACATCTCCTGAGCCAGCCAGGCGTCCCTCCTGGATGAGGCTGAGGTCCACTGCAGCCCCAGGCACATACTGAAGAAAGGATGTTTTTAAGAGAGGAGCTCTCAATGCTGAATGTTACTCTGGTCTTCCTTCAAGTTAATGGGTGATTTCTTTACCCTTTACACCCAGAGAAGCTGTTTGGACTCTCAAGATGCCACAAGCAACACCATTGTGAAAATGTTACACTGTACACCAGATACTCTACAGAAAATCAGGAACCCACTGATGGTGGGTGAAGGAACACCTGCAGCTGTAAAACCCAGGTAGTGAGAGGTGCCAGGGCAGCCCATGCACTGCCCTCTCCATCCTATGCCACCCTGAGGAAGCCCTTAAATTGGTGCTTTGAAGAGCCTTGCTTGTTACACCTTTGCTTTGCAGCTTGCTTTGCTGAAGGGTTGCATCTGAAAATTCTAAATGAATTCTGAGCAATGGTTCATCTGTTTTGAAAGGAACAGTGTGCTGTCTGCCGAGTTCATTCACTCTCCTTGGCAGTGATTGGGTTTGGGTATAACATTTATATTACATCCATTAGAGCATGGAATGGGATGTGAATTATCCAAAGCTGTTCCAATCATCACTTAAATCTTTATAGATTGCAAGTAATAAACATAACTACAGTGTTGCTGAGACTTCATGCCACTCAAATACCAGTTTGACAGAGCTGAAAAAAGTCTGCAGATTATTGGGTGAGATGTTCAAGTCCTAAACTGACTTCTGTTCCCAATTCTCACCTCTAGTGGTCACCGACCCCTTGTACCGCCTGCTGCGACTCGTGAGGACCAACCCAAACGCTGGCTGCAAAGGCACTGGCAGCTTTCCTGGAAATGGCCCTTCCTGGCAGGATCACAGTGTGCTTTTCATAAACCAACTGTGCTTTTCCAAGAAACTGCTCAGACTGCACTGCAGTCCAGGTTCCTTCAGGAAGGGGTCCTGTTTTCAGCACTAGGCACAAACACCACGGCCAGTAACTGCAACCCACTGCCAGAAGGAGCAGCCTGGACAGCTCTTGCAGTCCTATGTGGGACTGCAGCCTGCTGGGCATGTCTGACATGGTAGAAGTTAGTGAAGGCAGTAGGGGGAACATCTGGTTTGGGGATATCTTCTTTAAATAGGTGCAGGTTAAATCCTGACAATTAACCGAAAAGGCCATTAATCACACCACTAGAAGCCTGTTATGATTTATAATTTGAGAGGGTCAGAAGTTCTACCTTCCCACTTTTAGGACTAACAAAGATGTGCTTCTTCAATGATTAATTTACTTGTCTTCTGCTTCAAGCTTATTCTGGCCAGAAAGAATGGAAAGAAGTATTACACCACCACCAGTTTTCTCAGTGGAGGTAAAATTTACTGCAACTAAGCTGCAACTGGGGCTTTGGTAAGAGGAGGCAAGACAAGAAATGCCTCAAACAGGTAAGGCTGTCTCAGAAGAGGAGAGAGCGGATGGCCTCTGAGTCATTGTGTTCCCTCTTTTCCATATTAATTGCATGATTGGAAGATGAGTAATAATGAGATACAAATGTAATAAATGCTCTGCAAAGAGCATACAGCAGCTCATTTTTCTGAGAAGGACCACCTGCATGGTGAACATAGCCTGGAAACAATGCCGTGTTTTGTACAGGATCAACCTGCTTGACAATGTGCTGCAACACTTCTTGAATTGGAGGGAGAGGTGGCCACAGTTTTCAAATTGAATCTGCAGCTTAGGGGACTCAGCTCAGGTATGAGATTTTAAAGAGTTTGGTTTTCAAAAACCAGTTCAGTCCATGAGTATCATCCTGTTGTCTGGGGCCACCAGCAGCAAAGGGTGCCAAGGACTTCTGGGTCTGGTTGTGCAGCAGGGAGAGCTGAAGTGCAGTGGGGAGGAGGCCCCAGGGTCACACAGCAAAAGGAAAAGGAGCTTCCCTTTGGGATGTTGTCATTTTAAATCTGGAAAAAGCCTGGCACAGCTTGTTTTCTAGCAGTAGCTGATGGCTGAAGAGGGGCAGATTATGCTGCCAGCACCTGAACAGAGTCTCCTAACGGGGTGACAGAGAAACAAAACAGTTGAAACAGCAGTAAAGCCCACTTCTGTCAAGGTATAAAGTCATGTTTGTGTCAGTCTCTGCAAAGCCTATAAAACAAGTGGGCACTGATCTTACAGTCATGCCTCTCTTAAAACAACCACAACAGATGGCTTAATTCCCCTCTAAGGGCAGTACTAGGCTCCTGGTATCATTTCTCTAAACTGAAGTCTTCCAGTCATTTGTAGAAAAAAATCTTAACAGGGTTTGGCGGAGCTACCCAAGAGAACCAACCTCACAGGTTTAAGCCTGGATGATTCAGATATATTGGCTGAAAAGCAAAAGCAAGGAAACAACAAAATCCTTCAGTTATGGGAAGGAAGCAAAACACTGCAAGTTTCTGGACAAGAATACCACCCTGTGAAATCCAAAATGCTGACATCCCGATCCAAATGGCCTCATCTCATTTTCTTGGCATACAGAGCACAAGAAGAGAACACAAGCTCTCAAACCTCTGAACATTTTACTTTTATCAAAGCCACCAAACTAACAGAGAGAGCTCTGGAAACCATCCAGAGAAGATGAAAAAGAATCCCATCATAAATTAAAGCATGGAAAAACAGTGGAAGCCACCTAGGAAAGGTCCGAGGACTTAATGGGATATCCCATGCAGCCCAACAACAGCAACATAATTTAAAAAAAAAACAACTGGAAAGCACAAAAGCTGAGCCAAGGGAGGCTGGGAACTTGCTCAGGCAAATCTTCAGGGCATGTGTGTGCTGGGGGGACAGGACAGGCCAAGGCAGGGAGGGACAGGCACCAGCTACTCCTTCATGTCTGACTTGCCCCCTGATCCCTTGGTACATGACCTGACCCTCTGGTAGCACCTGCCAGCCCCTGTGCCAGGCAGGATGGGGACAGCCCCAGCAGCAGAGCGTGCTGGCAGGGTGACAGCTCCACCAGCAAAACCTGGGTGGGTCTGAAGCAAGGAGTGACTCCTTGGCACCTGTCTGCCCATCCCACTCAGCTCCTCCTGCTAGGACACGTGGATGGACCGAATCACCTCTCTCCCTACCCAGTGTAGTACCTCACCTGGCAAACAGGGCTGTGACTAATGATAATGAAAACCCCAGTTTAGGCAAATTCCCATCTGTTTAGTTAAGATAATTTTAGTTTACTACTTTTTTTTTTTTTCTTGGCAGTTGTGTGTGCGCAATTAGCTGCAATCTTGGCTTTAAAAAAAATAAGGCACCCTAATTAGCATATTAAGCCTTCTCATTTCCCAATACTGTATAATGTTGTGAAAGCTAATCTATAATGTATTGGATGTTATGCAAATTCTCAGTACTCCATATGGGGTTTACAAAGGCATGCAAATTAAAAATAGTGTTCGGAATAGGACTGGGGGAGGGGAAAATTTGCACAATAAAATATGCAGGTAAGAGGAGAGGTGTTTATAACCTTCTTATTGTTTGTGTATTCTCAGCTGCACAATGCTTTTCAAAGCTGAGAGATGTATTGCATAAAATCTCTCCAGATTGGATAATTTTTAAATGAAATTTAAAATGAGAGTACTGTTCTCTGAGCAATAATTCACGCTGGTCTCTGCTGGGGCTTTTAAGGGGAAGGTAAAGGCGCTGAGCTTTCACTGGCTGCATTGCAGGCATGCACAGCTGCTCGCAGCGTGTGTGCCTGGGGGTCCCCGGGGGTCTCCATACAGCCCAGCTGCCCAGGAGGGTTCGTGGTGGTGGCTTGGCAGAACCTGGGCGCTGCCCGCTGGTGTCACCGGGCAGGGCAGGAGCGTTTGCTGCAGCCCGGGTGGGCAGAGTCTGGAGCGTGCTGTGATCCCGGTAAAGTTCACAGCCACACCTGCAGGAGGCTGCAGGAGCTGCAGCACAGCTGCCTGTTCAGGGTGCCACAGCTGCCTGTTCAGGGTGTTGCTGGCTCCAGGTGCAGGAGCTGTGGCTGCTGCCAGTGCCAGGCCAGCAGACACGGGCTGTCTCCTGAGCCTTGTCACTGCCACTGTTGGCTGTGTCCAGCTGAGTGTGTACAGCCAGCCCTGATTGATACTTAATTAGATTACAGCTGCTGCTTAAAAATAGCCATTTTAAAAAAAGAAAGTGTCGACTGCGGCCGTGGAGCAGGGATCAGAGCAGGAACTAAAGGTGTCTTACACAGGGAGCCTGTCTCATGGAAACAGGCAGGGAAAACACCAGGACATCACACAAGAAGGAAGTGGAAATGACAAAACCCAGCCGAGAGCTCCTCAGGTGCTGCTTTCCACGTGGAAGGGGCAGATGAGCTCAGCCCCCTGGGCTGTGGGCTCTTGGCAGCACCAGTCAGCAACTGCTTTTATGCTGCCAGCATTTCCCACCCTGGGCACTTTCAGTGGGTGTTTCCATATTCATGAATTTGCTTCATGGAGTCTGCATTTGCTTATTTTCTGCTGCAGCTCCCTGGACTGGGGAGTTGGAGGTGCAGCAGTTCAGGGAGTGCAGTGAACACGACGCCTCAGAGCGCAGCCTGCAGCGCCCGCCGCGGGGAGGGCCCTGTGAGGGCACAAAAATGGCACAAAAATGGCACAACAATCCCCTCCAGGAAGCCAGCCCGGGGTTGTGCCTTGCAGGTGTGACAGAGCCCGCCAGGCACGGGGGATCAATGGGGGCCAGCTGCTGTCTGTCAGTGCAATAGGGGGTCCTGCTGGATCAAACCCACCCAAATCTGTCCAGCTACTGCAGGTGCCTGGTGCACAGGGGGAGATTGGCCTTGCTTTGTTTCTGCTGCCTTCATTTAACAGTGAGTGCCGATTACTCAAAGCGATATGGGCAGGACCTGGTAATGTAGAGATGCTCTAGCCTTAACTTAAGGGGATGATCCAGTTGCCTGCAGTGTAAATACTTTGTGGCCAGGAACCCTGCTTTATCGCTTTGTATAGTTTTAAAGTAGTTTAAAGATTGAATAACATAAAATAACATAATATAATGTTATTTATGTTATTTCCCACGTGAAGAACTCCTGTAAACCTTGCAGTATTGAAACTCAGTGAACAAGGCATCTTAGACAAGCTGAAAAACAAATGGTGGTACGATAAGGGTGAATGTGGAGCCAAGGACTCCGGAAGTAAGGTCAGTCGCTGAAGGTCTTTTTGTACTGATTAGCAATCACATTTTGACCCACTGTTTGTTTATACCAAGAATGACTTTCAAAAAATGCTATTTACATTTTGAAGGTTGAAAAAAAAGAATAGGAAAAAATAAGTCTCAGAACATGACAGCATTTTTCTTATATGCAGTAACAGACTGTAGTTGTAAGTATGTTTCACTGTGTGAGTATTTTGCTAGAAACATACTCAGAGAAGCCCCCAAAGCTTCCCAAGCTGGTGTCATTTAAATGTGCAAGTTTCAGCACAGTCACTGTTTATTACTTAGGCCAGCATCTTTTTTCTTATTTTTATTGAAAATTTTTTTTTTGTTTCAAAATTATTACTCAGGTTCTCTACATGTCAGTTTGGGAAACAGTCACATGCTTGCTAAGGGCACTAATTTTCAGGGCAGACAGCTAACAAGAAAAAAATGCCTTTTCTGCCCTATTTGCCAATTCATTTCAAAATTGGTTTGATTTTAAAAAATCCAGAAGGACTAATGGTGAATCATTACCTAAATATTGTATATTCCTTTTTATACTGCTTTGAACCATTTTGCTGCTGTACTGTCCTGCCATCCCCCAGCCGTGCTTGGGGCTGTCCAGCCTCAGGCAGCCCCACTGCACACCAGGTCAGGTCCCTCCCCTGAGGTGGATGGGCCCAGTAGCTGCACACTTAAATTGTAGGGACTATTTATTTACACTGCTCAGTTAAAAGGAGGTGTTGGGGGTTTTTTTATGCTTATAGACCCGTTGGGGAGAAAAACACTGTAAAAGTGCTGGGCTTGTTGGAGTGAAGGACACTTTCAAAGGCACCAAGAGGAGGAGCAATCCAGCTCCAGCTGAAATCAGTTGCAGTTGAGTGCCTAACCCCCCTGGTGCCTTTGGAAGTGCTCTCTGTAATCATTCAAACAGAAAACTATAATTTCAAAGCACCCTTTCAGTGTCGGAGGACAATTTCAAGTTCCAGCAAGGCAAATAATAAAATTCCATTGACTGCAGTAGGACTGGAAGTTGCTTAGGGCAGAACCCAGTAGCTGTTGTATCAGACAAATTTGGGATCATGGGATATCTGAACACACAGCAGCTGCCAAGGGGAGCTGGGATTGAAAAGGGGTATAAATGATGAAGATATTTATTTTAAATGGCAGATTGTTTGCTACAACCCCATCTATCCAAACTACCTGTGAAACACACAAGGTAGATCATATTTTACTCTGACTTTATGCAAATTTAGCTCTCTCTAGAGAGACTCGTTAACTGAGCTCTGTCAGCAGTGTCTTCTCTGGGCAGACAAATTTCTTTTGTACCTGCCCGTGCACCCTGGCCAGTGTGGTGTGGTAGCCCAGCCCGCTGTGCCAGCCAGGAGCTGTTCCTACCACAGCCACCCACCCATGCAGCAGCAGAAGGGTTGCAGCTCTATTTAATCCCATTCCAGAACCCTGTTTTAAAAAATGCAAGCTTTTCCCCCATCTGACATGTATTGAAGGAAGATAAACCCTGACCAGTGATTTTTGTGTTACAATGTCTGGTTTCATTCAGTTCATTCAAATCACTCTCCAGAATGCTAGTTTAGCGCAGGGCCCTGCTACTTGACCTCTAAATGACTAACCGTCTTTCTAGGGTGGGGTTTTTTTTCCTAACTGTTGAAAAAGGTAGTTAAGTTTAGCAGCATCTCAAGAATTTTAACTACACTGACCAAACCAAAGTGTGTTAGTTGTTTGCCTTTTTCTTTCTCTGGTTTTGTCGTGGCCTCCTGTAAATCCTGCTGTTTCATGCAGGCAGGGGGACAACTTTCCCCCAGAGCCTTTGCTCCCAGGAGTGCTGGGCCATAGGCAGCCTTGCTCTGGGAAAGGCCTGGGCAAGTCAATGGCCAAAATCCCTCCTTGCCTTGGAGCCAGGCAGGGTTCACCCAGCACAGGGAGCACAGAGCAGTCACTGCTGGGCAGCCCCGGCTGCGGGGACAGGGGGCAGCACAGGCCGGGGGGCAGCACAGGCCCGAGGGCAGCACAGGCCGGGGACACTGAGCCCTCAGTGCAGCTACTGCAGCCAGGGCCAGGGCAGAGCAGAGCAGCTGTTGTCTGTGTGTCTGTGTCTGTGTGTCCGTGCTGCTCGCAGCCCCACTAACGTGCGCTGGTTTCTCTTAGGACAAGACGAGCGCGCTGAGCCTGAGCAATGTTGCGGGCGTGTTCTATATCCTGGTGGGAGGCCTGGGGCTGGCCATGATGGTGGCGCTGATCGAGTTCTGCTACAAGTCCCGGGCCGAGTCCAAGCGAATGAAACTCACCAAGAACACGCAGAACTTCAAGCCCGCCCCTGCCACCAACACCCAGAATTACGCTACCTACAGAGAAGGCTACAACGTGTACGGCACAGAGAGTGTGAAAATCTAGGGGTACGGCTGCGGGCTGGACAAACCCTTGGGGTTCTCTTCTCTCTGTCCTTGTGTGGCTGCCTGTGCTGTTCTATCGTGTGACTGCTGCAAAAGGCTTTCCAAACACCATCTTGTGGCAGTTTTAAGTATCAGTTTTTAAGTATCAGTAAAAAAAAATTCTTCCCTGATCAGAACTAGGATCAAAAGGGGTTTGCACACGGAGAAGCTTTGTGCTGAAGTGACTAATTCCTCTCTCCAGCATTGTGCTAGTTGAAATGAAGGTATTTTGTTAATTGCTTTAAAAATCACTATAATCAGAATTCTCATCTCTCTTGTTGCTGATTTCTTCCTCTTTGTTCGATAAGCTCGGTCAGGTAAGTGCTTATAGGAAGTTTAAAAAAAAACTTGCAATAGAACCAAATCTTCTACACTAGAATTCGTGACTTTTAAAGCAGGAAAAGTAGAGCTGAATTGCTGCCAAATGATTCTGAAAAGGCCTGGTTAGCCCCTTGCCCACAGGCTGTGCCTCTCCATGGGCTGAGCTCCCCTGCCCCTTGCTGCCAGGCAGTGATGAAATCTCTCTGGTTTTGTTTTAGATCTTCACCCTGACAGCACGCAAGACAAAAAGCAGCAGAGAATGTGGCTACTCCATGGATTTGGACCATCTGAGCCAGTTGTACTCTCTCCGAGGTGTCAGGCATGACACGCATTGATGATGGTGCAATGTACTTTTAATAGGAAAAACTGGTATTTTTTCCTTCAGTGCCTTATGGAAGACTCTGAGACTCACAACAATGCAAACCATCACCGAAATATTCTTGCTTTGCTTCGAAGAAGTAATAGAGAAAGAAGAGAGGAAAAAAAAAAAAAAAAAAAGGAAAAAAAAAAAAAAAAAAAGGAAAAAAAAAAAAAAAAAAAGGAAAAAAAAAAAAAAAAAAAGAGAAAAAAGAAAAAAAAATACAAAAGAAAAAAACCCAAACGAAAGGGAAAAGAAAAGGACTGGTAACAAGATATTGGTATGGGAAAAAAGAATCTTGTAAAAAAAGATGAGTGCAACAAAAGCCATTCTTTGATACCACTGCACAGTAACTGAACTCGTGTCCTGAAAGCAGCCGCAGCTGGTTCCATCAGCCACCCCAGTCCCAGCAAACCCTGAAACCCCTCCTGACACAGAGCTCGGAAATCTGCTGCCTGCACTGCTCCTGTGAGCTGATGTCAAGATGTTTCAGTATTTACTTACAGTGGTGTGATTTTATTTTTGTTCTGAGCCATTCTAACCTCTCCAGCCAATTTGAGCAATTCTGTATAGCAGCAAAAGGTGTAACACCTGAAGGAAAGAATCTGTGCATTCAAACCAGTTAAGGTCAATGACTGTGAATCTGTAAATCCAAAAGAAAGTAATTTGTGGAACTGCATGTCTTGCTTCCAGATCAGTAAATTAATTTCTTGACATGGTAGCTAAAGTGCGGGCAGAAAATACTGCATTCTTTTTTTTTTCTGTTCTATCATCAGGCATACCTACAGGTGCTTTATTAAAATGACATTGTGTGGCTTTTAAAATTAAAAAAAAAAAAAAGGAAAAGCCACTTGCTGTTTAAGTTCAGACCATATATCTCATTTCTTGCTGTGCATTTGCATATTAATTCACTGTTTAATATCAAGCAACGAAGCAAGGGAAGGGCAGGTTAGTTTTTCCCAGGCCTGCTTCTGCTTCTCCCCAGGTCTCTCCCCGCAGCTCCGTGCTCAGCTCCTGTTCTCAGTGCAGGTCCTGTGGAACAGGGGCAGGGAAGGAGGGTGGAGCTGCAGTTCCAGAGTTACAGTGAGCCCTGGCAGGGGCTGCTGGTTCTGTTCTGTTCTGAGCCCCTGCCCTGCCCTGCCCCTCCAGGGGAGCTCCCTGCCACCCACATCACCCCTCTCAGACAGCAGCATTTCAGCCTCCCACCCTGCCTGGAAAATACTTAAGTATTCTTCATCTCTGAAAATTAAAAAAAAGAAAAAGAAAAAAAAAAAAAGAAAAAACCCACAAAACTTTAAACATATTGTCAATCACATGGGAAATGTTCAATGGAATATCCGCATACTAATTACCTCTAATCGACAATATGTATTTTCCGTAGTTTATGATAGAGTTTTATTTCATCAATAACATACAGTGAAAAAGAAACTCATTTAAACCAGTCTGACCCTTAGGCATTTAGTTTGCTGATGATAGATTTGAACTTTTAATAGGATTTAAAAACAAAAAAAAAATTTAAAAAATCAAAAAAAAAGTCTTGTTAAAAATATGTATTTCAAACAAAATGTAATATAAAATAATTTTAAAAGCTCATAGGAGAATAATTTATTGTTCAAGTTTTTAATGAGATATTGACAAAAAAAATTGTTTTGTTTTCATTTTCTTTTCATCAAACTCTGATTATTTTTTCAACTTCTGAACACTATCACTTCCCCAGCAAGGGTGAGAAAGCTGTGCAGTTATGAGTTGTATTTAAAACAAACGTTTCTTAAAAGCTGTATAAAAGATGTATGTTTATCAGATCAATTTTTAAGAGTGGAGGCTTCACACCAGTGAAGGGAGTTTGGTAAATGGTTCGATATTTTTTAAACTTGCATGTAAATCTAAAATGTGTTGAGTGCTTACCAATTCTGGCTACCAACTTCAAGCTATCAGAAGTTTGGCAGTAGTCTCATGATGATTTGGTTTGTTTTTTTTTTTTAATTTGTTTTGCTTCGGGGGCTTTGGGGATTCTTTTTTTTTTCCTTTCTTTTTTTTT
>VXBR01000453.1:376191-410890 GCA_013400215.1 Cisticola juncidis
TTTTTTTTTTTTTTTTTTTTTTTTTTTTCCCTCCTTTTTTGTTTTGTTTGGGTTTTTTTTTTTTTGTAATTTAAGTTCTTATTTTTTGTCGTTGAAACTGCACTTGAGTGAACAGAAAAATTGCCAAGCAAACTAATGGCTGTAAAAGCATAAACTGCATGTGTGGGCATCAATTACTGAGCCTCATTTTGATGAGGTGTTGTACAAAGAGTTTTAATACATTTTGTAAATAAAACTGTAAAGAAAAAAAAAAATAAAGAGCTTGCTTCTCTTTTCTGAGGGGAGAAAGGGTCTCCCTCCCTTCTGCCCCGCTCTGGGCAGCCTGAGGTGCTCCTCAGGTACCGGCACCGAGCCCTGGGGAGGGTCGGAGCTGCCGCAGGCGCTCGCTGTGCCGGGTGCGGGGGGAGCTGAGCCCAGCCTGTGTCCGCAGCCGGGGCTTCGGCAGCTGCAGATGAGCTCAGGAATGAGCTGGGACTAAATCAGAGCAATCCACAGCCGATACTGAACCCTAAAGCCCCGTACAAGGACCGAGGTTTCGGGCTGTCCTGGGTGTCACAGGGAGCTGTGCTGGGCACCAGATCCTCACACAAAGGGGTGAAGTTTCCAGTAAATGAGAGTCAGGAGAATCAGGGCTGTGGCACAGGGAGGAGAGGCAGGACGTGGTCCAGTCCAGGAGGGTTTGGAGGCAGCAATAGAAAACAAGGCAATTCCAAAGAGAAATGTCTCTGAGGAAGAGCTGGGAAACTCGGCAGTGATTACTGACCTGCCCTCTCAGAGTGGGGACGAACACAGGGCTCAGGAATGGGGCTGAGCTGGTGACTGGACCACAAAGGGTTAAGGGGTACAGGCACCCACCCAGCCTTGATGGCAAGGAGGGGGTAAGGCACTTAAAACCTGTAAAAAATGCACAACACAAACCCAAGGCAAGATGCTGGTAATGACGGGTGCTTTAGATAATGTTTAGCACATAAATAACGTAATTGACCAATTAATGAGCATGTGGCAGATGCCTGATACGCTGTAACAAGTAGGGAAGGGTATGAGGTAACACCGCAAATTGATTAAAGGAACGCAGAGGCAGAGGAGCGCCGGGCCCAGAGCTGGGGGCGGTTTTGGGGCAGGGCCCACAGGAGCAGGGAGGGGCGACGAGGCCCCGGTGAGCAAAGCCTGGTGCCTGCAGGGACAGAGGGGGCATGAAGGGCCCGGGGCAAGGGGATAACTGTGGGAGAACTTCTGTTCCCCTACAGCCCAGAAACACCACCTGTCCTGGGCAGCAGCACAAGAGGCATGGCCAGCAGGTCAAGGCAGATTATTGCACTCTCCCTGCTCTGCTCTTCTGAGATCCCAGCTGGAGCAGTGTCCAGCTTTGGGGGCTACAACAAAAGGCCTGGAGCTGCTGGAGTGAGCCCAGAGGAGGCCATAAAGAAATTCAAAGGGCTGGAGCCCCTGTCCTCTGGGAACAGCCCGAGTCAGGGCTGTTCAGCCCACAGAAAAGAAGGCTCTGGTGACATCTTAGAGCACCTTCCAGTACCTAAAGGGGCTACAGGAGAGCTGGAGAAGAACTTTTTACAAGTCATGGAGTGACTTGGAGTGACAAGGGGGAGTGGCTTTAAACTGAAAGAGAGTAGGTTCAGATCGGAAATATGGGGAAAATTCTTCCCTGTGAGGGTGGTGAGGCCTGGCACAGCTGCCCAGAGGCCCCATCCCTGGAAGTGTTCAAGTCTCAGAGCAACCTGGCCTGGTGCACGGCCTCCCTCCCGCCACAGAGGGCGGAAGGCGGCGATGTTGGGGGTCCCGTCCAGCCCCGAGCGCCCCTCGGTGCGATCCCGCCGTGCTCGGTGCGACGCTGCCCCGCAGCGGCGGAGGGGCCGCGCCGGCCCGGGCAGCTCCCCCCGCTCCTCTCGGGAACCGCACTTGTAATATCACCCCAAGCCTTTCGACAAATATCGCAGTTCATTTCCAAATATGGCCCGAGCAGGCTAATTGCCCAAAAAATGCTCCAAAATTCATGTAATAGCCGTGGTTTGGTCCAAGGCAAATAAATATAAATGATGTTTGCTTAATATTCCCCTGTCCTTTAAACGAGTGATGTTTGCCAGTGTCGAGGGAAAACACCTTATTATGAAATAGCTGAAGCTGTGACCTATCACAGATGCTGTAGATTATACAGAGCAATTAGAACATCACATCAGGGCTTAATTAATGGGTTCTGGGTAACGGGTTTTTCCCTCAGGACCATGGGCCAGGACCACACCAGGGCAGGGCTGCTTGCCCACCCTCCCAGCCCTGTCTGTTCTTCCCCACAACCCTCTCAAATCACAAAAACATTTAGGTTGGGAAAAACCATGGAGTTCAATCCTTACCCCAGCGCTGCCACGATCACCACTGACGCACGGCCCGGGTGTCACATCCACACGTCCTTCGGAGGCTCCCAGTGGCTCCACACGGCCCGGGGCAGCCGCTTCAGGGCCTCATCGAGGCCTGCCGGTGCTGAAGCTTTCCGGGTACCAGTCGAAACCTCCCCTGGAGCAACTCGAGGCTGTTTCCTCTTGTTTGTTGCCTGGGAGAGCAGCCTGAGCCCCACCTGACAACAACCTCCCTGCAGGGAGCGGCAGAGAGCGATTGGCCTCCAGGCCGAGCGCCCCCGCTCCCGCGGCTGCTCCCCTCAGAGCCTTCCCCGCTCCGCTCCCTCAGAGCTTTTCCCGCCAAGCGGGGCCCAGAGCGGGACACGGGATCTGAGGAGCGGCGCCCGCAGCCCGGGGGGGGCACTGCCCTGGTTCTGTGTGCCGCACTGTGGCTGATGGGAGCCAGGCTGTCCTTGGCCTTCTCTGGGCACGAAATTCACGGGCACAGCCCGGCCAGGGCCACAGCCCGGCCAGGGCCACAGCCCGGCCAGGGCCACAGCCCGGGCACAGCCCAGCCGGGGGCACAGCCCAGCCGGGGGCACAGCCCGGCCACGGGCACAGCCTGTCCAGGGGCACAGCCCGGCCAGGGGCACAGCCCGGCCAGGGGCACAGCCCGGGCACAGCCTGTCCAGGGGCACAGCCCGGCCAGGGGCCCGGCCCGGGCACAGCCTGTCCAGGGGCACAGCCCGGCCAGGGGCACAGCCCGGCCAGCCCTGTGCCTTCTCCAGCCCTCTGGGACTCCCCGATTCCCCTGCTGTCCTGTGGACAAGTCCCACCACCAAACCCTCACTGCTGTCTCCACAAATGCACCTGACCCCTGCAGAGACCCCCAGAAGGAAGAAGGATCACAAGGAGCAGCTGTCTTTGGAATGTGTCTGGGGGAGAAAGCCCTCCCAACAACGCATGAACCTGGCCAGACACCGTTCCTGTCCCCTCAGGAAATTGCAGAGCACACCCAGGTTATCCCAGCCACAGCACAAAGTGCTTTCACGGGGTTTAATCTCTCCCTTTTGACTGCTGCAGTGTGCTGGGTGTGCCCAGGGGTCAGTGTAACATCCCACAGCCCCTCTCCTCCCCCTGCTGCTTCCAGGGATTTCAAACTCGCTGCTCCTGCCAGGACAGGCTCACATTTCCCCGCTCCCTCCAGGCTGAATTCTGCACTCTGGTCCCAGTGCCGGGGATGGCAGCGCTGTCCTGGCCCCGGAGGTCACACCAGGGACCCCTGGACCTGTGCCCACCTCGGCAGGGCAGCTCCACCTCATCCTCACTCCAGTACAGCCCCAGGCCTGGAGTGACTTTGATGGAAATGTTCCATTTCAGACTAATGAGGTAATTAAAAGGGCCTGAGTATTTAGCTTAGTTACTCTTCTTTTTAGTAATTCTTTCTCACCTCTAATTAGAAGGATAACTCTTACCCAATTCTCTTCCCGATTTGTCTGTGTCTTTCTTCCACTGCAGGGCGACGATTCGTAATCTTCTATGATTCACTCAGCAATCAGAACAAAGCTCATCAGGAGAGTTATACTGACCAAGTCTGTAAATACCACAATTTTTTAATATTTAGTATTGAATATATGCATGAAGACAAGATGCTTCTGCTTCAAATCCCAGATTACTGAAAGCGTACAGCACCAAGGATGCTCAACTTTTACCAAAAGTCTCTATATATTGTATCAAAAAATAAAATCTCGCCAAAAGCCCAACAAACCAAAACCCCCAAATATTGAAGAGACAGGTTTAATAGTGTTAATATTTGATACATACCTGCTTTTAATGGTGTTTGGACAAGGGACAAAGGGCTCCAAGGAAAGGTGTAAAGCTGCCAAGGCAGGGGGCAGAGCCGGAGTGCTGTCCCCTGGAGCCAGGGACAGAAACCCCCCAGAGGGTCCCAAAGAACAACCCCATCCTCTGACAACCCACAGGAGCAATAAAGTGACCACAGAGATGATTTACGACCCATTGAGAAAACTATCGTTTATTTAGAAAAAAGGTTACACTGGTAGAATTTAGCAGATAAAAAAATTCTTTTTTTTTTCTTTTTTTTAAAAATGTCATTGTGAAATTTTCAGACTAAAGTTCAGCAATACAAAGCTCCTGTAGCTGTAACTGAAACTTAACTTATTTCAGTTTTGAAGAGAGCATTTCCAATCAATCTAAAAACGACATGACAAACAAAAGGTGTGACAGGGGACAACTGAGCACGGGTTTAGATTGGGATGGGACAGGGTTCATTCATTGTTTTTTTAAACAAGTCAACGTTATACACAATATACAAATAATCCCTAAGCATTGCATGAAAACAGTGCTCCCACTCAACTTTCGTTTTTTTTTAGTTACTGATATTAAAAACAGGCCAAGTAATAAATAAAAACTGAGTTTAAATGAGGTAAATCCAAAAAGGTTCAATAACTGTTTATTTGTGGTTTCCAAACATCTAAAGAATGCAATTTCAAATTGAAAGAATTACTAAACTCAGGCAGTATTTCTGACAAACTAAAGTGGAACTATGTACACATGAAACCTCATTTGCACTATGGCAACTGTTTGTTTGCAGCACATTGTGCTAAAATATGGAATAGGTAACACTTTCAGCCAGGTACTGAAAATAAATGTGTAAGAAACTAAGCAACAAGTTAAAAATACAGTAATGTACAACTTAATTATTTCATGGGGAAATAAAGCAGAGAACTGAATAATTTAAGGAGATGCAGATGGGTCCTCTTCATTCACAATTTTCTGTGCAATCTATACTCTGGAAAATACATTTCTGGTCACAGCTGGATATCTTCCCATTTTAATGTCAGCTGCAACAAAGATGTACATAATTAGAATTACATATTCAAATGAACACTGATCTCAAAACTTCACATTTTATTCCATTCACAACTCAAAGAGTGAGGGAGGAAATAAAATTATTTTTATCATTCCCTACCTCTAAAAAAGTTTTAATGAACTAGTTTAGACCACTGGTATGTGCTCGAAAAAGAAGTCCAACCCAAAACCACACATACTCATAAAAACCCCCAAACGTGAAACAACATTTTAAAAAAAAAAAAAATCCCCCCAAAACCCCCAACCCCCCCCCCCCAAAACACCACCCTGGGTGATTTCAGCTGTTTTATCTGTAAATCCTTTACCAGTCAACAGGACCCATGGGAGATACCGAATCAAACAAATTAAGTAACAAATACCTTGCCTGAAAGAATCTTCATTATCTATGCTTGTCTGAAGATTTATGAGTAAATTCAGCATTAAGGAAAAAAAAATATATTTTTTGCTACATATACAAAGAGAAGCTCATTTACAGAAATCTTCTGAAATGTCAGTGTTTAAAAGGATATTGTTTCTTTTCTTCTTTCCCCCCAGTACTGTCCCGTTTTTCTTTCTTCTCTGTTTTTTCCTTATCATGTCTTGATTCCTTTAAAAATACACATATGGGAAATAGCTTATTATGGTACCCCTTGTACAGGACATTTAGGAGGACTCTAACATTTAACACTATAATTGGACACAGCTAAAAATCCCCACCACTCAAAATGATGTTCTCAGCCACGATGATGTCTGGGATTATTTTACCTTTCTCATCCATTTCTCTGGTGCCAGCAGCAGAGCTGCAGCTGGGAACCCCTGCCTGGTGAACACACCTGCAACACCCCTGCTTCCACCAAAAGCAGCTGTGCTGGCAAACGCACAGGGAAATCTGAATTACAGACTAGCTTCTATGTCAGTTAAGCCTGTTTTCATCTACCTGCTTAAGAAAGCAGTCGGCAAATATTTAGATTATTCAGAACCTAAAGTGTAAATTTCTGTATTTCCTGGCTACTGCCAAAATGAGCTAGTCCTCCAAACGATCCTCCTCCTGCCAAGAGTGACTGCTGAGATATTTTAAGCCACAAGACACCAGAAGTTTCAGAAGCATTTTCTTACACCTTCACAGCTTATCTTTTTAATTTAGGCTATAAAGCAGCAATAAAATTTAGGAAGAAAAAATCAGCTTGTTCTGTCAGCAGCAACAACAAACAAACAAGAGGAGAACAGCTTATTTTACCTTTTTGCTACCAGAGGAGCTCTTCTCCATCTTTTCTGCCTTGATGGAGTCACCTTTCTCTTTCCCTGAAGATTTTGATTTGTTTTTCTCCTTCTCTTTTTCATTTAGGCGAGGGGAATCAGAAGGACTTTCACTTTTGCTATGTTTTGAAGAACCAGCTAAAAGCAGAGCAGAAAGCTGTAACTCACATCAGTACAAGACTAAAAGTAGAACTTTTTCACACAAAAATAAAATACGTACTCGTGCCGTTCTCCTCCTTGCGCCGCTTCGTCGAATCCTGCGGCACCTCCCGGTCACTGTTTGAATGATCCTGGCACCAAAGACAATTATGCAGATGTTAGCAGAGGAAAACAGACTCCTCAAGCAGCACCTGCTTCTATTCTTATTTTGGAGAACTCATTTTTGAGTCCTTAGAACGTAACTGAGGTGTTACATGGGAGTTTCTGAGGTCGGTTGGAGGGGGAAGAGGTTTGAACACATTCCTGCAAACCGACCTCTGAAAGAGGCACAGAACAGCAAAGGCACCTCACAGACAGAATTCTGCTCAGATGGGCTGTACAGCCAATCATTACTGCAAGGGCTTGGAGCAGAAAGCAGAAGAGCCTTCCAAGCACATCCCACTGTCTGAACTGGTTCATTAAAAATGTCACCAACCCTTTTTCGCTCTTTCCTGTCCTTCTCATCTTTCTTCTCTCTCTCTCTGGATCTTTCCCTTGACTTGTCCAAATCTTTCTTCTCCACTTCTCTCTCCTTACTCTTGGACAGTGTTGGAGTAGTGTGGTTTATGTAGTGCTGTTAAATTAAGGCAACATCACCAAATATTAATATGCATTCTTAGACGTGTAAATAAAAAGAAGTCTTATTCTAACATTATCAGACCTAGCTCAAATATTGAACATAAATACTTCAGTAGCAAAACAAAGTGATTGAAGACACGTTCAAACTCGTCATCTATAATTTAAGCTACAGCTAATTTACTGAATTTACACAGTTCAAGAATATTTTCCCTTAAGTGGAACGTTCCTATGAAATGCACACAGCACTGCTCACCAGGACTGTTGGATGCATGAGCACAAACCAGACACAGGGCTAAAATCAGGATGTGAGGGTTACTGCACTCAGTGACAGCTGCAGTGACAATGCCTGCAACCCTGCCGGAACGGATGGACGGAATCAGCTGCTTAAACAAGATGTAATTTATTTCTAAAGAATAATCTTTGCCAACAAAGTATTTAAGACAATAATTTGAATAACGTCTTTTAATCTAATTTCTAACCTTCAAAGGAGAAAAACAGCTGAGCATAAAGAAGAGTTGTTTTTTTCAGTAATGTGTTCTAGATCGTTATTCCACTACCTCTTCTAACCAATTCTGGTAAGCTCCATAAAACTGGTAGTGCATGTGTTATATAGATATGGATACATTGCAGTAATTAGATCTGTCTTTTTAAAACAATTATACAGTTAGAAATATTAAGAGCACATTTTAAATTAAAGCCACTTCCCTTGGTATTTAAGTTATACCAGTACACAGATTTAAATCAGTATACTTTACTCTTTCCCCATAAGTTAACAGTTCCATAAGTTAACAGTTTTATTTGGGGACTACTTGTACTAAAATATCTTTATTAAAATGTATTTCTTTTTAGAGAGACCCCTTACTTAAAAAGACACCAACAGAAGATATATGTGGAAGATGAGTTTAAAACAATCAAGGTATCACTCAAACCAAACCAATTAATGTTTCACACAACTTTCAAAATCAAAGCAATCCTGTCCTTCCCCAGTTTCAGTAAACATTTAACTTACCAAAACCTGATGTTAATGATCCTATATTAAAAGTCACACTGACATAATTTAGGTCTCTTTCCTTTTATTATTTCACTGGAATTTTATTATCCCACAACAGAGACTGAACCTTCAGTACCTCTTGCACTGGGTATTTCTTTTTTCTCTTTTCCCTCACTCCTCTTTTCTTATTCCATTTCCCACAGTGCCACCCCACAGGTAAATTTACCCTGCTCTCCTCTTTGCTGACACTGGCATGCAGGTCCATTTTCTCTGAACAGCCCCATTGTTGTCTGCTAGAGCAGCTTTCCACAGGAGAAAGCAAACCCACGGCTCTGCCTTCCCCTGCTGCATTTCCTGCGCTCTCACGGCAGATTCACTGCTCCCCTGCCACTCCAGGGCAGAGTTTGGGAACTACAGCCATCCTCCCCCACCCTCACCAGGAGAATTTAATAACCTGCTGCTAGAAATGCTGCCAACTGATGGCACCTCGAATTCCGGGTGCTTCGGTGTAGTTTGGAACTCGGACAAACGCCAAAGAACAAACACCTCTGACTCCAGTCTGGCACCAATTCTTCTACAACCTGCAGCTACACCAGCATTCCATGGTCTGGCTCCAAACTGAGCCACGTCAGGAATACAGGAAGTCCAGGAGCAGACAACAGCACCAGACTTTAACCTTCTGTGGCAGCTGCACTCCTAAACCTTGCAGGCTTCTGAACACCCCATCCCTCCCCAGGTGAGTCCATGGGAGTAAAGAGCATTTAGCCAGTCTTTACACCATGTACAGGGACATGGCCAGGAAGGGCTTTAGGTCTGTTAGATCGGCACTGAAGAGTGAACATTAGTTCAGTAAGTGAGAAAGATTAGAAAAGAGCATTTAGACAAGGAAGGAATGGGTTAGACACCCCTCATTCCCCAAACACTTAAAGAATAAATCCATTAAAAGGTCACACAACTGTAATACACTTCCAGCTAAGTCTACACAAACACATTACAGTGAATTCTAAAAATAACTTTTCAAATTACCTAGAAAAATAAAGCTGTTTTCTGTTCATTTAATTACAAATAGTTTCGCTGCCTGCTTAATTAAATCAATATGCTAATAAGCAAAATAAATATTTTAAAATAAAACTTTTAGCTTAAGTAATGAAAAATTTCAATTAATAAGCTGAATCTTGACTTATACAGTAAAAGGGGAAAAGAGAAATTTTACAGATTCCCATATACCACCCTTCAGGCAGAGGTAAGCTATAAGACAAATACTATAGTTTTTGAATTAAAAATAAATTTAAATATACAAGATATGATGATGATTTATAAAAGTATCTGGATTCAATCTACAGACATTGTAATTTCATCAATGGCAAGACTAAAGGATGTTTCCTACATACACTATCCCTGTAATCAGGTACAGTTGGTATTGGAAAGATTCAATTAAAAAGAAATCCATCCAGCAAGTGTCCATTACAGAATCACAGCTATCTGGATTTAAAACATACAAAGTGTTCTGAACACTTTGCATAAAGATAACTACAACTACAGCAACAGTGTAAATACAGAACAGAAAATGGAAACCCGTAACACATTTTTAAATTAAGTGAATGTAAGTAATCCTAGGTAAACCCAGAAGGTATCCAAAAAGTCCAAATGGGCAGCATTTTCCAAGTGATAATGCACATTTTCCTTGGTGCAGTTCAGCTCCACACTGGTACTGACTGTGTGATCAGAGACCTGAACAGCAGCTGCAGGTTTGATGCATTTCCCACCAGTCACACCCCGATCTACCAGCAGGGGTGCAGCAGCTGTGACTGCTGAACAGTTACAACCTGCTGGAGTTTTAAAAAAGGCAACAAAATAGAAATTACAGAATCTGCCTAAAGTCCCCCATTCCCAGCCTTGCCAGGCCACAGGCAGAGCGCTGTGTGCAGCTGTCCCAGCTGTGTCCAGCTGTGTGCAGCTGTGCAGAAGGACAGGACGGGCTGCAGGGTGCAGGGAAGGGCCCCAGGGGCCGGCCCAGGGCTGGGACACCCGGAGGACAGGCAGGCCCAGCACCACAGGAGCAGCCTTAGGGAGACCTTGGCACCTCGCCCAGCAGTTCAGGGGCGCCTACCCAGGGAGACTCACAGGGGAAAACAACCCCAATGGATACAAGGCACTGCTGGAAGCTTTCAGCTGGGCACCACAGGGAAACGCTCCACACCAGGAACCCCCAGGCAGTGCAGCATCTCCTGGGGAAGTGCTGGATTCCCTGGCACTGGACAGAGCTGCCCACACAGGGTGCTGGGCATCCTGCCTACACCACGTTCCCACCAGCTGATCCTTCAGGCCCCTTCCGACCTGGGATTCTGATTCCATGAACTCCTGAGAGCATTTTTAGCACCCTTCCCCTAAGATAATGAAATTGAAGTGTATTTAGGAAGCAAATCCACAAAGATGATAATTCAGAAGGCTGTCTCTGATGCTTGGAAACACAATGCTATAGTAGTACAACAGAAATACTGTTGTAAGGGGAAAAGTATCATTATTCCAGAGACCTTTCAAATAGTTTTTAACTAACTACTGTTCTTTAATTGGTATATTCAAAACCCCTCAAACAATTCTAAGAACTATTTTAGCTATTCTATTAGCTTTTCAGCCAAACAAATGGTCTAATCATAAGGACATTTCTGTGTATTTACAAGTTTTAGAGAGGAATAGAAGAGACACTGACATAGCACATCTCTTCAAAATATTGACAGAAAGGTAAATTCAGGGGTTTTTGTTATGTTGCTTCTACATTGTCAACCATCCCTCCTGTATAGAGGATCTACACACCAAGACAAAATCCCCAATCCCTCTATTATTACTCCAGTATTTACAGGAAAGGAATTTGAATTTCCGATGGGAGCTCGCCATGAGCAAAAGTTAACTTCTCTCTGCAACAAAGCATGAAAATAAACTTGGCTGGGTTCTAAAAGGTTCAAACCTTTGCTGAAGAGTCCTTGAGTTCGTTGAGGTTGTCCTGTAGAAAATGAACGGAGATGACACGTGAGCTGGAATAGTTTTCAGAAACCAGAGGGACTTTGGGAAGCACGGTGGTGCCCTTGAAACAAAAAACAGCTACTCCTTCTGCAACAGATCTTATGTTAATACCATACTCTGAATAGAGCTAGGAACTGAAATACTTCTTAAAAAGAAAGTAGAGGGGGAAAAAAGACAGTCATTATCTATTCTCTAAACTGTGCTATTAAATAAACTACAAAATAAGTCTGTATCTAATTCTTCCTAAACTAGTGAAAACACACTCTCCTGCCTAGACAAAAATATAAAGAAAAAGTAGTCTTAACTCTAAATATAGCTGAAAAGGCGAAACAGGTTTAAAAGTATTTTAAACCTGTATCTTCTCCACTTTCAGTTAAATGTGGAAGAAGTCACTCTAGAATGATCTTAAGCTGCCATTAATAAAAAACTTCATCACTGAGTAGTTATCACTGTCACCTCTTTCCTCAAAACAAGTAAAAGCTATTTGAATTCTCCAAAATTAAGTTAAATCTCTCAAGTAAACGAAAGATTTTTTCTATCTTACATAGAAGATGTACTTTTAAAAAACAGAAAAAAGAGAAGAGCTTGTTCTAAAGTTGGTGAGATGGCGAAGTTTAAAGACCCACATAATCCATCACAGTGCTCTCGATGAAGTATTGGTAACTTACAGTTTCAAATGTTCAACGTACTGCAAATTCAAAGATTCCATGAACATAGATGGTTTAGAAATAATATAAATATGGAGCAAGGAATGGCTACCCTGAGTCTTCAAGTAGGCTACGCCCATGGTTTTGTGCTGCGCTTGCGTGCTTGGGGTTTCTCTTTGCTGGGTAGGAGGCTTGGCCACATCTGGGTCTCAACACGGTGGGAACCCATGGAAATAAACAAACCTCGAAGGGAAGGACAACAGAAGCTGCATGCGCACTGAATATACACAACTACAGGAGAACTGATCACCAAGGAGACTTTAAAATGGAGCTCCTTTCAAGACTCCTCCTGAGAAGGCACACATCGGTGTGATGCTCATCAAGAAGCCTGATGAATTCAGAGGTATCGAACATCCCGTATCCTCCAGGAATCTTCAGTGCTATAGATTCTTCAAAGAAGTGCAGAAAAATATGCTCCACTCTGTTGCAAAGACTCGTTTGCTTGTAGCTACCATTGCACTCCAAAAAAACTGACTGCTTAAAGCAATGAGGCACTTCTGTGTAAAAATTCTCTTGAAATTTCCAAACACTATTTTACAAAATTTGTGCTAGGTCCTTGAAGCATTATTTTGGTTAATTAAAAAATATTTTTATAGAAAAAATGACAGTCCGCCAATAAAGAAAAGGAATGCATTTTCTAATGCAACATAAAACCTCCAGTGGCTCCAGGGTATACTTGGCACAAAACTTGAAGGAAGTCGGACACTGGCATCCCAAACTGGTGAGCCTAACATGGGTGCTGCCTTCCTCAGGCTATACTAACCTTTACTGTTGAGGAATGTGACGGAGAAGAATGAGTATCAACTTTGCGGCGTTTTTGTTCTGAGGAAAGAACAGAACACGGCATTACTAAAACAGCTCAAACAGGAGAACCAAACAACGTCACTTGCTGACTCCCAAGATAATTGCAGCTAGATTTCTCACCACTATGTGAATTTTGTTTTCCTTAAGCTATCTAGAGTTAGCAGCATACCCTGGTCACCCTTAGGAAAGTTTGCAATAGAAATGTAATGTGAACAAACTGCTACAAAATTATGCTCACTCCAAACTTCCATTTCATGGAAGCCAGTATCTCAATTTCAGAGCTGCTATAAAGACCCTGAGCAGGGAGACCCTATGGAAAGCATTACAGCCCTCCCTTACTATGCAGGGATTCTCCCTCAACTTCTCCACCATTTTTTGACATTCAGTGATTTTCAAGTGATACATTCTATTTTGCTGGACAAGAACAGACACTAAATATTCCAACCTACCCCTCTCAGATTCTGATGTTTCTGACCGGGGAACAGGTGACTTCAAGGACCCAGCTACTGGCACCTTTTCTCCTCCTTTAGCATTTTCCTTGGATTTCATTTCCTTTGCCAGATCTCTTTCTCTGGACGGTTCCTTTTCTCGCTCCTTTTCTGCAGATGACTTTGACTCAATGATGGTAACAACCGTCTTGGACTTTTCTTCTTTTGAAGCTTTTTCTTCTTTCTTCACTTTTTCCTTCTCTTTGTCAGACTTTGGCGTTTTCTCCTTTATCTCTCTTGCTTTCTCATCTTTGTTTGCCCGTTCTTCCTTCGGTTTATCTTTCCCATCTTTCCCAAGTGCCTTCATCTCCGGAGTGGCAGCTGGAGTCTTGTCTTTTTTTTCTTTATCTTTTTCCTTCCCGCTTTTCTCTTTATCATCTTTCTCTTTAATAATTTTGCTGCATCAAAAATAAAATGGCCATTTAGCATAGGATAAAAACCACAGCTCCAGCTTTACCACAGAAGTTTTATTTCTGAATGTTTGACACCATTTCCTGAGGCAGACACTGTATGATTTCAGATTTGCTGTTTCTTTATTGGAACAGCAACAGGCAAATGTTCTCATTTACCTTTTGTAGCTAAAACAAAATGCATTTATCAGTAAAACTGTGTATTTTTGAAAAAATAATGTAATTTTTTAAACTTTGAAGAAAGGGGAACTATTCATATAGAACCCAGAAATAAAAATAAAAGGCAGGTCACTTTCAAGTGTATTTCTGTGGCTTGGGAGGAAGAAAATAGAGAATGTAAGAATAGCTTTTCTCACCTATTAGACGCACTGTTCCCATTGCTTGTTGTCACCTTCGGTGTAGCGTTGACAGTTTTATTAATAACTTTCACCACACCCTGAGACTTCTCCTTTAGTTTATCTGCTTTAAAAAAGAAAGAACAGCTCTATTTCAACAAGTGAATCTACATCCTATTGGTTAAAATAAAACAAGTAGCTGAGCATGTTCATGTCAGGTCATGTGCAGCTAACAGCTAAAATAGGCAGATTACTCTCTCCCAAAACCAAGTAAAATAAAGAACATGCACTCATCCTATTTAGCATCACGTTTATATTTTTTCTTTTTAGCTTAATGAGGCAAATTTTGAGAGAAGCCTGTAATGTCAGAAAAATTCTACTACAAAATAAGCATGTAATAATCATAGGTGTGTTTACCAGTCTCCTCAGCAGTGCCCTCTTCCAGTCTCACTGTATTTATTGTGAGAGACGTAGGCATCCCAGCACCACCTGGCCCATTTTGTACTGTTGCAGGTACAGCATTCCTGGCAGGTGGGTCTTTGTGGTGAAATTCATTTTCAGGTATCATGAAAGGCTTCCTACTTTTCAACTGTCCAGAATAGCTGCAAGTCGCACAGATTGTTAAATATGCACAAACATAAAGCAAAACATGGGTTGAATCTTAAATGTGGATCTAATCTAACAGTTCATCTGTTATTTATTTCACAGTTTTCCTAACTGATACGCAGTTTCTTCCCCCTACATTGATGAGCTCAAAAGAAAAAGAAAAACAAACAAACCCACTAGACACAGAGGCAGCCCTACCTCCACTCCCTCTTCCTCACCACCACACACACCCCTGGCCAAGCACACAGAACAAACTGACTACTGACAAAACTCCAGCTGTCAGGGGAACCCGAACTGCCCCTCAGGCACACGAGGATGATTCCACATTCACCACAGGAAGATGCAAGCTGTAACTAAGCCTTTTAAAACCATGTGCACTCACAATATCTAACCAGTCTTGCAGAACAGCCCTTCACTTTCTTCCTTTCACTACCCCTCCTATCTCCTTGCTCCCACATTATCTCTCTAAAATTAAGCTATGCTCTTCTGAGTAGAAATCTTTACTATTTTAAGTGTTTCACTAGAGTCTTGCAAAGGAACTCAGTGATCATCCAGCACAAAATGAACGTTTTCATTCACACTGCCAGCACCGAGATGCAGGATAGCGAAATCTTCTGTGATAAGGTAAAAATCAAATGTTAGGACTGTAACAGTTCCGAGTCTTTAGATGCCTTTCATGATCCACTTTTAACCACTTTCTTAAATAAGTTGTTGTTACCCCATAGCCAATGCATATAGATCAGGTCTCTTCTCTTTCTCTTCCTGACATATCTTGTGTACTCTTCTTTCCAAGGCTTGACCCAGGTTCAGCACTTTTGGGTACCACGGAAGGATCTTGGTCAGCACAATCAGGATGTTTCTGATATGTGTATATTCACCTGTTTCCAGACAGTGCACAGAAGCCTAAAACACAAGTTAAGTCTAATGAAGTTGGTTTTTTTTAAAGCATTCAAAAACATAAGGTTTTTGGCATCTCTATTTACCTTAGTTAATTTATAGTGCCACTTGTGTACCACGTGTCTAAAATTCTCATAATCCAATTGATCAGCCTTATTTCCACCATCAAATCCAGTTGCTCGTAATATAGTAAGGAAGCCTGGATAGTTGCCACATTCCTACATGCACATCAATAAATAGGAAAAAAATTATTTTTCGGGAAATAAAGTCAGTAATTCTAAATTCTAAACTCTAAAGAATGAGACATGACCACACTTTACAAGACTCACATAATTTTTCTAAAGATAATTTATGCTGAAATTTTAGTTGTGGGTGAGAGAGAAGATTATTCATAATTTATGTAGCTTGTGCAAGGAGTATTAAGAGAGTATCCATATGCTCCCTAAATTATCTTTGAGGTAAGCTATGTGAAAATCAAAAATGGAAAGGCTTTTTTTTGCAAACATATTTTTTAACACCACACAAAATTACTTCTATCAAAACTACACGAATTATAGTAATATAACTACATGAATTATAGTAATAATATACAAGTCAATTTTAAGATTACGCCACCAGAAAAATCCAATCGCATTGTTTTTATACCTAACAGCTGCACTAAATCCATTTTTACTGGGCTGAATTACACGAAAGGTTAGTACATGTTCTGATGAGCAAACCCATCTCAGTAATTTCCTGTACCTTTTCATATATGACTCTGTCACTGTGCCATCTGGTCACAGTCTCCAGCATGCAGCACAAAAACCTGCCATATCTACTGGCTTCATTTTCTGTGCAACTTGCAACTGTATATATAATATCAGAGAAAACCTGTGAACAGAGCAAGAAAATGTTACTATGACCTTACTGAATTGCAAAAGCAAAAAACCTAACAATTTTAAATCTCTCTTATCTAAACCACCACTAAGCTGGTTTCTAAACACACAGAGACTACTTAAATAAAACATTGCTTGTTCCACAACTGCTGCTCCTTCATGCTTAGCCCAGGATCCAAGCACAGAGCTGCTGCTGACACACTGAGAGTTCAAGTGTCTCCACTGACACAACTGTTTTATTTTCAATTTAATAGTGATTTGAGCTGGTAGAAGTAAACATCCAGCCAAGCTGATGCAGAAGAGTTTCCTTTCCTGGCCACTGAGGTCCCTCAGAGAGGGCTGCTTGAAACCAGAGCAGACACAGTGCCTGCCCTGCCTGTAGCACCATTTGCAGGGTCAGAAGGGTCCCAAGGATGGTGCTGGTGTGGACAAGCATTAGAAAAGAGCTCCCACAGCAGAAGGGAGCTAAAATGGGAGGATGAGAGCAGGCCATGGAAATACACATTACTTAAAGGTTACAAAACCTGAAAACAACTCCTGTGCTAATGACTTTGCTCTGAAACTCCAGACTCACTAGGGTAAAGCACAAACAACACTGCTTGAAAATAACCCGTGAAGCTTTAAGAAAACTTTGATCAGAAGAACTAAAGTACAAAAGTGAACTCCTGATTGTCACCGATTCCAGAACGAAACACAAGTAATGATCCTTTCAGCTCTTTTGGGAGGCAGGGTACACAGGGATGTCTGAAGTGGAAATGATGAAAATCCACACACAGAGCTGGAGCTACTCACTCGGTCATAGCAGAGGAGGGTGGAGAAGTTGGGTGTTTTCTGCTGATGCACCAGTTCAACAAAGTGAGCACAGTAAACTGCATCAATTGCCGAAAAAATGCATCGAGGAAATATACACAACTGTAAAAATTTGGTGATAGTCTCATTTTTGGTAGATTCTTCAAAAAACAAACGTTAAGGGGAAAAAAGAAAAGAAAAATAAAGTAAATTAATGGTTTATCATTCAACTATTCTCTTCCCAAGAAGTTCAGTATGGCAGATCCATACTCTGGTGTTTGCACGTTTGGCCACTTGTACTTCAGACATATCTTTGGCATTGATCAGAAAAAGTCAAAAGAAGTGCAACTGTCTGAGGGTGGGGATAGAATAACAGGGTGGATGTAGCAAATGTTTATTTCTTATTGGCAAAATGCTTCTTTCACACAACCGCTAAAAACAGGTTCTGGGAAAGTCTCAGTAAACTTCTCCACCTGCTCAAATTGTGCACACCAGCAAAGCAAACACCACCTGCTACCTCCCTAGAACACTTTCTTTCACCTTCCTACATGGGCTGATTTGCACTTTGGTGTCCTTCAAAACTGAGGAACATGCTGTCTCTATAGAATCCATTAATAATCATTTTTCCAATTAATCTAACACAGAGAGGAATTTAGAGAACAGCCTTCAGTAAACCACCATCCCAAAACACACATTTTGTGCAAGCTTCATTCTAGCACTGAGTAAAAGAATGCACCGTACCAAGTTCAGGAGTTACCTGTTTGTTTGACCAACCACAGGTTGGTAAACTCAACAGCCCAGCACATGCCCAAACTGGTAACAAGGAGCATAAAGAGAAGCTGAGAGCAAAGTACAGAACTAAAGACTGCAAGTGGATGCCTTCAAAGCAAGAACAGCCACGATCCTCACAAGGGCACTGGTGGTTTTGCAAGACCACAAGTCAGGCTGCTCAGGCTTTACTTGCTTCCATTTTGTGATGCTCATGGAATAAAGCTTGCTCAAGAAGGTACTGTGAGCTTTTAGTTAGCTAAAAACTTTACATTGACTTTGTTTAATTTTAGTATCTACTACTCAAAGGTTATAAGAAACATTTGACACTTAAAAAAAGAAGAAATCTATCAAGGGAATCACAGTTCATGGGACAACCAAGTATGTGTTGCACAGAAGTGTACAAAAAAAGCAAGTGATCAGCCAGTCAGAATAGGGGGTCTCCAACTGCTAAAGCTACCAGGCTATTCTGCCAAAAATTAACCTATTCTCAAGGGTACAAACACTATCAAAAGTTAGTAGACAGGAAGTCAGTCTTAAAAAAATAAATATCAATATTTTAAAAAATAATAATAAACTCCACTACTACAGTGAATGTGCTTTTCTATATCCTGAGGTAGTACAATTACAGATTATTTATTTTAATGGGCAAACTGCTGAAATAGTAAGCTTGCCTCTGCATAAAATGCTGGGAAACTTCCTTCATCTAAAGACCAAGCAAAGTGCCAACAATAAGCTATTCCCAGTATCCCACAAAGAGTTACTATGCAAACTATTTTCTATACACTTTTGGGTGCTTCTTTAGGTAGACAAATTTACCAAGTCACCTCTAGACCAAGTTTTGATCAGGCAGTAAATTTTTCAACCACTAATTTCTTGCAGTTCATTTGCTGCAGTACATTAAATGTTTATAGGGAACAGTGTTTCTTCATTAAACCATGGATGGATCTTACATGAGTTGGACAACAAAACTCTTTTCCACTGGGTTATGCTAGGCTTCTCGGGACAGACGAACTACTACTTCCAGTTACAAACTCTCATCCAGAGAAGAAAACTGACCAGAGAAAAACATTTCAGATTAACCACACCAGCAGAGTTCACAAGCAAGATGAAACATTACAGACATTTTGTAGGAGAAAAAACCTGACTGTGCTTGCTGCATATCTGCCCTGTGAAACGTGTGCATGCGATTTCACTGCCTGGGGCTGCCACGCTGGCACAACACTTGGTTTGTCACTGCAACAGGGTTAATGCCACCACCCAAACCCTGGCACATTGCTCTAATCACAGGACTCACAGTGAGTTAACTCAAACCAGCCACTGAGACTTTACAGGCCTGTTTGTGTCCTGTAGCAATTATACTAACTTAGCAGCACTCTAACTGCAGATAGCAAGTACAAGCCAGCTTGCAATTACAAATTTCCATTGCAGTGGTCAATCTCTAACTTATTCTCTAAATTAGGGCAAAATTTAAAAGGTTTTGACATTGCAATAAACAAAAAAAAACTTCTCTATGAAAACCAACTTCTCAGCATTTGCAAAAACATTACATTCTAACTAAAAATCTGCCTTGCTAACAGACATCATATAAAGAGATCAAATTTTCAAATCAACATTAAGAGTACTCATGCAAGGAAGTTCTGGAGACAGTGACAACTACAAAAACATCCACAGCACTTGCCCTAGACACACTTACTTGCCAGAAGCCAGTTATCCTTCTCTAGTTTCAGTCTCTGTAGAACCCTCTGCACATGCTCCAGCTGCTTCTTCTCCTCTTCAAGGAGCTTGTCCTGCAGAGCTGTGCAACGTTCCTTTTCTTTTTTCTTTTTATTTGGAGGCTATAAAATGTCAGTGCAGCACATTCAGTATTATACTAAAACTTGCTATAGACAGAGCAATAAGTTGCTAAAGAATAACTGAAAAACTTCTCACACGAAAATGTTCTGCTCTAATAATATCTGATTTTATGAACACTGGCTGGCTATAGTTCAGACAAGAGTGAACAGGCAAACCACAGACAGAGGTGTCAAGACCTGCTTCCTGGAACTGATTTTCCAGTAACCTTCACTTAGCGGAGCCTCTAGTACTTTTAACATGGGAATTATGAAGGAAAGTCAATTCAAATTATGTTAATGTGGCAAATCAGAATGCATGAACCAGGGGACAAAACTTCCTAGATCTAAACAATCTTAATATACTACTTCAATATAATGAAAAGAAATTCTTTTAAGGCTAGAAAGTTTAAGCTGGACCACAAAATTTTATCAACATACCATTTCCTGATTGTCATCTATGGCTTTCATCTGGACTTTCAGTTTATTGACTTCTCTGTCATAGCTGCTGTGTGGCACGGCAAGGTCATACATGGTTAGAGACCAGAATGTGGCATAAAACTGGGGGCTGATGTCATCCCAAACCTTGGGGAGGTGCAGGGAAATCACAGCTTCGTGGACAGGAGCCATCACCAGCTCGCAGGATGTAATGTATTTGTGAACTTTGTGCTGCTGCTTATTCCCCTTCTCAGCTTTTTTTAGTTCATCATACTTTGACTGTGGATAAAAAATAAAACGAAATAAAAAATACAAAAATTAAACATAGTAAAATAATTTAACTTTTCCATACAGAATTACTTGTGAAATGTCAGTACATAAAGCACTTAAGAACCTCATACACAACCTCTGGTCTTCATCCTTACTGGATGGATTTATCTTTCTGCACTGATGCTGCTACCTGTTGTTACAGAAACACATTATACTACACCAAGTGAAAACTGCTCTCCATTTTGAACGTTTTAGAGGCAGGAAGAAATTAATTTTGGACACTTCAAGAGACAGCATACCATTTGGCAGCTGCAGCACTTTCCTCCACAGCAGAACTTACACCTTTGAGGGAATGGGGAGGAGAGAATTCCTACTGATACCTGAAGACACCCAAAGATGCGACTTCATTAGCTACAGCTTCTGTCACTGAAAGTTGACACATGGGCCATATTTTCTATGAAGATCAATGATAATGTGTTCCAGCCCACAGCTTCTTTTTCTGGTTCTACTCATAAAACTTAACAATTTTTATTTAGCAAACAAACATTACTGGGAACCTACCACACGTACTGGTAACAGCCCCCAGAGCAGCACTGGGAGCACACAAACAGAGGAGCTGTACTCACTGAGATGTGGTGTGCATACATGGACAGCTATACTCACTGAGATGTGCATACATGGACAGCTGTACTCACTGAGATGTGCATACATGAGTATCTGTACTCACTGAGATGTGCATACATGAGTATCTGTACTCACTGAGATGTGGTGTGCATACATGGATAACTGTATTCATTGAAATGTGCATACATGAGTATCTGTACTCACTGAGATGTGGTGTGCATACATGGATATCTGTGCTCACTGAGATGTGCACACATGGATATCTGTACTCACTGAGATGTGCACACATGAGTATCTGTACTCACTGAGATGTGGTGTGCACACATGGGTATCTGTGCTCACTGAGATGTGCACACATGGATAGCTGTACTCACTGAGATGTGGTGTGCATACATGGATATCTGTGCTCACTGAGATGTGCACACATGGATAGCTGTGCTCACTGAGATGTGGTGTGCATACATGGATAACTGTATTCATTGAAATGTGCACACATGGGTATCTGTACTCACTGAGATGTGCACACATGGATATCTGTACTCACTGAGATGTGGTGTGCATACATGGGCCTGGACAGGAAGAATGCAGCATCGTGGGGAGTGTGGAACTCATTGCAGAGAACATCGATGGAAGGCACTCGCTTAATGTAATCCTCTGTGCTCAGATTGGATGCCAAAAACCCACCAAACTGCACCAGGGTGTCATGGCACTGCAAGGGAAAACACAAAAAGTTAGAGAAAACAATTATCTTGTTCAACAAATACGTTAGGGAGAGCTTCAAAGCTTGCTTTTTCTTCCTTCTTGTTTCTTGTTAAAAATACTAACACTAAATAGTTGAGCAAATAAATTCTTATGGGGGAAAAACAATAAAATAATAAATCCCGCCTAAAAAAGCCAGCAGAACTCAAGAGCATTCTATTCTACCATAATGGAATTCAACTAGTTCCTACTGCCTAAGGCAGCAAAAGAACTATTTTTAAATAAGGAAGTTTCACTACCTAAATAAGATTAGAAAAACATGACAGACACTTGAAAAATAAGAATTAAACTTTTTATGACAAAGGATGCTTTGCTCTTTTATTCAGAGGTCACTGGCCAAAATAATATACTTTTAACACACCCATATATTTTACTAAAGCAACCCTGCAATTATTTTAAAATTCTTCTGTATTTGTATTTATTGTACTGGATTCTCACATGCTATTCTATAGATTTGGTTATTTACGTGCTGAATCCTTACATATTGTGCTGATTCACCAGAAAGTAACAAAAAGGAGAGGATCTCATAAATACAGGTGTTTTCACTTGCCTGATCATACAGTTTTCCCACCAGCTTCAGATGTTTTTCCCCTCCTTCTTGAAAGACAACACCATTTCTCTGTTGAGCCATAAGCAGGCACAGCGGGAGGGCAAGATCATGGTCCAATAATGCATCTTTTAATCTCTGAGATGATTTCTTTGTGTTCCTGATTTGGCCAAAGTATCCACCCTGCACAGTACAGAAAAAGTTACCTTAGTTGGAAAACAGTGCATCACAAATGGGAATCTATGTGTGCTGACTGCAGAAATACTGATGGATTAACAGCAATAGTTTCCTGTCCATGAGTTAAACTCTTTGGATCCTGCTATGTATGTATAGAAGAACAGGAAACTAACCACTCTTGCATGCTTTAAGTAGTTTTTGCTGGTGTAAAATACATAAATAAAAGTACATAAAGTGTAACTCATTTTTGCTGCTCCCCGATCAGGGCTCCAGCAGGACCAGCCCAGGCTCGAGGGCTGCTGGAATGCCCAGGTCAGCCCTGGAACAGCCTCCTGGCAGGAGAGGCTGTGAGGCACAGGAATCAAGGGTCACACCTGCACTGCACTGCTGCCTCTCCCACGGCCTGTAAGCTCTACAGGGGGCAGCTCCACTAAAGCTCCAGTAAAACTCCAACACCTTTCTCAGCTCTGCCACCAGAGTCCCTGACCCAGGGCCTTGAGAAGCACAGTGAAAAGGAACAGTTGTCATTACACTGAACACAAACTCACCTCAGCCTTCAGCTGCTCTCCACCAGTCATGGCCTCCAACTGCTCCATCGTCATCTCCTCAGTGATTTCTATCCCTGCCATTTTCTGCACTACCTCTTTTAAAATGAGCAAATCAAAGCTGCAAAGGAAACAGAAAAGTGGAGTAAAAACAAGACAATTTGTTAAAGAACTGAAGCTGTGACATTCAATATAACACAGCAGCACCACAATGGACGTCACACAACATTTTCATTCTTTTTTCAAGAAGCACAAGGACTTCTTCATTGCAAGTAAAAAGCCAGTACTTAAAAGCAATGCAGACATTCAACAGCTGGATTTCAGCAGCCCTTCAGAACTTCTTTTTGAAGATGGTAGTGAATGTGGTGTATTAAGTATCAGCAAACTAATCAAGGTTTATTGCTCCCTTTTGTTACTTTCCATGTTTCAAATTGTATCTATACAGTTGTTTCATAAATATGGAATATTTTCTAATTTTTTAATTAGAAATTACAATAGTACACAGCCTTAGACATGTACAGGCAAAGTTAGTCTGGAAAGGTTACTTGGAAACATGGAAAACACCTTATTTTAACTTGAAACACAGATTATACAAAATACTCCAATAATCATCATGCCCAGAGACTAGGTTTTACTTCCTGCTCTGAATTTCATGAGGACAATGACTTTTTCTCAATAGAAGTACAGTAAATTGTATCCCAATCACACAAAGCAGCAATGTTTTCCAGTTAACTTCTGAAATTTGTGTGACTTACTTATAAAAAGCATTGACCCATGCCCTCCAAAGCAAAGTTTCATCTTTAAACAATTTTACATACAGCTCATATTTTTATTTGCTGTTCCAGCCATAAGTAGGTTTTCTGTCTAGGAACTGTGCAATATCAGCATAAGCTCCAATCAAATACCAGAATACTGCAGTACCACAAAACTGGTTATACCAGTAAACCTGTTTTATTTTTATGATCCCAAGAACTGAACCGACTCTTTTCCCCAAAATACTTACAGCTGTGATTTTGGGGAAAGACAATAAACATGACTTACCCTTCTTCTGTAGCTCAATGTGATTGCCACCATCAGAACAAAGAGCAGGGACAGAGGAGCATGAGACTGAATGGACACATTGCAGGGAAGGGGAGGAACTACAGTTCTCAACATAGCTACCCACAGTAACATGCTGTGTTACCACCACTGGTAACTGCCTTAAACAGCCATAGGGGGATTCCTAATGGAAAAAAGCTGATACTCACCTACTGATAAAATTAAGTAAGTAAACGAAACAATAATACTAAGTGATGACAATGGAAAGACAAAAGGAAAAGTCAAATTGGAAACCTTGTTCTGAGTCCTGATTGACACTGACACATGAAGAAACAATTCAACTACCACTAAATAGGATAAAGTATTTAAATAATATTAAAATATTAAGAGCCATCCCTGCAGAGAAGACATTATGAGAAAAGAAAAACAAAAACTCCTGTAACAGTCACATTGCTTTATATAATGGATACCTATGTTTTAAATAATGTACAGTAATTTCTTTGATGAAATTATACACTGGCTGTTTTTTCCCATCTGGTCAGCTGTTAAGAAAACTATTTTAATAAGTTAAAGATGAAAAATCAGTGCCTCAAGAACGTCATAGCTATACAATTAGAGGAAAAGTAAATACTAAAGAGTGTATCATTCTTTCTCTCTGCCTTTTAAACCCTCCCAGTGCTGTGAGTTTACCACAGCTAGAGCAACAACTGTGCAAAGTGAAATAACACTTTATAAAAGCTGACTTTGTAAGCATCCCTTGTGCCATACTTGCCTTTTGCCAGCTTTCAGCTGGTTGGCCACGTACTGCAGGAGGCCTGCAAGTTCAATTGGGTATTTCCGGAAAACGGCACCACAAAAGCTTGCCAGACCTGCAGCAGACAGAAACAGCTGTGACTGCACCTCTTTATTAAATAAACATAACAAAGTGCATAAGGCATCTTAGCAATACATGCATTTCTGGAATACAAAGGAAAAATTCTATTGATTACACTTGACAGCTCTCCATTTTGTTATAATATTAGCCAGCAGGTGCAAGTGAAATATTGATCATAATGCTGAATGGTTGACTAAATCATGGGGGTATGAAGGATTTTAAGCATTATTGTAATATATAAAACAAGAATACTAACTCTGCAGCCAGCTTGAGATTGTAGTGTCATCATGCTTCATTCTCTCCTTCTCAGGGTTTGCCAGTGCTTCAATGATACAATCTTTAGTGGAGTTAAGGAGAGTATTTTTCCTCAACTTACAAGCACAAAAGTTACCGACACTTGTTTTTCTGTCTGTTGTAATATATGAACATGATCCATCAGTACAGCAAGCACTAACACAATTATAGTTTTAAAAAATAAAATCATGAAATAGTAACATAAAGTAGTATTTGCCTCACTATTTACAAGATCACTATGCCTTTGAGAGTGAAAGTAGTAAAAACAAGGAATAATTTTCATACTGTGAGAGAATTAACAGTGAGGGTTCTGTAACCCAGTGCAAGTGCAAAGGTATTTGCAAACTTCACTGACAGCTGCAGCAGAAAGCAGCAAGAGGAGAAAGCAGAGACAGTATTTACCCACAGATAATAGATTTCATTAATTAATAACAGATTTAACTGCAGCTTTACCAATGAGTGGTGTAGTAATTTACATCAAAGGATACATGCCAGGACATCATAGTTCAGGGAAGTGAGGTATTTCAGCGAATCAACCACCGGAGTTATCAGGTTATCGTATTTTTGTATTTGTGACAGAATCTGCAAGTTACAACACACATTCAGCTGGATAGTACAGTACTCCTTGTCTTTCACATAATAAAAGCATTTTGAGATACCTGTCTTCAAAATATGCTTCAAATTAATTTTTCAAAGGTCCTAAACAACTGTCAAAGTAAACAGGCAATCTCATTAACCTTTTTAGCACCTTAAAGACACCAGTGAAACATGACTCTAATGTGTAAAAACAATTCTGTGTAATTTCTCTTTTCAATTATCAGCAAATAAAATAATGAAAACATGTTTTCCTGATATTTCTTAAGAATCCTAAACCTTAGCAGCAGAATTTTCTCTTCATACATACCACAATAAAAGATTATTAAAAAAACCCCAAACCCATGAAGCTAGGTCATGAAAGACTACAAGTAAACTGTATTAATCAACTTCTAGGATGTTCTCTTTGGTACATGACACATATGTATGTATATTGCAGCAGTAATTTATTCAAGTACTGTCTAAAAACTGGTAAATGAACACCCTTAGGTCACATTTGTGAAGAAGATGGAGGCCCATCAACATATTTTAACACCTCTCCAGCACTCTGTAGCACCAAGCAATCTCAAAAATCCTTCCCAACTCCATAGGTGTATTTCAGATGTCAAGGCTTTAAGTTTTCTTCTAAATGACCCTGATCCATCTCCACCCCACTGACAGACAACTGCTAGAGCAACCTCACCTGAATTCACATTCTGCAGAACCTGAGCAGCCCTCCCTGCACCCAAGACCCCCCTCTGCTATCTCAAATTATACTTTTTTCTGCAGTACATTATTCAAGAGCTTTCCATATTTAATATCTCACTAAGCATAATTAAGTCATATTTAGTATCTTACTATGTGCACTACTAAAACATTACTGTATTTTAAAATTTGCATCAGAAGTAAAAAATAATGAAATTAGAATTGCAGGTCCCTTCCTGAACTTCAATTATCTGTTGTCAGCATGAAATAGCAAACACGTGTAACGACATACATAATCAAATAAAATTGTAGGGTTGCTGTGGCTGAGCTTCCCAATTTGTCTTCCAGAGGGTTTCACATTTTCCTTAGTTAAGCGCCTGTAAATGAGAACATATTTTATTACAAAAGACAAGATAGAAGAATATTGAAACAGGTTAGTTTCAGTGAAGAAACATTGTTGTTAATCTCAGATACTAAATTCTCACCAGCAAATGTGTTTTCAAGACATTTCAGCACAACCACAATACACTAAATACTGTATGAACAAGGACTGTTTGGAAAATCACTGAGTCATCAGACAGGGCATGTATTTGTCAAGCTGTTTTTTTCTGCAGCTGTGACCTGCAGTACACTGTAGTACAGCTCACAATTATTGATGGGAACATCAATGATTTATTTACTCACTTCATGATGTACTTGGCTCTGTCTATGGTCTGAGCTTTGACTTTCACCAGGAGGGGGTGACTGTTGTACGTCTCGTTCTTCCACTGCCCGTAGAGGCGGTACCTGCAAAAGCCCCACACAAGAGCAATTCCAGACCTGGCACTGAACAGCCATTCCAGGGGAGGGAACAATCCCTGCACCCACCGGTACTGGTAGGGAAAGGTCTTGAACATTCCCCACAGCTCCTCAGACATGCAGGCGTTGCAGTCCATCAGGGACAGGGAGGGCAGCAGCACCTGGTCAGTGATACTCAGCAAGCAGCTGAACAGCGTCTCCTGGGTAAGGAAACCCAAGGTAACATCAGGAAGGGCCTCAAATGCACAGTTACACAAGCAATACACAGATGCACAAATGGGAAATTCGATAAAAAAAAACAAGTACCAGAAGATTAAGACTTCCAGAACAAAATCTGAATAGGACTAGAAGTATCTCCCATTATAAATCATTCAGTAAATAATTTTTGGACTATATATACTGTCAATATTTTATCTGCCTATAAGATACTCCAACAAAGCTGCTGAAATCTTCAGCAGGTTGCACTCATTTCCGAATCAAACATACCATTAAAAATGGATATTGTGTGGACTGCATGAAGGGCAACACAGGAGGAAATTCATTTTGGCAACTACTTCCAACGTATTAAGGTACTCCTCATCTTTACTTCCATTTTCAAAATTTCTTTACTTCCATTTTCAAAAGATAAAAACCTGAAAGCATTACACGTGTTCTCAGTTCACATTTCCAGTTTCCATGTTTTCAGGATCCTACCCTTACCCTTTCTTAAACACTGCTCTTTTCCACTGAGCTATTTCAGAATCACTGCAGCAGCAATGACAAAAACCATAACAAAATGTAAAACCCAGGAGAGATTTTCTCTGCAATGATTCAGGAAATCGGGATTAGTGAAAAAGAGGAACAAGTAACAATGAAAACTGCAGAAACTTCATACCGAAAACTCACTTGTTGATTTAAAAAAACCCACTTGTTTTTACAAATTAGATTTCTACTAGACACTTGGATTTCATTGTGAACAATCTTGATAATAAATTAAAAATTTTTGAAGTAAATAAATTAAGCAACTTAAAAAAAAATCCTTGTACCAATAAGCACCTCTCCTATCTCCAATTTTTCATTTCTCTATGCTTTTCCCCACCATGAAGTGTATTTACAGAATAAATATGTGGAGGATTTCCAGTTGATTCCAAGCAAATAAGAAGTAAAATGCACATTTGGTCACCTTTACAATCTTGTGTAAAAACACCTTCCTCCAAAACAAACTCACCATTTTCTCTTTCTCTTCCTGCTTGCTCCCATCAGACTGGAACTGTAACAAAGATAACCATGTTAATCGTAGCACAGCTGATGGAACAGTTACAGCTTCAGACAGAGCTATCTCAGCAGAAGCATAAACCTGAGCGGCCAAGCATCTCTTTAAACGTTTAATTTGCCACATTTGTCAGCACTGAAGTATTTTTAAACAGAAATTCAAATGCACAGATGAAATGCATTCCTTACACACAGAGGGGCTTTGTACAACTTTGTCTAAAAAGAAATACCAACTAAAGCTACAAAGCAACTTGCTATTACACATGAAATACTGAATTTTCTTACTGGAGAGGAAAAAAGCACTTAAGCATCCACCTTCTACCTAAAAAGTCTAAGGACTTCCAACACAGCTACCAACAGCCATAGATTACCTCCCCATCTTTCTCCCACTATGACATCCTCTTAATCTTTTAGTCTTCGTTATTAAATTACTTTTTCTCTCTGCTTGCTCCACTCACCATGAAAAGCATATTAAGCTATCACACCAGTAATGCACAATTATTTTTAAGGTACACTTTAGCATGAAAGCTGCAGGGCAATGTTAGTAGTCTAACTTTTTTAACTACTGTATGGGTTAACTTAGGGGGCAAATTACCTTCAGTTACAAGTTTTCTACTGTGTGTTAAATGTAGTTTCACAACTAGAACATGCTGATGGCAACATTGCATTAAAAATAACTTTCCCTATGTTACCTTAACCACTCTGTCACTGACGAGTTTCTTCACAGTTCCAACCTAGAGCAAATAGCTAAAATGTTGCTTATTCTTGTCAGAAACAAATTAAACTGTTATATATTTACACTAAACCTGCACAAAATTCCTATAACCAAATAATGTCCATTCCAGTGTACATATCCTCAAAACAGGGCATTCTCACAAACCTTTAATACTTCAATCACAAAGTAGTCCTAATAGTCTGCTGACAGCAATAAAATGCATTAGTCCCTTAAAATCATAATTTTCAACTTCACTACACTGTCAGTGCAAAATAGCTGTCACTGAAGTGGTATCAGTCTTCTCAGTGGCTGAAGAAATGAGCATGCTATGAAGTAGAATATTTACCACTGGAGATTTTCCCATTCTGCATGAGAAGATGCCAAGAAATTACACAGAGGTATGGAAGTCGGAAGATATGAAGTATACAGAGCCAGGGAAATCGCTGAAGTTTCCATGATTTTATTACATGGAACCCAAAGTTATTGTACATCTCTCACCCTATCACTGCATCTTGGAACCTAACAAGAATAAATTCTCTTGACAAAATCTGCTATTTTGAACAAAAAGATGTTCCATCCCAAGAACTGCCTGTGTTCCTAGCTCTGCATCATCAGGTGCAGGACTGAAAGTCTCCCTTCAGGTAGTATAGAAATTATGAGCATTCCAATATTCATTAGCTGCAGTTGAAATAAAAACACTTTAAAGAAAAAAATAAGTTAGAAAACTGAAAACTTCCCCTCCAGTACCAATCAGATCGATCAACCTCTCCAGTTTTCTGTCATAAGTTAAAATAAAATGCTGGGTAGCAAAATCCATGATTTTTAAGTTTTGGGGAAGTGGACTGGTCATTCATTGATAATAACAACAATTTAAAAATTATTTATTCCAAAGTTTCTCTGAGCTGCTGTTTTAAAAAAATTAACTCCCCTATTGTTGACTTGAGAATAAAGCAGAAATTGCCAGTTAAATAGTAAACTGGCAGAAAAGCAGCAAAAGAAATCATTAGTCTCCATCTGATCTACCAAGTACATATTAAGGGAGTTCAGAACATAAATTCATCTTGCAGCCTTTTAAAACAGATCATACTGCCAAATCCTTCAATAGATACATGGTAAAGACATGGTCAAAAGTCAGTAACCTATCTCAAGAGAACAGTTAATTTCTGAAGTTGGCAACTTGAAGTGATTTCCACATCGAACTCATCCTCTGCAGCATCCAAAGATTTGTCACTGACACAAGATCAACAGCAGCAGCATTTTAACCAGGCACAACAGGGGTAAAAAAGCCAGAAAGTAAAAGGATGCAACGTCCCCTGCTTCCCAAGTAACCCAAAGCTGGAACAGAAAGCTGAAATTATTTGGACTGCACGTGTATCAGGCTATCGATCCCTGCTGACTGAACTGCTGCTGTAACAATGTAGAAGCTTCCAGGCAGTCTGCACCACATGTCTCCTGGGCTTTTTAATACACACATAATATTTTAAAAGATAAATACCATAATGAGAAATTAGGTATCGCTACATATCTGTGGTTATAAACCTGAAGTGCATTAAGTTGTTCACAGAGATGTTTACAGATCATAAAATTAATCAAAAATTAAAATAACGTTCTCCCATTATAAAAAAATAAAGTTTGTCCCGAGTCAAAATTTTCTACTGTTTCAGCATTTGAACATGACAGTATTAGCAAGACAAGCATTTTTGACATAATAGTTGATGTATTTTACATTGTGACCAGCTGCTGTGTCATACCAACCTCTTTCATAAAGGCTTTTCCAAGGCGCACCACTTTAGCAAACAGAATGGGATCGTGGGACAGGTGAGGACCCAGGTAGCACAGCATGTTGAACACTTCCTTTTTCAGCTCCTCAAAGCTCTCTGCTTGTTTCGGTGCTCTCTTGTTGGGCAAGGAGGCAATGGGTGACCCTTTAGCTCCTTTAGGCACCCCGACTCTGAAACACAGAACGTGCAGCAGTGAGGCAGAGGCGCAGGGTTTGCCGTGTGTCATTAATGAGGCTCGTAGTGTCCCCTGTGCATCGTTAACCAGGCTCATTGTGCCCCCTGTGCATCATTAACCAGGCTGTGTCCCCTGTGCATCCTTCCCCAGGCTGCTGTGTCCCCTGTGCATCCTTCCCCAGGCTGCTGTGTCCCCTGTGCATCCTTCCCCAGGCTGTCCCCTGTGCATCCTTCCCCAGGCTGTCCCCTGTGCATCCTTCCCCAGGCTGTCCCCTGTGCATCATTCCCCAGGCTGTCCCCTGTGCATCATTCCCCAGGCTGTCCCCTGTGCATCCTTCCCCAGGCTGTCCCCTGTCCCTCATTCCCCAGGCTGTCCCCTGTCCCTCATTCCCCAGGCTGCTGTGTCCCTCACCGGCGGTAGAGCGGCTCCACGGTGACGTGCACCAGCCGGCACAGCGCCACGGCGATGCCCCGGTGCGCCGTGCAGTAGAACGGGGGCATCTGGTCCATGATGCTCTGTGCGTGCTGCCAGTCCCCGATCTTCAGCAGCGCCTCCAGCAGCCCCAGCTTCTGGTTGTCAGGAGGCTGCAGGCAGTAAAGGAAAAGGGTGTTCAGAAAGGCTCCTTCACCTGCTGCAGCCCACAGCTGGAGAGAAAAGCCTTGTGTGTCAACTGAGTAATAAAAACATATGCAAAATAAAACTTAGCTGGTCATTCGGACAATAGGCAAACCTCATAGAAATTACAAACCGGTCCATGTAGAATTTTACATCTGGATCAAAGAAAAAGTTCAAAATAAAACAAATACATAGCTTTGTCTGATGTATGTCCAATCATATATTTTTCAAACTGTCAGAATCTATTGCAGCTTAATTCCTCACAGGACATTTTAAGAACAATGCTAGCACTTAAGAATCCTTTATGCTCTGCGTTTTTCTGGGTTTAAAAGCACAAACTTCTTTTGCAAAAGCAGATTAGAATAAAAAAGAGCTAAGCAATGCTCAAACCCTTTCTCTGTCCCAGTGTGCCTGTACAGTAAGTTTTACATTAGCATCTATTCTAGGAGACTCTAGATTTAAGTGAAGTCTACAAAAGGTTTTCCAAAAATTCCCTTTGCAATACATGCCTAAGAGGAAACAGGACTCTACAGTGAAGGTCATGCCTTGAAGCACTTTTCCAGGGGCATGGTATTGATACATTTTATTGTTATAAATTGGATTTCCCTGGCCCCCAAGGTAAAAGTCTATTATTAAGTGACTAACAGTAAGGAAAACTAGCTGTGAGTAGCTACAAGCCCAAGATGATGTTCACGTCCAGGCAAAGAAGATTACAGATCTAGGACAAAATGTTTTTATTATTTTAAAGCAAAATATAAGTTTATTTAAACAAGACAAGCAGAAAAGGCCAACTGACAAAAAGAATAACCAATTACAAAACAGACACTGCTGTGGTTCTACAGTTTGCATGGTTTTTGTGGTGCTGGCAAATACTTTTCTGATCGTTTTAAAAGTATAAAACAGCACAGCACATGGTAACACGCAGCAGAACGCTCCAAAGCAAAGCCAAGGAAGGTCTCTCCTCGTGCTGAGCTCACAGAGCTCACGTGCTGCTTGACTTTTGGGGACGCAAGTCCCAACAGGAGCTCTGCAAAAGCCAAGTTTGGCACAGAGGGGTCAGTCTGGAACTGCTGTCAAACCACACTCTGACCCAATGTCCTATCACAGTTATGGCAAATGCATCTTCAAAGGCAACGGCAGGCAGCACATTTGTGAAGACTGAATTATTCATATTAGAGCCAGGAGATAATAATGAATTTTAAGCACACAAAATAAGCGTTTTGTGGATTTAAAAGAAAAGTCAGGCCAATAATTTTTAAACACTGCTTTCCTTATGCAAGCATTTATTCCATGATACTGTATCAAAAACAGCACATTAAAATGACGTGCTGGATACAATGTGCCTACACTTGGGCTGACAAGGGCTTTCACATGTAATTACTCCCTTAACTGCCATGAAGTGCACAGCCAAGAACATAAAAAATACTTTTAACACAGAAACAAGCTTCTCAAGAAACACACGCATTGCATAACAGTGTGTGCAGTCACAGAAATTGGATTCTGTTAAGTACAGATCTTAATTTTCCCATCACAGGCTCAGACTTTGTCAATTTAATCCTTCAGAAAAATGCTGCAGTTTCTGCTAGAGCTTAAAATTCCCTAGTTCTTAATTCTCAAGCTTAGCCATGAAAGCTGTCCTAACTCCTCTGACATCACTTGCCATGCATACACTCCCATGTCCCGGCAAGAGTTTATTTCTCCATCAGAACAGGGAGACAAGCACGCTTCAGAAAATTCTGGGCAGCCCCATCTGGGCCAAAGCAATGTGGTGTAAGCAAAAGGGGGCACCAGAAATCTGGAGTGAAAGGAATCTGTTTAAGCAGCAGCTGTGTTGAGAGTTAGAGGACAGTGCCTGTATCAGGTGCCTGAGGGAAGAAAATGGAATTAGATTTTTCAAGCTAGGAAAGAAAAATGAAAGGAAGAAAGAAGGTCAGAGATCCATTAGCCATTGAACCAAATTATTTTATGTACAGACACACAGAACAAACCCCAAACTGTACATTTTTGCACATTCAATATAACAGAAGTGCAGCTGGAAGACAAATACAAGCCATGCAAGAAGTACAGAACTGTTTTTCAAATAAATACAAGTATGTTTTTATAAAAATTGTTCAATGTAATTCAAATAATTTAACTGAAAAGAAAGCTACTCAGTCACACCTTTTCAGTTTTGTCCTCCTCTTTTTCCTTTTCTTTCTCCTTTTCCTCAGTCTTTTCAGATGATAAGACGACCATGGTAAGTTTTCTGACAATTTGTTTAGCTTCCACTATCTCTCGCTTGTGTTCCTCAATGATGGCATTATCCCCTGGCAGAAGCTGCAAAAACAGAACATTATATCTGAAAATCGAAGTGACCAACTGCTACTGTGGATCACCTGAGCTTGGAGAACTTTGTCTTTTCTTGTTACTAATCTGAGTCTTTCAGGGAATCAGTTTCTTTTCTTTGTTTCCATCCCAAACAGGGAATTGCACTAACAGACCATTCTGAAATCAAGGACTTAGGAGAAGTAACACCACCCAACTTCCTCACAACCATTTATTGTGGGAGCCCCCCTTGCCCTCCAATCAGCAGGGAATGGGACTGAGCATCACCAGGGAATGGGACTGAGCATCACCATGGAATGGGACTGAGCATCACCATGGAATGGGACTGAGCATCACCAGGGAATGGGACTAAGGATCACCAGGGAATGGGACTGAGCATCACCAGGGAATGGGACTGAGCATCACCAGGGAATGGGACTGAG
>VXBR01000453.1:411449-423332 GCA_013400215.1 Cisticola juncidis
CAATGGGACTGAGCATCAGCACCCAATGGGACTGAGCATCAGCACCCAATGGGACTGAGCATCAGCACCCAATGGGACTGAGCATCAGCACCCAATGGGACTGAGCATCAGCACCCAATGGGACTGAGCATCAGCACCCAATGGGACTGAGCATCAGCACTGTGCAGGTGAACAGTTCCAATGACTGCAGGGACCTTCCAGCACAGGTCTGAGCTGAGATTGCACAAGCAACCCCCAGACTGGGCATGTTTATTAAGCCTACAAACTTTCTCTTAAAAACAAGCATTATCATCACACATTCCTCACCCACACCAATTATCTGGGACATGCACTCCTACCCTTGCCCCACCCAACACATTTTTGGCCAGAATACTCCTAAGCAGCCAGGGACAGTTACTGACGAGTCAGTATTGATGAGATTGTGACTCAGGCTATGAAAGGCCACACAAATTAAATTAATGGCAGCACTGCCTTCCAGACCCTCCACAGATGTAAAGAGAACTCTTTCCCTGATTTCAGTGGAAGAGTTGAATCTTAAAGTTTCTTATTTAAAGACTATCCATCGGTATTATGAAATTAAAAATTCTTGTATAATGTAAAATTAATTTGCTAACTACAACATTCTGCTAACCATTCAGCAAAGTGGAATGTTGGTTGGTTGCTAAGCCTGTCAGACTGCAGAGAATAAGTCTCTGATTAGATCTGAACACTGAAGTCCATTTCCTTCCTTTAACCTAATAAATGGTCAAAATTCTTGTAGAGAATGAGGGGCCTATTCAGGAACATGTAAGCATTTTTACAAAATAACCCTACTATTAAACTAAAAGAATGTTTGGAGCTGACTGTCCTACCACTTTTCTCAAGAACTGATCCTGTACAGCAAACTCGGCAGGTCTAACTCTACAGGAGGATTACTTGGGCACTTCCCTCCAGCCTCCTACTCTGCCAAAAGGTAAACAATCTGGAGAATGTTACACAGATCATTCAAATAAAGTTTATCAGCAGTCATATTTCAATATGTGCAAATTTGTGTATGTGGCATTAGGAAAGCACTGAAAATTTTAAGTCACTAAATATTTTACACCTACAGGTATTATACAAGAATATCATGAATCTGAAAATTTAGAAATAGGGTTAAGTATCTGATTTTCTGTTTTTTTACAAGTCCTTAGCTTTGGCACCCAGCAGAGTAGTACTGTCACTTACATGGACATAAAGATCTTCCAAATCTATGAGATTATGTTGCAAAAGGACAGCAGCAACTCTGTATAGGGAGGAAGGGGTCTCACCACTCGGATCCTAAAATGGACATTGGAAATTTAAAGAAAAGCAATTAGAACACAGTAGCAGGTCATAAAACAGGAACCATTCAATTCCTGTTCAGGTCAAACATATTAACCCACACTTCTCCCTTTTTTACTATGCTATTTACTGCTATTACTTCCAAGTCATTAGACTCAAATGCAATACACATTCAGTATTTTCAGAAACAAAAACTTTATCTTCACACCCTATGGTTCTTGGATGCAATTCCTACTATACACTAAAAAAAACCCCTTGAGTGTATCATCAAATATCAACATGACTCCCCTGCAAACATGCTCCTCACTCCTGGGGATGAGCCTTGTTTATAATGTACAGTCTTTTTGTTCATGCCAATCCTTACATAACTCCACAAGTTCAAGTGGAAGTTATCAAGACTGTTTTCAGCTCTTTCAAGAGAACATTAAGCATTCTCCTGTAAAATACAGTAAGAGACTCCCACTCAATTAATGAAGTTATTGCTTTTAATACCAGAATTTTACAACATAAAAACTAATTTCTATGTGTAAAATAAAAAAATAAACACCAAAAAGCAAACCAAACCAAACAAAAACTGCAGAAAATCTGTTATTACTGACTGCAGTTCAACCACAACCCCCAAAAATAAAGAATGGAAATACATTACCTGATAAAATTTGAACTTGAACCCAAGGATATGGCATAGAGTTTGAGGTTCACACATGTACATGTAAGACTCTATCAGTGGCACAAAGAAATCATCATACTCAGGCCTGCACTCATAGACTTCTAGGATGATATCCAAAACTCTGTTAGGATCAAGATTGAAACATCCTAGTGGAGGAGGACAGAGAAGAGAAGTTTAACATTGCTAATTTTCATTTTCATTCTGTTTCTAAAATACAGATGCATTAACTTTTAAAATTCATTCTTTTCAGTTGAATTTGAACCTGATTTATCAATAGCAAAATAATCTGGATCATCAATAAATACTGCACCAACCATTTTGATTGGTTGAATATTGAACTATGCAAAAATTACAGGTAGTTACAGGTATTTCCTGGTTTTAACTTTTTTCATATTGTGAGATTCTCATAATGACTCACTTAGAAATATGGAAAAATCACTGAAAGAACTAGATAAAGGAAAAACATTTATTACTGCTCGTTTCTCTCCACAAGGAATCCTTATTCAATATCTCTGAGAATGAAAGAATGTTCATGCATGACCCTGATCCATTCAATAGCAAAAAGCATTGCTTTGTTATGCTCCAATCTGCCTGACAAGCACATCTTCAAAAGATGTTAAAATCACAGCATGCATAGCTGAGGCTACACCATAAATTCAGTATTTAAGGTGAGTATACCTACACAACATTCCCAAAATTCATTTTTCCACAGAAACGGGAACTTCAAGACACTGTAATTCTATCCAAGGTGATTTACTTTCTGTAGTCATAAGATCATATAAGAAAATCAATGCCCATATACTTTCAATAAATTTCTTACCTATTAAAGATTTGATATTTTCAAGGATTAAATCACTAGTGATATTTCCAGATAAGTCTTGACCCAGTTCTGCAATGAGCTTTGCATAACCTTCATTCTCCTCTCTTAGCAAATTAAACTTCTGTTGCTTATAACTGCAAATAAAGAATTTAAATACAGTTGTGTAACATGCACCCAGTGAAGCTTATCTATGCTCTTAACAATTTGTTATATAAAATGCTAATTCTGAAAACGTTTTTAAGAACTTTTTATCTACCTGAGCTGTTCCAAAAACCATTAAATGCAGTATAAGAATACCTATAAGGTAACAGGCATTCTCCAAAAAATCCAGTTCTTATTTCAAATGCAGACAATTAAGATTAGATTTACATTTAACAGAAAGCTTGTTGTACACACTGCTCTGGAGAGCTGCTCTGTGGCAGTCTCTGCATAAAAACCAACTCTTGTTTCAAGTGATGCTCTTTGACTCTGAAACATTGGATGCAGAGACAGAAACCAAACATACACCAAGAGACCATAACCCATGTTGCCCAAACTAAAATAACTATGTTTGCCTAGTTATGAAAACAAAACCCATTCTTAACTGATGTAAGAGCAGTAATTAATTTGTAAATTCACATACCACAAATAAATATTAATTTATCTGCGTATATGGAATCCCTGCAGCAAAAGCCACAGCTAACAGGAGAAGGATTTTATACTTCTTGAGAGCTGGAAAACTAAGGGCTAACAAAATTCTTCTGTCAACGGCAATTAAAGTGCACGAAAACACAAAGACAACTGAGTCTTGGTAGAAAATATGGTTACCAGACTAATCACCACTGCTCCTCCCACCCACTCCCCAAACAACCCATGCCCCAAAACTTACAATAGTTTTGTCTTTATTTTAACAGATTTCTGATTGAACTGTTGAGACTGCTTGATGAGTCCCAATGACTCCAGTGTCTCAGGATCTAAACGCTCCTTTAGGACAGTGTCAGACACAAGATACTAAAAAACACCAAAAACACACCAAATTTGTCAGTTATAGACCCAGAAATCACACAATTCTTACTTCATGCTAAACGTCCATTCTGGCTGCAGCAGAAAAAGTCAGCATTTTGCTTCAAACACAGAAGCAGACACAACTGACACACTATGAACTGAAACTGGAATTTTACAGTGCTGGATTTATATACAAGAGCACTTGGAGAAACGAGCCCCAGAGTCTCACTGCTGGTTACCAAGTACACACTGCACAGCATCCAGGGACATTATTACCAAGACTGCATATTTACAAAGCTTATTCTGTATTTGTTAAAAAGTTTTATTTTCACATGCTGAGCTTTCCTACAAATCAAACTTATTTCCATGCATTTAGGAAAGCTACTTCTAAACACAAGAGGAGGTTACATAAAGAAGTGCACCTCAAAGCTTGCTTCAGAAGCAAAATTTCTGGTGAATTTGCAGGTGGAAAAATTTAAGTTCTCACAAAACTCTTTAAAGAAGTCAAGGGGGACCTGTACTATATTCTTTTATCACAAAACTTTGGAGATGATTTTTTAAGTTGTTTGGAAAACACTCTTGTAGTCTTTTTTGGAGAAAAAAAAAATCAAGCTTCAGCACTCTTATTTTTCTTGTCAAATTCTGACATGCAATTTTGCCAAAAGACTTCCTGGGTGTAACTTACCAAACATGCCAATACCAGTTGTGTAAAATGATCCCTCTTATTTTTTTCTTCTAAACAACTTGTTTCAATATCTACAAAAGAAGATGGGGGAAAAAAACAATTTTTATTTGTGAAATTTGTAGTTTCTTCTTTTAGTAACTATTCTGCTAAATGCTAGTGATAACACAAGGCAAATAAACTTATTGATAACGTGGCAGTTTCCTGCCACTTCCACCCACTCGCCCCCCATGGGGTCCACATAATATTTTGATCACAATTCTCACACATCCACAGAAACCAGAGCAATGCTGCAATAATTTCTCTTGCCATTCTCTTGGTTGCAATAACACTTATGGCAAGCATTAAAGATCAATAATGAGCACAAAACTAGAAATATGAACTACTGAAGAGAACTGACTGATCCCAGCCCTAAGGATTTCTGGACAATTAGCATAAGCTCCACTAACAGTGACTGTACAGACAAATAAAGAGATCCCAACCTACCCAATATGCAGAATACATCAGCTAGGATAGAAGGCATGTCTTCTCGGAATTCCTAAGAAGGAACAAGGTCCCATTCAATGAACACAGAAATTCCAATATGCACGCTTAGAAAACTTCTGCATTATATAAAACAACACTTCATCATAAAGTTCAGATTAATTGGTTAATGCATATTATTTATATTATTAATAATTCATATTCATTATGAAGATACTTAATTACTGACTAATATCTAAGGTAAGTGCTGCAGTGATGACTGATACATAGTGAGACCCCATAACCTTGAAATGCAATTCAAGTGTATTTTGTGACCAGGACAAAGCTCCTTGGTTGGTCCCTCCACCTCTTCAGCCCTGTGGGAGCAGCAGGAGCCCAGAGAGGGACCTGCAGTCTCTCAGGCACCAAACAGATTGTGATTTCCTACAAGGTCCAACATTTCACATGCCACCCCAATAGCAAGGTGCCCTACAGCCCAGCCTTCCCTCAACACCAATGCTCAAGTTCAAAAAACCTAAAAAGGTTACACTGGATTATTGCAACACGCTTTTCCTGAATTTTCCGTACACGTCAGAACAGCAACTTACCAAATCCAAGAAATCATTTCTTAAAGATTTTTAATGTATTTTTCCTAGTTCGCTTTTTAAAGAAACAGCAATATCTGGTAAGCTTAGAAGTTTAGAGAAAACTACTGCTTTCCCCATTTTCTCTACTTATTCAAAGCATTTCAAGAAAAACCTTTTTCGAACAAAAAATCAGTTTAATGCATTATTTCAAGGGCCATCACAGAACCCAGACATCCCAACAGTAAAATGGCAGGCACATTGTCACACTGTTAAAAATACCAGCAGGTGGCATCACAGATGTGCTGCATGGGCAAGTGACATTTATTTCCAGCATTTATTAATAACCCCAGTCTTCATGTGCCCTTAAAAAGTGACTTAATTTTCAATTTATGCTGAAACATCTATTGCTCACCATGCAATGTGGAGGGAAAAAATGAAACCCCACCAGTGTACATATGTATCAAGTGTGCCCAAATGAAGAATCTGACAAGAATGACTTTTTAGACACGTCAAAGAAAAATCTCCTGAATATTCTCACGCCTGTATTTCATTTGGGCTTTTGTAAGAAATTCTTTAGTGAGTGTGCAGCTATTAGAGATATGTACTTACTATGACATCACCAAGCACATTGGAAGCTTGGTCATGCTTGAGGTTTCCTCTGACCACGTGGTAGGCGAGCTCGTACAGAGCCTGCTGGATGTCTGGTGAGAGACAGAGAGGAACAGGGACACACGAGCTGATCCCCTGTCCAGCTGCTACAGCCACGCTCACAGTGATGCTGCAGACTGCAGAGGACAGGGGAGGTGCCTCCCTCACCAATACAGGGATTACTTTGTTATTGCTGATACATCAGAACTGATCATCAATAGCTGATCAATAGCTAAGATTTCACACAAGCATACAGTGAGCAACATCCACTTTCTCTGCAGAGTTCATGGAATAACAGTAAAATAGCAAAGGTTTCCCTGCATATAGCAACTTGACTCTTGATAGTTAGCTTAACAAAAACACCTTTACCTTCTAATTCACATAAATATTACATTATACATACATAGAAAACATTACAGTACTTTCCTAATCATGTCTCATCACAGACAAGCTCTCAAAAAACATTTCTCTAAAAGAAAGTAAAATTTAATTGGAGAAAAAATGCTTGACAAGGATTATTTTTTATTTCATTTTTTGAAGGAACGTCTCCTATAACTGAAGAGTTTAACTTCACAAATGTTTGTAATAAGCTGAAGCACTAAACAGAGGTGTTCCACTTGAGAAAAACCTTGCAATGTAAACATGGTGGTTGTAAAACCAGCTGTGAGAAACCTGTAAGGTTCTTAAATAACACACAAAAATGTTATGTTTTTACTTTATCAAAAATAACAAAATCCCATACTTTCACCTTACACTGTTACCATATGGTTTGTTCAATAACCTACATTCAGTAACATGTTACACAGATCTTAATGCCTTAAATTATGCAGTCAGTGATGTGGTGACTACAGATCACTGTGGGTGAATTAAAACAATTTATTTTTTAAATAGGATAATTTCACACTTGCACACATTAGGGTTCATACATTTAACTTTTAAAACAAATCCAGTTGTATGTTGAGTTTGCAAAATGGAATTCCATTTTCCACAGCACAGATCAAACACTGGGTGATGCTGCCACAAGCCACTACAAAGAAACCTCTGGGTGTCTGAAAGCAACCCCTGCAATGTTCTGTAATCTCTGCATTTGCAGTATTCACCTTCAGCACACACCAATGGTCACCACAGATGAATGTTCCAAGCACACACATGCACAGGTACCATAATCAAGTGTTCCCAGGCTTGTTTTTTACTTAACTAAAACTAACAAACCACACACAACTTACCTCTGAAACCCACATCATGGTTTTTATTTTCACTGAGAGCACGACACAGCTGCACACTAAAATAAAACAAATATAAAAAACCATCATTAGATATTAGCATGCAAATGTTTTGGGGTTCTTTTTTGGTTGATGCTCTGGCTAAACCAGCTTCAGATTTGGGTGGTTTAAATGGATGACAACATTTCCATTTTTCCAAAGTAAACCCTAATTCAGAGAACTCACACAGCAAAGAAACACAAGATTCCCAACAGATGTCACACACATATAAATATTCTTCCTAACACTGAGAAAGGTAAGAACATGAGGCATTGTGGAAGCCTGGAAGTCCCAGCAATAACCTGTCACTGCCCAGTGAGGAAATGCTTCTCACACAATTACTGTGACTGTGGTAGTTTTCAAACTCCTGCTTCTGAAAAACTTTTAACATTATGTGCATGATTTCCTCATGCAATGTTTTACCAGGAATAAGACAGAATTTTTCTTTATTCTAGTCCCTAAAAAATCCACTCTAGGAAGCACAAACCTGTCATGTTTCGTTGTCACTGGTTGCTCCCAGGGCTCCCTCACCAAACAGCCATATGCAAAAAGCACTCTAAGTACTGAACAGACTGCTACAGCAGATAAATTAATAGTTCTGTTAGAGAATAAATGAGTAAAGAGCAGAGTCTTCACTACACTGGCACCTTAGAAATGCTTCCAAGACAGAAGGATCTTCCCTCTTCTCCACCACTACTGTCACCCCAGCATGAGGTCTCAAAAGCAGTTTCACATCTAAAAGTGACAGTATTTAAAAAGGGTAGAGATTTACCTTTATTGTAACAGACACCAGGGAATATTTTAAGAACTTCTGTCACATTTGCACATTTTCAACACAAGTTCACATATTTTTTGAGTATCTTTCACGTGCAGAAACTGCAGGGTACCAGAGCTGAGTCTCACTCCTACATAAAATGGCAAGGCCACAGTTTGCTATGGGAGCCATTTTAAACTGTCTCAAGTAAGGTAGACATGTAAAATTACTACAGAGGCTTATCACGAAAAATAACAGCAGAAATAGTTCTGTAGCAATCCATTACTCATTCTATTTGCATCCTATACAGACTACCACTTCTCCAGCAGGACTAAACAGCTGTTCCAGCAATCTAAGGATTATAATTAGCAAATATAAGGTATACACACACCCTTCAGACAACTGCAAACCAGGGAGTTTCAACCATAACAACCAGCAGAAACACAGAAACTTAGCAAAAACACAAAGGTATGGCTAAGATGTCCTAAACACTACTGAAGAGAATGCAATATATTTGGAAATAACCAGAAGAGAGACAGCAAAACAGGGGAATAAATATTTTACTTTTCATTAATGGTAAGTAAATACTTTTTATAAAGAGTACATTTTTCCCCCAGCTGTCTCTGAAGAGTACCAATTCAATAAAAATCCTTTTTTAAAATTTTTAATTACTCCTTCATAAAGAAGGTACCCTATAAGCATTCATTTCTAAGGTCTGTATACAAATAAAAGTAAAGTGAAACACCAGATTCCAAAAAAAAAATATCTGAAATACGCACTTTTCACAGCACCGGAACTGAGGCCTCGGACTCACACCCCACGCCCTGTAACCTCCCTTTCACTCCCACGTGTGGATTAAGGCAGTAATTACCACAGAGTGCATGGGCCTGCCAGGATTTAACTACGTGCATAATTCAACTGGTGCAGGTAGTTCTCGAGGTGAGATAAAGTACAATCAATGCATTTTGCAATTTTTCTCGCCGATCCTCAGCCCTTCATTGCATGAGCAGTGTTACAGTGCTGAGTAAAGTCACAAACAGGCTGAAGTGCCTGAAAATCGTGTGTCTCCAGATTCCACATTTGCAGAACGTTAAGCTTCTCCAGTTTATCTCGAGGCTTAACCACTGCACAAACCGTACTTTGTTAAACCCTCCCTCCACACGGAAGGCTCCTCGGTGTGCTCAGCCTGTCACAGAGCAGGGCCAGGCACGGGTTACTGTGTGAGTTATAGACCCAGTGGGCTGCAAAAGACTCGATTTTCCTCAAAGACAGCGCACACAAGCTCTGCAAGGAGCCCAGGCTGAGCAGCAGGAGCAGCCACCCTCACCCTTCACCTGCACAGCAGCACCTGGAGCAGCAAATAAACAAACATAACCCGGTCAGCTGTGCTCAGAGAGGATCTGAACAAAAACGGGACGTGCAAGATGACCACATCCTGACCAATGTAGTTTTGGCAGGTATGCACACTTGAAACCACCACATCTATGTATTTCTGTTAGATACTATTACATATCAGTAGCTGGATTAATTAAATTCAAATCGGGTACAGTTTTGAACAATGTCTTGGAAGCAAACAGTCACTGCTGCATTACTAATTAGCATTATGACACTCTAAAACACACAAAACCCTTAAAGTTTGTACTGGAAGTACTGTTAAACCATGACAAGCTGATCACATAATCAAAAATATCACACCATTCAAAAAAAAAACAGAGGAATTGTCTTAAGCATCCATTAGTAATCCTAGCAGAAGCTGAAATGCCAGATTAAAACAAACCTTTTACTTCTCTCAGTATGGTTTCATATTGCCCCAAACCACAGAAATGTGTTTTCATTTAGGTAACTACTAACTGCCAAAATACTGTATCAACTGATCTAGCCAGATCCTATAAGCCATTTCATGCTCCAGAAAGGAAATATTTTTTTCCATAAGAACTGATCTTTCCTACTAATTATGTTTTTATCCCCTTAAAATGCCTACAAAAAACCTTCTAAATTTTTAAAATTCTCCTATTTGCTAGTAATGTCACTTCTGTCCTTCTGCAGCATCCTTTCCCTTTCCACCTAACATCATTATAATGCGTTGTCTTAACTTTGAACCACAAAGGTCAAGACTGAACTTAGGCCTAGACCTCATTTTTATTTTTGAGCTTATTGTTATTAGATAAATAATTCAATAAAAATAAGTAGTTTTATTGCATTAATCCCCTTTATATTTTAATGTTTAAAAACACTTCATGTGTTTCTTTCTGAAATGACAGCATCCTAGCTGTTTCCCTCTAGTAAATCAGGAGCTGGGAAGTTTTGGAAAAAGAAACAAAAAGTTATGCACTGAAGACTCTCCCAATAAAGTTGTTTCCTAAAAAGTTCTCTAAATATTGTCTACAGGTATATACTTTAGATTCTAGAAAATAAGCTGATATATATTCCTCGGATTTATAAAGCTACCAGTGCAAAACCTGACAACTGTTACCCAGACACAATTACATTTCTTTTAAAACATACGGCCTCATCTGCAAACTGCTCTTTGAGCCGTGCCTGGAACATCACTCCAGCAGTATTCCAAATGTGAGTACCACAAACACAGGAACACAGCTCTTCATTTTGTGTTACTGTCCCACAGCACACAAACACTTTCCTCCCATCCTGTTTAAGAAGTACTGCTCAGGAGAGAGAACACCGAAAGGTTTATCCTGGTCAGAAGCTGAGGTAAATTGCCTTGTTAGAGTGCTGAGAACCCAGTGAGAACAGCACAGATGCCATTACACGACCGGCTATAAATGTCTGTCCTCCTGCAAACCCCACACAACCTCTCAGCACGTTCAGCTTGCACATGAACACGAGAATGGTTCCAGCATAATTCAAACCAAAAGTTTCACGGCTGTGAAGGGGCCCCTTCAGTACAAAATGGTGGCTCTGGAGAGAACAGCGTTCTGTGCTGGGATTCTCTGCATTCTCCAGGCTCCTGCCCACTGCCATTTCCCTCATGCACAGCGAAAATTCACCGCCAAAGCTGCACAGCCTTCAGAAAACATGAACAAAACCAGGAAGTGTTTCTTTAAATTACCCCTTCGACATCCATATTTAAAACTGCAGGGGTTTTTTGTATGACAAAAAACAAAAACACATGAAAGAATTAAAATAAGAGCATATAAAATACACAGTTAGTGCAGAGGACAGCCCTGTTTAAACTAACAGGGTAACACGAAATGACCACACTGGTGAATCACCCCAAGGGCTGTACCCCTGAAACAGAACATTTGGTGACTCCGCCACACGGAGACGGCTCACAACAGACACGGGCCCGGAACGGAGAGCACACCTGGATTAACCGAGAGGCTGCAACCGGAGCCCTCCGTGCACAAAGGTTACTCTGTGGGATACAGCAAGCGGGACTACCTGATCGTATTTTACCTGGATCAAAGAATACGGGGCCAGTGCCACCGGAATCGCCAAAAAGGTGGGAACGGGGGCCCAGGCCTCCACCATAAAGGTCAGTACCGTGGAGCCACCGTCACGGGAACGCTCCAGGGTCCGAATTACCACGGGGGGCGGGTGAAGATGAGCCCGGCCCCCGACAAATCCGGCCCAGAGGCTGGAAGGGGGCGCCGGGAAAGCCGGGCCCACTCCGGGTCCGAGCGGAGGGCGGCAGCACCCGGCCGAACCCGACGGGAGCGCGGCCCAGGCCCTCCTCCCGACCGCGGTTTCCAGCCTA
>VXBR01000453.1:427585-445197 GCA_013400215.1 Cisticola juncidis
CTGCCCCGGCGGAGCCCGGACCCTGTCCCGGGCCGTGCCCAGCTCCGGCCTTCAGGGCTACTCTTTGCAGAAGTGGGTGGAAATTTTCTATGCTTATAAACCCTTCTGTGGTTCTTTTGACGTATTTGACTATTATCTCTCCTTGCTCACTTTTTAATTATTTTTATTTTTATTTTTATTAGGCCCATCACTTTCTAGAACTACTTTTTGTTAATAAAAGTGCAGTTTTGTTCGATTACAGTAGTAATTAAGAATTGTATACGTAGAAGTTCACTCAAATTTTCTTTCAGCGGTTAATTTAAGTTCAAGCAGTTCTCTTTTGCACAACGTCTATGATCATATGCTTATATATTTCTCTTCAACAGTAAGTGTATTTTTGCTTCTGTACTACTTGTCTGATGCTTCTGTCTTCCTGCTGAAAGGCTATAAATGTTTGTTCGTACGCATTTTGGTTTGGGTAATTTTTGCACTGTTTTTAATCTGCTGCAAAATGCAGACGGGTTCGCAGCACTGCTTTCATTATCCCTTCACTGCCACAGACGTACATTGCAGTCTTAATGCCAGTACTTCATGTAGCTAACTGGAAGAATTTATTGTCCTCAATGAACATATAAAAACAACAAGATCTTATAGTAGACCAGTTCTGAAGGAAAAGCAACCAACTGCATGAAAAAACCCTCTTCTACCTCTTTGTCAAACACCTTTATTTTAATCTAATACCTGGACAAAGAGCAGTACGATACAGATTAACTTAATTACTCATTGTTTATCCTGAAGTAAATCACCACGTAACAGAGAAGACAACAGTGAAGCATTGTCTCTAAGAAAGCAAGTTTGTGTGTGATGGATTGGTCGGTTAAGATTTTATTTGGGTATTTTTCATTTTCTTAATTGCTTCCTTTTGCTGTCTACTCGATTGGTTTGCAGTTTTCTTTGAGATCCTTTAAAGAATGTCCAACTACTTCCTTTTATGAAAAGCTTGGCACCTACAGCACTGGCCAAGCAGGGCAAAGGAACAAGCTAATGATTGTTGTGCACCTCCCTGGCCTTGCCCTTTGCAATCAGCAGCAAAAGTGAAAGAATGCTGATGAGGATGGCTGGTTGTGGGTTTTTTGACCACTCCCACTGGTAGGAGACAGACCTAAGTAGGACCGGTTAGAAGAGACAAATAAAGCTGAGCTGATAGGGTTATGTAAGTCTTGGCACTGAATCAGGAGCCATTCTGTAGGTGCATACCCTGTTTCTAAAATAAATCTAAAAGATCTAAACAGAACTTGTTTTAAAAATGGCTATTGATAATTAGATACAATTATGCTGAAATTTGCAAACACTGTTTTGATACATCGTGTTTGTGGTAATTTTAATATTTTTAAGTAGGTTTTCAGTTAGCATCATGCACCTTCCTTGATGTAATTGCAGCTGAGCAGGCAGAAACTGAAGTTCACTGAAGTGACATGAGCACGATCTGTGTGTCAGCTGGTACAGTACGTTCTGTTTGATATTTACTTGGTGCACTACTCACATTTCAAAATTCAGTCAACAAGAAACACTAACATGTACCCTTTAGTCAGGAACATGAGGCTGTGCAAGTGGATTTCTGACTTGGAGGTTACAGCCATGCTAGTCATGTAAAAGAATTAAAAATAACTCCTTATAATGCCAAACAATTTCTGGTTTGGGATTTTTTGTCCTTCAAGGTCAAAACCATCATATAGGTCAGATTTGTAGGTCAGTCAATGCAGTTTATTCAGATGCTATTTTTGAATTTGCTAAGCTAAAACAGAAAGCCACAGTATAATTTCTAGTGTTATTACATTAGTCATGAACTGACAGAAGGAATTAAAGCTGGTGCTCAGAGGCCTTGTGTCCATGATTACATGAAGCACCCATACCAGGTGTCTGATGTCATGGTTTGTCCTCATTTATAGTTAATTATCTTTGGCAGAGGACGCAACAGTCCTGCCATACATAGGCGTTTGTGTTTTCCCTGAACCCAAAAATTTAAAAAAAAAGTATTTTGTTGATTTAAATATTGCAATTTTATTAAGAAATAGAACATACTTTTAAAGCTATAAATCTGTGTGTTCTCCAGGCAAATGTTTATAGTCCTCTAAGACATCTTGATCTTTCTGCTTTTCTTTACAAATTTTTTATTATTTTGGTTTTAATACCTTGGTGTTTGCCTCTGTGTGGCAGGTAATGCAGGCAGTGATGAAATGGAGGAGAAGAGGAGTAGGTTTTTTAATACATAAAGGATGGTAGCTGAATTTAGCCAGCTCCAGGGCTGTATATGGGCATGATGTGTCCTTCTGGCTGACATTAAAAGCTGTATTCTTTGTTTAGGAAATCTGAAGGAGAGCCCCGCTCATGAAGAGATGACGAGTAATGTCCCACAGAAGGGGGAAGGCTGTGCCTCTGCAGACCCTGCCGGTGCCCGGGGATGGGCACAGGAGCAGGACAGACGGGGAACTTTCGCTGGATTCCCGCGGGGCTGCCCCGTGTCGCCGCTGGCTCTGGCACGGGCCGGCTTCGTGTACACCGGGGAGGGCGACAGAGTGAGGTGCTTCAGCTGCCACACCACTGCTGAAGGGTGGGGGCCCGGGGACTCTGCAGCTGAGAGACACAGACAGCTCGCCCCCAGCTGCACGTTCATTGCTGACTCTGCCCTTCTGCAAAGTGACATGGATCCTGGAGCCCAGAACGACCAGAACGGAACTGAGAACGGCTCCGGCCACTCAGCCCTGCCGTGTGCTCTGGATGACCCCGATGTGGAGGCAGATTACCTCCTGAGAACTAGGCAGGTTGTGGATATGTCAGATAGTTTGTATCCTAAAAACCCTGCTATGTGCAGCGAAGAAACCAGATTGAAGTCTTTTCACAGCTGGCCCCCCAATGGCCAGTTGACACCCCAGGAATTAGCTAATGCTGGATTTTATTACACAGGTGTTGGTGACCAAGTGGCATGTTTCTGTTGTGGTGGGAAACTGAAGAACTGGGAACCCAGTGACATAGCTTGGTCAGAACACAAGAGGCATTTTCCCAAATGCCTTTTCGTCCTGGGCCGGGATGTTGGAAATGTTTCGAGTGATTCTGTTCCTGCTGAGCTTGGCGTGAGTGGTCCGAACAATGCACAGCACCCACGGAATCCCTCTATGGCAAAGTATGGAAAGCGTTTACAGACATTTTTATCTTGGATGTATCCTGTTAACAAGGAGAAACTTGCAGAAGCTGGATTCTATAGCACAGGTAAGCCAGACCTTGAAATGACTAATACCTTTTAACAAAGAAATTGTACATGAGGAAGTGTCTTGTTATGAAAAAATCCCAATTTTTAAAATCTTTATCTGTATAATTACTAAAATAAAATTCAGGAAACTTGCTTCTCTTATTTTGTGTTTCTTTAAGCTCAGTTCTCCCCTGAACACTTGTTTCAAACGCGTGTTGTCCTCTGTTAAAATGGAGTTATTTTTAGTTGAAATTGTAAATCAGTAAAAGAAATACTTGTTTTCTTAACGTAACATTTCAGTTGAAAACTTGGTTTATGCCTGCACTTTATTCTGGTGTGTTTCCTCAGGCAGTGGTGATCATGTTGTGTGTTTCCACTGTGGTGGAGGATTGCAAGAGTGGAAGGAAAATGAAGACCCTTGGGACCAACATGCCAAGTGGTTTCCTGGGTAAGAAATCTCTCTGCGTTTTCTTGGTGTGTGTCCGAGTCTTATTTACAGTATGTTGCATTTTAATGACAGAGCATGCTAATAAAGGCTGGAGAAGGTTGATTATGGCTTAACACTGTTTAGATTTATGCAAATAATTTTATGTTGTCTTATTTGTAGTGTTATTAAAGGGAAGATGCCTGTGCCTGGATTTAACAGATGCTTGCTTTCTCAGCAAGAATTGTGTAGTTTTGTCAATATGTGTCTGAGGGTTTTTACTTGTTATCCAAGTGCTACATTGTAATGGTTGTTTTAATAGCTTGGTACATGTAAAAGTTTGTAAGTTATACCAAGATATAAAATTACTAAACAGCTGTCACAGAGCAAACAAACCTGAAGGAGTCAGTAGTGTCGTGAAATATAAAACATTGTTCTCTCTAATTTGAAAGGATTAAAGATTCCTGACAATAGTAGTCATAGTAGTAGTACCAGAAGTAGTTTTTAGAAAGACTGCCAATGTTGTCTAAAATCTGTTTTTAGGAAAGGAAGAATAGTATGACTCAGTAGTTCCCACACGTGGACAGAAGCCATCCATGTACAAACACTTAGTTACTTGTAGAACAGTGATGAAATCAGTGTCTTTATGCATTGACTCCCAAATTTCTCTTCTGTGGTGAAAGGCTCTCTGGAAGTTGGAGATTGGTATTTATGCATGAGCTGTTCCTTTTTTAATAGTGGTACAGGCAGTTTTTAATTATTAGTCTCTGCCAGTTGAAAGAGATACAATTCCAAGTTTTTAGCGTGGTGCAGTGAATAGTTAAGGAATGTTTTGTTGCTACATTTCACTTTTCTTTTATGTGTTTGGTTTTGGATCAGGTTTTATATGAGGTTTGATTTCTCCCTCTCAGATCACAAGCAGTCTTTTCTGGGGGTTTTGTTTGCACATCAGGCTCAGTGCAGTGTCAGTCTCACAGCAGCTGTTCCTGAGGTGACTGCTGGAGCTGGAGAGCTCCTGTCAGGGAGTCACAGCATTCCCTGGATCTCCTGCTAGGGAAGGGCTCTGCCCAGTGGTAAAGCCTGGCTGGGAAATAACAGAGAAAGCACGGGAGGCACCTGTTTGACCAGTGACTGCTGGGATTGTGAAAGACTAAAAGAACCAGCATTTGAACATAATGTTTGCTTTTCTTTTGAGTGAGCCTTTACTTCTAGAAATCTGTGTCATGAGCCATCATGGCCAACAACTCTTAAGCTTTCTTTTTCACCAAAAATGTAAGAAAGATAATTACTGCTTAAGTGTGTAAGATGTTCTAAGAAATATTACAGTGACATCACAGATGTTTACTGAACATTTAGAAAGTTTAAGAGCAGACAGGGTGTATGATATAGGAAATTTATCAAAGCTTCCGTAATTGTGTGACAAATTTTGCTGCTAATGCAGTTTTATTAAATGTAAATATTCTTATTTTTAGGTGCAGATTTGTGAGCAAGGAAAAGGGGATAGAATTTATAAATAATGTTCACTTAAGAGACGGATGCAGAGATTCAACAGTAAGTTTCTTGCTTATTAATCATTTTGTTAAAATAGAAAAAGTCTAGAAAAATTTAAAACTGATAATGTAGATTATCTGAAATTTTAGAATTCTTTTGTAGATTTAAGAATCATGTACATATGATTATTGCAGAGATGCATTAAAATTGCAACAAAATATATTATTGATCAATATATGATCATTTTGTTTGGAGCAGATTAAATAGTTTTAGTCACTAAAATAACTGGAGATCAAATAGCTATTTTTATTTTGTAACTGTATGCATTTCCTTCTACTTTCTCCAGAATTGTAATTTTGTTTCTTTATGTTTCACTTTTAGACAGAAGCTGCTGAAGGGACAATACTTCCTAAAGGTATCTGTTTAAAACAAGCAGCCTGCCCCCATTTTGGAATATCCATTTTTGAATGTATAGTGACAGGAATGGTTAATTTTTAAAATAACCCTATTACATTTTAAAATAAAGCACGACAGGCAAACTGTTGGATGATACTCTTCCATTGCTTCATTGCTTCTAAAGAACTGCAGAATGTATGTGATTTCTCTTCGAGGAAATATAGTTGTAACTGGGTAACTATTGTGAAGTAAAGGCAGTGAACTGTGGAAGAAGTTTGGATAGGATGCAGTTTTACATGGTGAGTGTGCCTCAGGTACTGAATTAGGGTTCTGTGTTAATGTTAACAATACTGAACAGGAGCACCCTTTCAATGGGGCAGGGGAGCCCTTTCCATGGGGCAGAGCAGCCCTTTCCATGGGGCAGAGCAGCCCTTTCCATGGGGCAGGGGAGCCCTTCCATGGGGCCGGGCAGCCCGTTCCACGGGGGGCAGAGCAGCCCTTTCCATGGGGCAGAGCAGCCCTTTCCATGGGGCAGGGGAGCCCTTCCATGGGGCAGGGGAGCCCTTTCCATGGGGCAGGGGAGCCCTTTCCATGGGGCAGGGGAGCCCTTTCCATGGGGCAGGGGAGCCCTTTCCATGGGGCAGGGGAGCCCTTTCCATGGGGCAGGGGAGCCTTTCCATGGGGCAGAGGAGCCCTTTCCATGTCCATGGGGCAGAGCAACCCTTCCATGGGGCAGGGGAGCTGCTCTGTGCCCTGGCAGGGATGAGGCTGAGCAGGCTGGAGCAGTTCATGATGGGCTCCAGAACATTCCTGCAGTGCCTTTCACAGAGGCCGAGCAGTAAAAGGACAGAACAGTTACGGGGGTAAAGGGGGCACTCAAGCAGCCTCATCCCAGGGAAGGGGAGCTATTGCTGCTGAGAGTGGCTACACAAAACCTGCTTAGAAATCTCTCCCATACTGCTCATTTAGGAGAGTGAAAATAAAAGAACCTATTTTTTAAAAAAATTGTTAGTTTTTAAAAGTTAAAAATTGAAAATTTTGCTGTTTGAACAATGTTTATAAGTAAAAGGAAGGGGAAGGTCCAGCAGTCTGAGTAATGGTTTCCCCAAGCAATGTTGTGTCTTACCATGGATAGTCCTGCTTCCTTGGTGGTGGTGCTGTGTTTTGGTTTTATAAATTCAAATTATTTATTGCTTTCTCTCAACATATGTATGAGGTTTTTTTCCTTCCCTGAACTGAATTAAAATGGGTGTTTTATCACTTATCCATTGAGACTTGTAATTTTGGATGAATTTCATTTAAGATTCAGCTACAAAATTTGTGATGATAGTTTTATGGGACATGTTATTTAATTTGAAGTAGTTGATTTGAACAGCAAATGTAGGAGGATTTCTATAATATAAATATATTTTATTTAGACTGGGAAAGCTCCCAGGAAAGGATTGCAGAAAACTCAAATCTGTATTCTTTACAATTAGCAAAATTCTCAAGTTGGAAATACGGTTCCTTTGGCTACGTATTTGTTTGCAAATATGTGTCTTAGAGTACTGTAGTCAATAGTAGTCAGTACTGTCAGATAATCAGATTCATCCTTCTTAAAGTGTTTTGTTTTGTTTTTAATTTCTTGTTTTAGATGATCTCTTACAGAATCCTTTGGTACAAAGTGCCATAGCCATGGGTTTCAGTTTGTCTGAGATTAGGAACACCATGGAAAAGAGATTGCAGATGACTGGAGAAAGTCACACATCTGTTGAGGATCTGGTAGCAGACTTAAGTGCTCATAAAGAAAATACAAGGGAAGAAGAACCAAATGAAATCCCAGTTGAGCAAGACGAGCTTATTCAGTTACAAAACCTCTGTGTGTACTTTCACATCAGTTCTTTAGTCTGTGAAATATTTTTTTAATGTTATCTGGTTATTCTACCCTATGATCCCAGTCTTACCTATGGTAAACTTACAGTATTGTAAATAAAAATTAAAGACGTGGTTTGGGACATTCAAAAAAAACCCTGAACAAACAGGATGTTAAAATACTTTGAGTGTAGCAGCATTTATAAATATCATCTCTAAAATAAGTAGTATGGGTATCTCAGAGATGTGTACCACTGACAGTCTAGAGTGCTTCTAAAGGGTGCATGTGCTAACAAAAAAAGCCAAAATCACTGTGACAATTATATTTAAAAATAAAAGCAAGAATAGCTACAAGAACATAGTTATAAGACAAACTATAGATGTGGGAAAATGAAATAGACACTGTCATATACATTGTATTCAACAGGAAAAAGTAGGGGGCATTTATTTTGAAGTGTATAATTTTGTTTGGGGTAGAAGTATTTTCATTCTTGGCCAATAAGAACAAGTGTGCATCTGAATGGTGTTTCTGTTCAGTTATTTATGTTCCAGCTTTGCTGGGGCATACCCTAAGGTGCACTCTGCAAACAGACCAAACCCAGGAGTTCTGATTGAGGAAATTTGGGATTTAAGACAGTTTCACATACGGGTGAATTCATCGGGAGGGCAGAGACCATGTGGTTGGCATGATAAGCAGAGATGTCACCAACCCACTCCTTCTAGTAAGGTTTTTGATAGGACATTGTGGGGGAAGAAGAACTTGCAGTGCAGCTGGACCTTATTTTGGTGGTTGGCTGTGCAGAGCTTCCCCCAAGTGGCAGGGGAAGGTGTCTGAATTTTGTATTTTCAAATGGGGCATATTGGAATAATAAAGAGCTCATGTACAATGCCAAATTGACTCTTTCTGTGTTACAGAATTCAAGCTTTTCTAAATATGGGCATTTTGAAAATGGGAGCAGGCAAGGAAGTCACATCCTCATTTTTCTCATTGGGAAAACTCAGAAAAATAAAAAAATATCCAAATGACTTAACCAGTTAGAAATGAGCCTTTCCTTCACCTTCTGCTCAAATTTTGGGGAACTTGTCAGTGAGAGGTCTATGAAAAGATGGTTCCTGATGAAAATATGGATATCCTAAATTCTATAGGTATTTCAGGCTCTTACAGATACAGATGGATGCATTCCCTGCCTGCATTGCCTGGGAGATGTAATGGGCTAGAGGGGAAATAAAAACAGAGGATTCCATACTGCAGCTGGGACTCCTCTCTCGTAATTTTGGATTGTTCTTTTTAAGGGTGTGACCTTACAATCCTATGAAGAAAACGTTGTCCTTGTATGTAAAAAGAAAAGAAAAGAATGAGATTCAGTGGTAGTAAATATGTTAACTTCTTTTTCTGTGTCTGTTTTCCTCAGACCTCAGCACTGAGGAGAAGCTGAGGCGTTTGCAGGAGGAGAAGCTGTGTAAGATCTGCATGGCCAAGGACGTGTCCGTTGTGTTCATCCCCTGTGGCCACCTTGTTGCCTGTAAGGAATGTGCTCAGTTACTTCAGGAATGCCCTCTGTGTCGTTCAGACATTACAAAAATACAGGAAATTTTCATGTATTAGTGAAACACACAGCACTATGGATGCAAATGTTTCTTGGTTTATTACTTTAAAGATGTGTAACATAATGTAAAGAATGCAGTTAATGCCAGAATGTAACCATATGGCAGGATTTAGATTTTTCTGCTGTGCTGTCAAACTCTACACATTTTAACACTTTACAAATTATTTTCCTTAAGTGAATTTTTTGTATGTAAAAAGCAATATGTATGAAAGGCAAATATGTATATTTTGTAACTTCAATTCACAGAGCTGATATGGGAAAGCCCAAGTGATGTAAATCTTTATTTATGTGATCATTCCTTTGCTTCACTTTGGTAGGACTCTGTATGACTGAAGTTTGTGCAAATAGAGTTGTATAAAGAGCCTGTTCCTATATAAAATCTATAAATAAGTTAATTCAAAAATGTAATTGTATACATGTATATTATACCTGAGATTTTTAGCTTTTTAAACATACTATGTAGGATTGAAACTAGTCTCTTTTTTCTGTAACTTTGGTTGTGACATAATTCAGACAATACACATAAACCTGCTGCTGTAACCTTATGGCAGCTTCTGCTGCTGTGTCGGTTTGTCTGTTGTAATTTAATTCCTGTCTCCCTGTCTGTTTTTCTGGTTCAGATGTATAAATTGTCTTCAGTAAACTGGTTTTTGCCATCTGTTTTTCATGAAGATCCACCTTTATATAAAATGTACATTAATTTTATTGATTAAAAGCGAACTCAGGAGAAATGAAGATTTTATACACCCTGTGCCCTTCATGAGAGGAGGCTCATTTTAAATTTACCCCTACACCAAAAGATGTTCAGTGTGACATTTTTCTTGTGTTTTTTTTTAACACAGCATCATCCTAACTGACTTATCTGCTAAAACTTTGCACTGTTTCATATCTTATATTTCCATAGCAGAAGATTAAACTCTATCTCCTAGAAAATGCTTTTTTAAAATGCACTAGACTTGTTAGAAATCTTTCATTTTCGTTCATGTCAGTTTGCAGCATTTAAATTTAAAATTTAAGAACTATTCTAATGACAGCCACCTTAAAATATTTAAACTATTTCTTACTGGAATGATCCTCCATTGCTGATTTTGAAAGTATCTGAGCTTTGTATTTAGGTACAGCTGTTTTATGATCACTGCTTAGTTATCACTTCCCTATTTTGTGGGACTATTGATATGTTCTGTGTATATATTTTTGAGTTCTACACACTAAGGTTTAGAATATAGAATGCAGAACATAATTTTTCATGTTATAGAAGTTTTGAATACACAGGAATCTATTCCTGTGTATTCAAAACCTTTCCTTTTTTTTTTAATCTGTGCTGTGTAATGCTATGAATATTTTTAAAAAAAGTGCAACCTAGATGTTCCTTTGTCAGTGTATTTGATTCTCACATTTAAAAAAACCCCAGAAGGCTGCTTTCTGTTGCTTTTGGTTTTGTAATTAAACTTCATAATTTTACCTGAGTTTTACTAAGGATAATGAATATATATTAATCGGAGAGGAAATAAAATCCATTGTTTGTATAGATTAAAGTTTGCTAATTATAAATCTAATTAGTTTTGCTATTTTTTATGGTTAAATTTGGTCTTCGGAATAGATGATGACTAGAAATTCATAAAGAATTTAGTTTTATTTTGCCTTTCTGTGCCTTAGGGAGGGGTTTAGCCTTTCAGATAATTCATGCATACAGGGGTTTTTTGGGAGGTATGGACTGGCAGTCCTGACAGCCTTGCTCTACTCTGTTCCTCCTTCAGGGAGGGTTTCTGTCCATGCCAAGGGAAACCCAAGGGGGTTGTTGGCCCTGAGCTGGTGCCTGAAATGTCCTGGTGAGTTCAGGCTGCACTGTGGTGCTGCTGTCCCAGCAGAGGTTTGAGCACCTCAGCTCGACCTGAGCCATGTGGGAGCCCCTGCTTGGGTCCAGCCCAGGCTGCAGAGCCTGGCAGGCAACTCAGAGTCCTGTCTGCAGGAGAGATGGACCAAATTCAGCTTAAACTGCTGCAAAACTAAACCTCAGCAAGGAGGGGATTCGGGGTGTAAGTGTAGTGTGTAAATTGTCTGGAAAAGCTGGGAAGTAGGTCACACACAGAACCTCCTGCACTGCAATGGAGAGCAAACAAATTGTCCTGCATTGCGTGACTGCTTCATGCTAAAGCTTGTTAACTCCTAAGAGGTATACTTTTATATTTTTAGATACCTATTCCTTACTGCAGCTTTTTCATTAATATTATAAAAGATACAGCTATATAGCCATTGAAATTGTAATCACTTAGGAACACTAAAGGGTTAAAAGCCTTTAAGGGAGATGAAGAAACACCTGCTCTGTAGGTTTAGGGTTGTTTTTTTAAATAAACCATAATCGGAGTTCTATTCAGACTAAATGTGAAAAAATAATTAGCGTAGTCATCAAATTCTGACAGCTTGAATTAGGAAGATGTTTTTTCAATTTACTTTGATTTTTAGTATCTTAAAGAAACAGAAGAAATTCCATGGCCTCTAATACTGAGCTGAGTGTTTAAAGAGAAAGAAATGAAGGATGCAAATGAATGGAGTGGAAGCACAGGGGCTTTGAAAAGGAAGTGAGCAGCGGGACACAGATCCCTGGGAGCTGATTTTTGTGAGTTACCTGGAAGCTGTGCAATAGGTTGAAGTATCAGTATCAGTATTCAGTAACTTCCTTCCAGTGGCTTCTGTGTGCTGTCTTTCTTCAGTGTTATTTGTAGAGAGAGGTTGATGCAGGCTGAATGTTTGTGTGAAACCAAGCTGCAGTGCTGTTCTCCAGCACGGAGCATTTCCAGGGGCAGTGGCCTTTGCTGCTGGGGTCTGCAGGAGCTGCGTGGAACAGAATCTGCTCTGCCTTACCAGGTGTGCAAGTTCCAGCACTCAGGGTGTGAAGGTCAGCCCTCCCTGGAACACAGGAGGGGCTGAGGTTTTGTGTTTTGCAGTTCCTTTCTGCAGCACTGAGATTTGAGCAGCGCGTTGTACGCGGGTTCTGTGACCCTCTGTGCTGTGCACGACTGATCCTGTCAGCAAGGCCAGACAAGGCTGCAGAGGCTTCCAGGGCTGCTGCTGAGGCTTCTCCCTGTTGGACTGGCCTCTGTTCCTGAGCGAGGCTTGGAAGGATGCTGGTCCCTTCTCCAGAGTTCCTTTTGGGAAGACCCACATTCCAGGCTGGAAACTTCACTTCTGCTATGCCCACAGCTGGAACCAGAGGTACAGGGAGTGGAGCAGTGGGGACTCCCTGGGTGTGAGAGGGAATTGCTGTCCTTGGTGGTCATGGTGAGCATCCCACGTGTGCCCTTTGCCACTTCCTTCACAGCTGCTGGCACTGAGGCGTTGTAGGGCTGCTAAGTCACAGTAAAGAAAGTTACTGTCTAAAAGAAGTATTTTTATCTTAACGGTTTTGAACATCTGTGCAACTCACCAACATGTCATAAACTGTGGTGTTCCTTGCTACTTGTTATGTGTTGTGCCATTTACAAAAACCTTTAATCTCAGCTAATGACACAATCACACTTTTCTTTGCTTCCACCTCCCACTGTGTCAGAGTTGAAGCAGCAAAAAAGGCCTGGAGCCCCAGACACAACTGGCAATAGGGGAGTGACTTGTGAGACACAGTCTGAAAGAAGCCTTGAAGTGATTTGATGGTGAAAACGAAACCAAAGGAAACTTTGTTAGGAACAGACAGAGGACCTTGGGAATGTGGTAGGTCAGCCTCAGAAAACCATACAAGTTTATCTGAAAGAGTTATCTGTTCCTTGACCTTATCTGTTAGTAACAACCCCCATTGCCTAGACCTCTCCTTTAACCCGCTGAGTTCCAGCCCCAGTAGGCTGTGGGGAAAAGACCAAGGTACCTCATCAAATCTTGTTTGCCAGCACATACAGAGGAGAGCTGTCCCATATATTTGAAAGAGCATTTTCTTCAGAGCTTAAACACAAAGTATTTGACTTTGTTGTTTATAATAGTTTTGCTCTATGATCCTGGGCAGAGGTTGAGCTGAATAATGTCGTTTCTGTCTCAGTTCCACTCTAATTCACCTAACCACAAGCCAGCCTCCTTTCTCCCGTCTGGGCAAACCCTGGCTCCATGTCAGAGTCTCAGGGGGCTGGAGCCCTACAAGCTCTGCCCAGCTGGGAACTGTTGTGTGTTCCTGATGGGTCAGGTGCCTTGCACGTCCAGAGTTATGTTTCACAACCCAGTTTCACTGGGGTTTGGCTGTTTCTCAGCTGCAGCTGCTTCCCTTGCTTGGCGTCAGTTGTGCTGTTGGGCCTGCTTGACTTTGTTTCAGTTCTTGGCAGCTCCTCACCCCAGCCCCTTCTCTGTCGTACACTCTGTTCTTTGCTGCCACTCACCTGGCTTACCCAGTCTGAAACACGTTTCTCTGGTTCCTGTGCTTCCTCCTCACACTTGTTACTGATGTTGTCATAGTGCCTGACTCATAAATGGACCTTGATTCATGCTCCCTCTGCCTGGACTTTGCTACAGGACACAAATAATGTCTTGTGTGTGTCTTCCAAAACCTCCCTAACCCAGAAACTGGAGCACGTTGTGTCCTGAATCCAGGGCAGGGAGCCTGGCTGGTAACACTTGTTCCTGTACCTAGGGTGAGGTGATGCCTCAAGTGAAAGCAACTCCTGACTGCAGCCAGGAGAAGAGCTTTTTATTATTTCCTACCAAAAACTGGTGTGGTCTTTACACAGTTTGCTGATGGAACTTTAGAACCTGGCTAAGGGATTTTTATCTCAAAGAATGAGACTTAGAGCACCTCACACAAAGAGGGGAACGAGCAGGGGCTGTGGGTAACAGGTGGCACAGAGGACTGAGTAAAGCTGCTGCTCATAATGCAGTTAGCAGGAAGGCATCTGCAGCTCACTGGGATTCTGTTCATTTTTAGAGCTGATAATGAAGGAGAGTTAAAACTTCCTTCCTTGTAGTGGTATGGGACAAAGTGTGATTCTGTGCTCCTTCACAGAAGAAGCAGGCAGAAACTTACTGATTCAAAGAAAATTCAGGCATGAGTTAGGTGTTCTGAAAGACCTGGTGAGACACAGGCACACAAGGGAGACTTAGATAAATGGAAAAAGGAAGAAATTATTCACAGAGCAGGGAAAGACCTAAGGAGCTACTGATGTGCAACCTCTGTCCTGCAAATTATGGGAAAGTAACCCATTTTTTAGTCTTTATTTTTGTTTCTTATGTAATAGCTCATCTTCAAAAAGATTTAGAGCAGATTTCCCTGGAGTGACTAAGCCAGATTCAAAAATCTGGGAAAAAAATTGATTGGAAAGACTGCTTTTTCCCTCTGTACCCAGCTCAACAGACAAAAGTATGGTCATGGCTTTATTCAATACAGGCCATCAAAGCTGCCACCTTGCCTTGGGACTAATCCAGTATACAAATTCTGGGGGGTTTTTCCAAGTCTCAAAAGAAAAGTTTATAAATAAATAAATGATTGTTGGGAGTGGTGGTTTTTTGGGGGTGGGGGTGGTTTTTATTTTTTGTTGTTGTTGTTGCTTGGTTTTGATTGGTGGTTTTGTTTATTTGGGTTTTTTTAATAATACAAATGAGGAAATGGAACTGCAGAGGGGGTTACTATTCTGCAGGAGAAAGAAAAGGAATAAGCATGAAAAGAAAAGGAAGCAGCATGAGCATGAATCTCCTGCCTGGGAAAATGAATCAGCCATCTGGCAGCTTGAGTTTATTCTGATCTTCTCTAGTGGTGAACCTGTGGCCATTAATTCAGACACAGGATTGGTATCTGCCCTCTCCTTGCTCAGTTTCCTGTGTGACTGATCATGAAGCTCTCTTTGGATCGAGCATAATAACAGTGCCTGTAAAGTCTTTGTTAAATCCTCTCTAAATTGGGCTCAATATCAGAAATGGTGGAATTTGAAGCATCTAAAGAGTAGCTTTTTTGAGAAAGATTACACAGTCCTGTGAAATACTTTCTCCTAGTTTTTCACATAACTTTTTTATCAGATATAAATTCTTTCTAGACAGGTCAGAATTTAAAATATCTATTTCTTTATAATGCTTAGATAGCACTTGTTTTTCTTTTACATTTTTCATTGTATTGGAAAGGATGCTAGTGTGCTAAAACCATACAGAAACTTCACAATGGTCTGTTTTTTTCCCAAAGTGTGAGCCATGGTAGAAGCCCACTCTGGAACTGGTGGCTTAGAAAGAAGTGGTGAGCTTGCAGAGGAACTGCTTTTCATCCTCTTCCCCGTTGTACCACCTGGAAGGCTAAGACCCAGAAGCATGATCTCTTCATGAGGAAAATGCAGATTTAGGCTCTTCAGAGAGCCAGTTTGACACCCTTAAAGCTGAGGAATCCTCACAGGGTTCAGTTGACTGAAGGAATTCCTGTCTGGTCACTGGAGCAGAGCAGAAACCTTCCCTCAGCTGTGCTGACTGAAGTCTCCTGCAGCTGTCCTGGAACTGCTGGGGGCGGGAATGGGAGCCCTTGGCAAACAAACGTCCCTCCCGCTCCGATGAGGCAACAGTTCTGCCAGACAGGGCTGAGCAAACAGTGAATGAAACTGCGAGGGAGGAGACTGAACTGGGGAGTGCGAAATCCTCTTAGGCAGGCTCAGGGACCAGGGTTTGCCATGTGCAGCTGCACCTGCAGTCTGGGCTCTGGAGCGCTCCCATGCTTTGTCACAAGCAGAAAAACGCAAATTGTGTCATCAGGACACCCAGAAGTGTTACCTGGGCTTCCAAGGCCTGGGCCAGCTTTGGAAACGGGCTGGGTTCTGCCATGGCATTGTCAGCGCTCACACACTCATTCCTTCAAAACCGCTCCTTAAAAACTGCCCTGTTTTCTTCACATTAGGTAAGCACATTTACCTAGAACCTCTCAGCTGTGAGCTCAAGTGTGAACTAGAGTTTATTTTTGGAACAAAACGAAATACATGTGCTGTACATGTATTTCATGCACAGCTGACTGGAGCTGCCTCGTGTTGAGCTCCTGCCAGCTCCTGCGGTAAACTGCTATAATCCTGCAAAGTTTCGGATTGGATTTGTAACACAAGTTAACCCTATGGTATCCCAAGAAGACACATTATTGGAATTCTGTGTGCGGGAAAAATATTGTTGTTTATTTTTATGGAAATGTTGTCTCTATCTGGCAGAAGGTGATTTTGTAAGGGAAAGGCACAAATGGATCCAGCTCCTTTCCGTCTGTTCCTAAGTGTACTTTTATAACAATATAGATAATTACTAAGGCTTACATTAGGTTTGGTGGGGTTCTTTAATACACAATTCTTCTACAGTTTCCAGACATTATCAGATTAACATTAAAGATCACTGTCAGCATCTGTAGCTGTAATTGAAACCGTGAACATAGTTGTATGACTGGGCATTCAGGATGCTATTTTAAAGTGTTCCCTACAAGGCAGTCTTTATGCTTATTTTCTTTTTTGTTTCCCCCGAATTTGACAGAAGGTGCAAGGTATTCTGAAACGTGAGTTCAAGCTCCAGAATGTAATTTATTTTTGTAAGCCTGTCTCATGTACCGACAGATTGTATCTAGAATTCCTAGGTGTCATCAATTTATATTACACTGGTTTTAGGTGTTTGGGTTTTTTCCCCCCTTGTTTCATTTTAAACACTCCTAATCTGATCGCGGTTTCCATTGTAAGCGTTATTTTCTCCGCGGGATGGCTCATCTTAGTTTTGAAAAGACTGGAACTGGAGGATACTGTTCTCTTAAGTATCCTGCCTTTGTTAGGCAGCTGAGCAGAGTAACTCGGCTTAGCGACTGCTTAGTTATGCTAACGCTGTCCCCAAAATTATAAGTAGATAAACACAAGAGGGTGATTAGAGACTAATTACCAGGACAAAACTATTATTGTGCTGACTGATCTAAATATAATCTTACGTGGAACTATTCAGCATGAGCAATGTGCTTAGCATTACACAATAAAGTGAAAAAAAGAAGGTGTCGCAAATTGTATATCTGATTACTTTAAGAACTCTGTACTCCTTATATGGATCACTTTAGGTTCATATAATCCTCATGCAAGGAGAAAAAAGGAATCCCACAAGTGCTCATATGACTAGGAACACACTGGGCGATGGCAGAAGCAGAAAGCGTTTTGGGGAGCGCTCCCGAGGTGCCATGGGTGCCAGCAGACATCGCTGCTGTCCTGCAGCTGCCCAGATAAGGCACCCTGCACCGCAGGACAACCAACCGTGCCTTTATCTCCCGGGCCGCGGGCTCCCTCCGCTCCCCGGCGGCGGAGCGCAGGGCCAGGGCGGCCTGGCCCGGCGGGGCTCTTCGGTAAGGGCCGGCTGTGCCTCGGCCGGACAGGGAGCTCCGATTACCGCAGGGCTGCAAGCGCCGGGCCCGGGCGAGGGGATAGACCCGGGGCTGTGCCGGTCCCGTGTGAGGGGCTGTACCTAGCCCTGTGCCGGTCCCGTGTGAGGGGCTGGAGCCGGGGCTGTGCCGGCCCTGTGCGAGGGCCAGAGCCCGGTCCCGTGTGAGGGGATAGACCCGGCCCTCCTGTGCCGGTCCCGTGTGAGGGGGTCTGCCCGGCCCTCCTGTGCCGGTCCCGTGTGAGGGGCTGTACCCGGCTCTGTGCCGGTCCCGTGTGAGGGGCTGTACCCGGCT